>RWGZ01001236.1:58847-209241 GCA_009725065.1 Utricularia reniformis | reverse complement strand
GAGGACGGCGCGTGGAACATACCTACCGCCGCTCGCCTCATTGTAGTACACATTAACACGCTCAAGTTGGAGATCTGAATCCCCGCTGTACTTGCCGGTATTATCAATTCCATGTTCGTCGCAAATCACCTCCCAGAACTTGGCTCCTATCTGGTTACCGCATTGACCGCCTTGAATATGCAGGATTTCTCTCATTTTCCTTCACTTCTTCTACAGATTCCTTCACAAACAACGGTTGAATGAGAGATCTAGAGAAACTTCCCGTTGGAAATAATGCGTGAAAAAGGATGGTAATGAGGAAATGAAGGCAGTTTCTGTATTTTAATCTTACCTTTACAGCCTCAGCTTTTTAAATAATATCGAAACTACCATCCCACATAATTGGGCCAAATAGAATTTGAGTAGGGGGCCCATTACATTATTTCAGTTGCTGTACTTCGAAGTAACGTTTTTGTTCAGCTTTCAATGTGCTAATGGGCCCTCTAAACCTATATATTCAAATATTCAAGCATTAACCTACTATATCAATTATATTTTGATTTAATAATTTTTAATAACATTATATTCATTATAAGATAAATTAATAAAACACCTCATTTTCTCTTAATAAAATCTATGCATCTAAAAATAATACTTTACAAAATAAAACAATTAATAAAAATCAGAAAAATCGACATTAAAACAAGTTTGATCGATAACATGAGCCCCGATTTCAAGAAATTTGTATTTCTTGAAAGAATCAATAAGAATAAGGTATCACAAGTGATTCACAATATTTGCCTTACAAATGTTGCATCCACAACTATCGATAATCAAAAGAATAACACTCCACAATCAACATACTCACTAACAAACAGAGAGAGCATAATAAACTGAGTCTCATAAGAAGAAGATCATCACATACTTATCTTATGAACTTTTGAACCCGGAAGGGTTCCGAAAACCATATCCCAGACAGCGGATGTGATCCCGAATCCTTTATCTTGAATGCGAAAATGATGATTCAGATGATATCTCTGCATCAAAAATGGTGTCAAAAATCAATGTGGTAAATTAGTGAGTCGTTCATTAATCTACCTTAAGACTTTTAATTGGAGTTCTTGTTGGCTGTCCATGGTGCAAATAGTAATGAGTTACATCATAGATCACATAACCGAGTAAACCTCCCCCGAATATTCCAGGTGTAGTCGATGGAGTAGCTAGAAACTTGATCAAATTCCAGAACTGTAACCAGAAGAAAAAAAGCTTGTAAGTTGCATGAGAATCCCACTAAATAATCCGTGATGAAGAAGAAAAGAAGAGGGTACCGGAATTAAGAGAACAGCCGTTGCAGCGGGAGGGAAAACAAGGCGAAGACCATCCATAGGGTGTTTATGATGACAACCGTGGAGGAGATAATGCATTGTGTTACCCCTGTGAATCGGTAAATATGATCATATAAAAGTCGAAATGATCAGAATCGGGATATTGAAATCTAACCAATAATGAATTGTGTTACCCCTGTGAATCGGTAAACACGATCATATAAAAGTCGAAATGATGAGAATCGGGATATTGAAATCTAACCAATAAGTTTTGGTCTTGATATGGAAAAGGAAGCGATGCAGGATATATTCGAGTAAAGTCCATACACATATCCCAAATATTGTCATTAGGAACACCTCAAAAACTGTACATCCATGAAGAATGGATCTCGAGAGGTTCCATCCCACAACCGGGATCCAAACTAGAGGAATGACCCACCAGTGAGTTCGAGTCAAAAACTGCTCACTTTCGAAAAACCGAGGGCTATCCTTTGTAGCAATTGGCTGATGAACCCATTCTTGATATTCCTCACCAAGATGACCAACCTTATAAGCAAAACAAGTTCAAAACAAATCAGTACATAAAACAGAAGAAATATTAAGAAGAGAAAATTGAAAAAACAGAAACACAATAAGAATTCCAGTCCACAATAATCAAAGAAAAAGAATGTTTTCTAGGCCTGAACTTTATAATGGGAGCTTCTTAGATTTGCTTCTTTTTATTTTAATTTACTTCAACATATAAGACATACACTTAGAAATTAGGCTCATAAGCTAGAATTAATTGCTTGCGAAAAGGGATAATAGATGAACGCATAATCAAGATGTTCTAAAACAGTCAATAAAGAGATGGATGCGCTACCTGAAAAACAAGGGGTTTATTCAAGTCCACTGTGAAGCCCTGCGCTACCATTTTATGAAACTACACCTGTAAAAAGAAAAAAAATGCAGGAATTGTGTGTGTAAACGAGTTGTTCATGAAATATAAGCACAATAGAGTAAATCTTTACAAAGAAGTTGAGGGCATGCTTGCTACTTGCGACCAAGTACCAATAGAGTAAATCTTTACAAAGAAGTTAGCTTTATAACCCTCTAAGCACTTCCCCAATTGCCATTACCATTCAAATCGAATAAGAAAAAAATACTTATTTTTTCTTAATATGACAAGGGAAAATGCTTTGAAATTGATTTTCCTCAAATATTTTCTTGAATATCGTGTAGACAATCAAAGAGTAAAAAAACCTCCATGAATTCGAAAATCTGTTAAAACAACACAAGCCCAACCTCGCGCAATCTCAGAAACAAACATTAAAAACATAAATGATATAGATCAATTGCAAAGAAAATAAACCATCTTCAAGGCCCCGGTAGACGCAACAGATTACAAAATCAAGAACTTCCCTATATGACATACATTCCTAGAAACAGGCATCAAATTCTTACCCACCCATAAAGGAAACCCAAAACATTGAGGCAATAAATCAAAGATCCGATGCCAATCAACAAAAAGAACCAACTTTAAACCAAATACCCGCTTACTCAAAACAATGCGTGTCAAATTCTTTGAAGCGTATCCCCAAAAGGCAACAGCCCGGCGTAAACTAGTTACAGAAATGCTGATACTCATGAGAATCAATGGGCTTAAAACTTTAAAGCACAGCAGTGAAATTACCAGGATGGGAAGGCACCCAGGTGGGCGAGATCACGGCCGTAGGTTTGCAGGTCCACAACTAATAATATGTTCATATATCCATTATCATTTTAATTAAAATTATCGAATGCCACATATTCCAGCCTGTCATATCAAATGGTATTACTTTCTGAATTTTAATGAAAAAATTAGACATCTAATATCATTTTAATCAAAATTCTCAAAATGCACATTTTCCAGCCTGTCAATTCAGAATGGTATCACTTTCTTCATTTTAATAAAAATATTAAAAACTCAAATTTAAAATATGTAAACTTATTCTCAAACCTAAAAATTGCATACTTTTACTCGAAATTTTAAAATCGTTTAAAAATAAGTATCAAATATTCATTATTTTCCCATCCATTTTTCGTAAATAATTTTGATAACTTTGTTATTTTGCAATTATCAAATTTTTCAGTCATAAGTTTTTACATAGATTTTAAATCTAAAAGGTCAAATACAAAAATAACTCTTATTTAAAACTTAGAAAGCATATATTTACAAATTTTTAAAATTTATAAATCATAGGATCCATTATGACCATTTCTAGAGCTATTTTTATAATTTTCAATGTTATTTACATGGTTTTTCATAATATAGATGTATACTAAAAATCATTGGAATCTTAATAAAAATTGGTAAATAATATAATTAAAGGATGTTTTTTCTAAGGGTAACAAGCAAATTTTGTTCTAATAGAGATAGGTAACCGTAAGATCAGGTATTGCGAGAAGACTGTAGCTCATGGAAAAAGAACAAGTTGAGGTTCAAGCCGGATGATATCAAGGCCATAAGGAAATCATGATGTTAAAAACGCTAAGTGAATGATCGGGCTTGAAGACCTCGGATCGGTCCCGTCACGTGGGCGTTGACCCCTTGATGAAACGATCATACTCTTGGAAAACACATTTTTTAAGGGAATTTACTTATATGGAGGATGTGATACGATGAATGAAAGTTGACAGTTCACCTCTATATAAAAAAGGTTTGGAGATCGATTGACCAACTTTTGATCATTTTAATCCACTATTGTTTGTTTATTCCTTGTTGTTTTCTTGATGTTCATTTCATTTGCCATTATCAATCGTGTATTGTTATATTCATCACTATTGAATTAGCCACGGAAGATTTCCTCTCGTTAATGTGGTTTTTCCCTTTCTTTTGGATTTTTCACATTAAAGTATATGTGTTCATTTAATATCATACATCTAAATTGTCCTACAAACAACTACAAATTAAAAGTCGATTATTGATCATTTATTGTGCCTAAAATTTGGTGACACATCTAAAACGGAATTATAATACATAGTTTTATAGTTTTGACAGTCTTTATTCAAAAATTTTATAATTATGTCAATTGTGATTCTTAGAATATCAAAATTGCAAAATCGATCTTTATATTTTATAAGTTTGTTAAAATCAATCACAAAGTTTAGCATATATAACTTTAAGTCCCCAAAAAATCTCAATTTTAACAAATGAAATCATCTACCAAAATCCAAATCCATGACAACTCTTGTCGCCATGGGATCTAATTTGCAAAATTTGTAAATTTGGATGATCAAATTTATTAAAATCATAAAATTTGTGTATGACTATAAATTAGGAAACTAAATTTGTTAAAACTATTAGAATATAGGGACTGAAATTACTATTTTCTCTTTCCTAATGTAAAATAATTGACTTCATAATATATTATTTAATGAAAATGCATTATAAAACTATATCTTAAGATTGTATAAATATTATTTAATGTATAAGCTTTCTTCCGGAACGAGGCAAAGGAGGGATACTCTGTTCATTTCTGAAAACGTTTTCTGGGTCAACTTTGGTCTTGATTTGAACTAACCTGTCGAAATTGTTCTTGAAGTACTTGAATCCATAAACCCAACCCGCATTGTAAAGATGCTCGCCGGTGTTGTCGGAAATTCCGATGTCCAAATCTCTGTAATTCAGATACGCTTCTCTGGGATTACTCGAAACGAAAGGGGTCATGAAACTGTAAAGCTCTCTTGCTTGATTCACGTACTCTTTTTCAGCTTCTTCTCCTTCTTCGTCCCAGTTTACAGAGTACTGGATCTTGAAAAGGGTACCTTTACGATGTGGGAAAGGTGTTTCCGATTCAGAGATCTCGTCCATTACGCCGCCGTAGGGGTTTAGGACCAAACCCACTTTTCCAAGATGAACCATTTTCGAGAAAATTGATTGCAGATTGGAGATGGAGATTGGGGATCTGACGTAGTCGGATTTGCGTTTCATGAACTGGATTGAATCTGGGTTTCGGGTTTGAAGAATTTCAGGGGGAGTGTTCCAGTCGAAATTTGCCCAGTAAAGAACTGAATTAATCCATGGCATTTCAAAACAATCGTCTTTCTGGAGACCCAATATCGGGAACTCTGAGTTTATAATGGAGAGAAGTTGATCAGCGCCGCCTAGAAACTCAGCCATGAAAGTTGCTCGGAGATTTCGGGTCTGGTTTACAGTCACCGGCTGAAGAAGAACTCTAACGAAGAGATTCTTATCGATTTTGGTTACTGTTTGCTGGAACTGATAAACCGCCTCCGCCGCATCATTGTCATAGAATCTGTCTATACGGAATACGGTCACCGTCGCCGGGACTACAACGAGTTTTATACGGTATGCTAAAATGACACAAAAGCTTCCACCACCGCCACCGCGAATAGCCCAAAAAAGATCCTCACCCATTCCATTCCGATCCAAAACCCGACCGTCCGCGTCCACTATTTTCGCGTCAATGACATGATCGACGGTGAGTCCGTACTTTCTAATCAAGTTCCCATAACCGCCGCCACTAAAGTGACCTCCAACTCCGACTGTAGGACAAACGCCGCCGGGAAAACCATGTACCTTACTTTTCTCCCAAATCCTGTAATAAAGTTCTCCCAAATACGCTCCGGCGCCAACCCACGCAGTCTCATCGCTCATATCAACGTCGACCGACCGGAAATTAAACATATCTATAACAATAAACGTGTCATCGGACACATAAGAGAGTCCCTCAAAATCATGACCGCCACTTCTGCTCTTAATCTGAACACTGAGTTTCTTAGCACAGACAACGGCGGCACCGACTTGACCCTCCTCTGTAGCGCCAACTATGATGCTGGGTTTCCTGGTAGTAGACAGATTGAAGCGGCGGTTCCGGACGCCGGAAGCGAGAACATTTTCGAAGAGAGGGTTGTCCGGAGCGTAAACAATCGCCGGAATCTGGGTTTCAGGGACACCATTATCGGAAAGACACCCAATAAAGGAATCGTAAACGCCATAGCCGCGATTAACACCCGCAATAAAGAGAAGGAAGATTATGCCGAAAAACTTCATCATCTTCTAATTTTCCAATCTTTTTTGCAGTGAATTCGGTCTGTTCCTTCTTTAAAAGAGGCGGGTCACTATTTTCAAAATTAAATTAAATTAAATATTATTATTTATTAAAAACTAACATATAGTTTTATAATGTAATTTGAAAATAAATTATTATATTTAAATTTTATGACTCACTGTTCCTCAAGGGGTCCCCCTTGTCTTGTCGTTTTATATATTAATTTTGTGATTAATTTATGATTTGGACTTTGGACATCAAAATTAGAAACACGATTTGGTACAATTCTAGGGTTTTGTGATTTGCCTCAATTTTGAAGGACCATTAAAAAATAACAGCAAGCCATTGATAATCTAATTTCATATTTTTGACAATTTTTATTCTAAAGTTTTATGATTGTGATTATTTTAATCTTCAAAGTATGAAGATATCAAAATCAGTCTTCATATTTTCTAAGTTCTTGTAAAATTACATCTCAAAGTTTAGATTATATGGTATATTTGATGTCTAAAGTTTTCGTTTTTGTTAAATGCCAAATTCAAATTTTGTATATTGATTTTGCCACTTTATGAATTAAATTTAACAAATGTTGCATTAAAACTCATGTTTTTATATCGACCGGTATATCGGGCGGCAATGGTATTTTGACATGTACCAGCCAGAACCCAATTTTTCTAGGTCGACCAAAAAAAATAAAAATAATTTTTTTATATCGATCGTACGAGTCCGGATCGGTACGATATCCCGGATCGAAATGAAAACATTGATTAGGTTATCTGTAACATTGTCCGCGCCCAAAACAGTTTCGACCGTATAAATCTCTCTAGACATCATCATTCTCACACATCCACATCATATTGGTGATATTTGGAAACCCAGTCCACCACCCGGTGCGGTGAACGTACCGTAGTTGTATTCTACTTTTACCAAACATCATTAATAACTACGTTCGTGTGACCGCAGAAAACAGCGGTGAGTTCACAGTTGGGTTAACCCAACGGCCACCAGAACGCATCTGTCAAATATCAATTTTACCCTTGATAAATTATAGTTTATTTTTTAAAAAAATAATTTTGATCAATAACTTATTATATTATATCAATTACGTGTTCAAATTATAAAAAATATATAACAATTTAAAAATGTAGTTTTGAAATAATGAATTTATCATAAAATAATATAAAATATAATTTTTAAGTTATAAACAATTATTTAAAAATAAGAGCTGAAAAGTCATTTTATGACATCACGATCAATGCACCGTTGTTTCAAAAAGAGTTTTTAAAAATCACGATTAGTTCACATCACAACACAGTACAGTCATCTCACCGCTATTTGCCAAACGTTGTTCCAAACGTACACATTCTCTTTCCACTTCTAAAATTTCTCACTTATCTACATCATTATTTATTTCTTTTTCATCCACATCATCTTTTCTATCAAAATTTAATTTTATCTTTCTATTTCATCAACTTTACTTATTTACTATTCAATTTATCATAAAATATTATATTTTAATTTTAATATTTTAATTCCGATAATCTCATGTTTAAACTCAATAGCCAATAGTTGAAAGCTAAAAGATCAAAAGATAACAACGAATTCAAAATTCTTGAAAACACGAAGCACAAAACAAGAATAATCTATACACAAAATGAACTCAGCAAAACCAATCCACATTCACATTCACCTTTACCTTCTCCAATTTGCCCTGATTTATATCTCTACAAGCTATAATAAGTATCAAACAAAGAAGCAAGAGATACTGAAAGGATACTTTGAAGCGATCTGGGTCTACTAATTAGTGTATTTGTAGTTGCTAATCCGTGGCTGCTGTGTTAATTGCGGCAATTAATAGGGCTCAGCTCATATCTTCGTCGCTGCTTGATTTACTGAATACTTTTGAAGGGGTTTTAGCCGGGAGGCAGCCTATGCCAACATGGATGAAGAGTCGGATCAGAATAGATGAACAAAAGTCGTCATGGCCATTGGGTGATTCAACCCAAGAAGAGAAAAACAGAAAAAATAAGGAAAACAGTTCTTCCGCGTACAAGGGATCGCCCAACCCGTTGTCCGTCTGCCGTATATCCAGCGTATTTCCACAATAAGATATCAGCGTTCATGTAACCATGGATACTGACATGATGGAAGAAAAGGTGGATAAAAACGTATTTCCATTCGTTGTTATCTGCCTTTACATACAGTCTTAGAACATCAAATCAGTAAAAATATTAAAGTTCAAGAGTAAATATTTGTTGGTTATTGAATGCACAATTTTTTCTTAAATATTATAGTCAATTAATTGATTTTATTTATATTTTATAATAGAATTTATTACATCTGGAATTTCTAATATTACAATGGAACTATATTTTATTTAAGACATCACACAACTATATCATATAATACTTACGCTTGTTGGGAACAATTTATTAATATTTAAAAATTAAATTTTCTTCTTACTTCTTCGTCTTCCATGGGTAAACTGGAATACTCTGTTCATTTCTGAAGAAGTTATCTGGATCAACAGCCGTCTTCACTTTCACCAATCTCTCAAAATTCTTCAGAAAATACTTCACCCCAAAAACTGATCCTTCTACGTAACTATTCTTCCCGTTATGATTAATCCCGATATCAAGATCTCTGTAATTCCAGAAAGCTTCCCTTGGATTCTTAGAAACATATTCTGTCATGAATTCGTGCAGTTCCCTTGTCAATTTCAAGTTCTTGTTCGCCGCATCTGGTCCATCTTCCGGCCAGTTTGCAGCGTACTGGAGTTTAGCGATGTTACCGGCTCTATGTGGGAACGGTTTTTCCGACGAGGGAATCGCCGCCATTCTGCCGCCGTAAGGATTGAATGTAAGCATGGGTGCTTGGAGTTGAACCATTTTGTTAAAGAGAAGACGTAGTCCGTTTCTTGGGATTGGTTTCTTTAGGTAATCGGATTTTCTTTTCAAGTGTGTTAAAACTTGTGGGATTCGGCTGAGCAGTGTGGTCACCGGAGTACCCGACGGAAAGTTTGTCCAGAGTAGTACCGAGTTAACCCAACTTGTTTCTAAGCATTCTGATAACGTTAAACCCAGTTCTGGAAATGCTTCATTTGTTATAGAAAGAAGCTCCGTCGCGTTTCCGAGATACAGAGCAAGAAAATGAGCTCTGTTTGTACCGTTGACGACGTCAAGTGTTAGCCGGATAAACAGCTCCTCCGGCAACTTATCGGCGGCGACTTCTTGGTATTGAGAAATAAGATCGACGAATCTTTCGTTATACGTTCGAATGACGCTGAAATACGTCACCGTTTCAGGTACACGTACAAGCTTGATTTTGTACGCTAAAACTACACCAAAACTTGATCCTCCGCCGCCGGTAATTGCCCAGAAAAGATCCTCCCCCATTGATTTCCGATCAAGTAGATCTCCATCGACGGTAATAATCTTCGCATCGACGACGTTATCGCTACTCAAACCATACTTCCTCATCAAGTTTCCGTACCCTCCACCACTTACATGACCTCCGACGCCGACGGTGGGACAAACTCCGGCTGGGTATCCATGTTTACTACTTTTTTCAGCGATTCTGTAATAAACTTCGCCGAGAGTAGCGCCGGCTTCAACCCAGGCAGACTCATCTTCTACAGAAACGTTAACTGATCGGAAATTAAACAAATCAAGGATAAAGAAATCATGATTTTCAGACCAGTACGAGATTCCTTCATAATCATGACCTCCACTTCTGATTTTCATCTGAAATCCATATGTTTTTCCGCAAAAGATCGCGGCTTTGATGTGAGAAACATGCAATGCAGTGACGATGATTCTGGGTTTCGGAGTTGAAGATTCATTGAAACGAAGATTACGAATGTAAGTTTGAAGAACTGCAGCGTAAGAAGAGTTCTGTGAACTGTATATAACTGTAGAGATTGAACTCGAGGGATCAGGGAAACTCTCAAGGCAATGAACGAAGCCTTGGAGAGATGAGTCAACATGGTCTCCAATGGCGGAAAATATGAGGCAAAATAATGAAATAAAAAAGATCAGGGACTTCATTTTAATTTCCTTTTTTCAAAGCTTTATTGGAACGCTGAGACTTTATAGACAGAAATAACATCAGAAAATAATATTATATACGTTTTTAATAAATAAAGTAAATGTATTTTAGTATGATCAACCAATTGACTAGTCAATTTAAACGATACAAGATAATTGTTGTATCATTTTGTTTCTCACCTTACTTTAAATAGTTTGATCAAGTCTTTTAAATGTGTGGATTTATTCACTTAATCCCGTTCGTTCACGTTTTTCTATCTTAATTTCAGTTAGACTCTATAATTCAAATATGATATCAAAGCTGGTTCGCTCCATTTCAAATCGAAACCTTATTATTGGACTTGAGTGAGGATATTGAATTTGTTCCACATTACTTAGAGAAGTAAGATTGATTAGATTTATAAGGTTGATAATTCCTATAAGATAATGGTTTGATCAACTCTTTTAATGTGTGGATTCCGTCATTAATCTCGTTCGTTCACGCTCTCCTATCTTAATTTCGATCAGATTCTATAATTTCAACATAAATATATTTATTCTAATTCCAAATTATAATAATAAATTTTGATTATATTATTATAATAATATAAACGCGTCTAAAATTGTGTAATCTAAAACTAATAATTAAAATTTATACAAAAAAGGACCACGAAAAGTAGGCAAAATGAATAGTTGAGTTTACGGTTTACTCTATAAAATAGCAGTCGTCATATCCAGACAAAATAAACCCAATAAAAAATAGTAAAATATATTCTAATTCCAATTTTAAAAATTAGATATGTGATCGTATTTAATATTTTAATAAAAATTTGTATATTTATTTTGTATAAAATTTGTATAAAAAAGCTGAAATAAATTATATTTATTTAATTTTCTAAAGTGTAAAATTATTAATTTAAATTGTCAAAGTTATAGGATAGAAAATTTGAAATAGAATTATTATGATTATAATTTCATATTTAATGGCTTGACTATTATAAACTTGTTCATATCTAGTCATGGTCTATAATATCGCAATTGGTCTAGTAGTTGATGAACAACTTTATATTTTTTATATTATTTATTTTGTAATTAGATAATTGTTTTTTATGTTTTTATTTTTATTTTTTATTGCATCAATACTTAAGTAATGAAATTTTCCGTGACATTTAAATATGATTCATCAAGTTTTATTTACGGATAATTTTGTAGTTTCATTTGTAATATTAAATTTATTTTTTGTTATTATTAGTATGGTTTAGGGTTAATGGGTTAATCAATTATAAATTTTGGAAAATATAATAATTATTTTATATTACTATACTATTATGTATTTTGAAATAAATTGTTGAATAAGGTATTATATTGAACCAATAAAAATGGACCACGTGTCAAGAACGCTTTGTTTGGTAATTGGATAAAGCCAGATAAGAATTAGTAGATGGTTACCTTATAAAATTTAAACTCTGACTAGGAAAATTTAGCAAAATTAATAATAACACGTTTCTTTATTTTATTTCAAACATATCGGTTTTTCAAAATTATATAATTATTATACAGTAAATTGGGCCAATAAACACTGTGAGATTTTATTTAGGCCTATCTATATGACCCTTTTCATTACATGTTTTTAAATCTCAGTGTTTATTGGCTCAATTTACTGTATAGATATAATTTATTATTTTTCACATAGTATATCGTAATATAAAATATATTTTTTCTTAATGTAAAGTATATTTTTGTTATAATATTGTGATTAATTAACTAGTTATAACATTTGTTATACATAAGAGCACTTAGTACATGTTCTAATTGTATTGTCAGAATGTATTATCATTTTTAAAATGCATTTTAGATTCATTTACAAAACACCCAAGCGTTTTCATTCTTATTCTGACAATCCATTTTCAAAACGCGTTATGAGTTTCATTCTTCAACGCAAAATGACTATAATATCTCATTTTGAATTCCTGGAATGCATTTTAAAAAATCTATGACAAACCACCATTCTGACAGAGTCCCTTATTTCTATGAGTGTTCACTATTCGGTAAAACCGAATACCGAACTGTTTACTGATTTTTTTACCTAACCAATACCGAATTATAAAATTCGGTATTTCGGTAAATACCGAAACCAAAGCGAAACAATTTGGTATTTACCGAATCGAATAGACAAAATTCAGTTCGATATTCAGTAAATAATTTTTTGATTTATTCAGTATTCGGTAATTGAAATTCGATTCGATATTTACCGAATGAACACCCCTACTTATTTCTAATTAAATAAATCTTGTTTTTTATAAATATAAGAATAAAATAGCACTATAATATTCAAAATGCATTCTCATAACTATTTTTTACAGAACATCATTCTTATTTCATTAATCATTATTTATTATGCAGAACACTTAAACACATTTACATTCTATAAACACATTATGACAATTTATTCTGAAAATACATTTATACTCTCATAATAAAGATAGAACACACCTTAGATTATTCCAATTATCTAATTAATTTTTAAGAATATATTATAATTTAAACCGTCTTTTTTAATTTTATTTCTTTGATTGTCTTATGCCCTCTAATGAAATATTTAAATATGTAGAATTAACATTTAAAAAATCTAATCCGAAAACCCAACACCAAACAAAATATGGATACAAGATGGAATTGAAAAAATGAAGCCTGTTAAATAAGGTTTTAGAGATAAATGGGCCATTCTCACAGGCTAGGCCTATGGATATGATATTACTAAACCCACCCACACAACAAGGTTTATTTAATTTTTATACCATTTATAATATTTTCTTTATTCCTCTCATTTTCTAAAAATTCACACAAAGAATAATGAAACAAACACATTTTAATTATTCCATAATTAAGTAAATAAAATTAGAGAAAAAATCCTTATATTTTTATACACACATATAAGTTACCTTGTCATTCTGTTAATCTGAGAAGGTGCATCTACATCCATATATTCACCAGTAATTCTGCAAGATGTAAAATGAACATCATTTAAACATCTTCAATTACCCCCGTTTTATGTCGTAAATCGAAATAGCCGATGAAATATCACACGACAACCAGATGAAGAATTTGACAAGATCTTACCTGTTATATGACAGAAATGCTTCACCAATTTGTCCAACGACTTTATTCCTTACCTTCCGCACACAAACCTGTGAAATCGTACACGTATTGAGCGTGATCGGTGTTACAAAATCGTAATGCATACCTGCACTAAATCGACTGGAGGGGCATCCATGTTCCGGGGATCTCGGTTTCGATGGATTACAATACCATTGTCACACTTGTTATAGAAGTGTGCACTTCCACTGATGTCGTATAGATTTGGAGGTTCACCGGTCCAACTATGTAACTAGAGATTGAACCAAAGATTAAGACTTTGGAGAAAGTATACAGAGTTCGGGAGTCGCCTGCCTTACCTGTCTAGGATGAGCTACAAACCATACATGGCAAGCATGATGCTGTGCGAACCGTTTGATTTTCGTTAGCATCTGGCTTACGTATTCTGTCTCGGTCCTGTTCAGCATTGTGTTCTTTTGTTAGAAAAAAACGAAGATGGAGAAAAGAAAAGGACTCACTGATTGGATTGGCGTTGATGATCCAGTTCATTGTATGGATCGATTACAAGTCCGTTAACACCGTGACGGAGTACAGCCATTTTTGCGAGATCTAAAACCCAATTTATACTTGGAAGAATATCATTTTCGCACCTGTTTCATAGCATAACATAACATAGCAGCAACTCGGGTGAAAAAAACATTGATTTGATGACCTCGGTCAATCAAAACAAATGGATATTCACTTTCATGCAAGGAACAAGCAAACAAATTACCTTATAAGAGAAAATGAATCACTGAGCCATTTCTTTCCTTCCTCCAGTTCCTGAGGGCTCATTCTTTCAACAGAATCCGCATATCTAAGTTCGAGGAAAAGAATATAACTGATGCAAATACATACAAACCATAATCACCGAGCTAATATGTGCATCCTTCTCAGATTAATAAATCGCACACCTAACATTAAAGAAAGGCTTCTTAACATGCTTTTCCAAAAGTTTCCTTGCATGCTCCCGGACCTGAAAATGCATAAATCAAGTAAGAAGACTGAAGAAATAAATCTTTATGTTCAAACTCGAGAAAATGCACGACCGAAGAAATAAGCTTAAAAGTATTTTTCGAACGCCACATTTATCTAACGGATTCAAAACACGTGGGAATGCAGCAAGGAAAATACCAAAATCTAACTATCATACAACAGTAATCTGAAACATTCGTCTCATGAGCCAGAGAAAGATAGCTGCTTATGAAATAAAAGAAGATAGAAAATAAAAAGAAGGTGCTACCTTATTTTCCATTGAGCACAGTGCAAATTTCCACCCGGCATTGTGGTTTATATTGCATAATAAAGCATCAATCCACTCACTCTTGCCAGAATTTGGGACACCGGTAACAATTGTAAGTTCTCCAGGAACCACCTGTCCCAGTTTTGAAATCTCAATGACTCAGGAGGAAATAAAGACAAAATTCAGCATCCATTCTTCAAAAGTGCTCATTTGTAGAAGATACCAGTGATATACTATAGAACGTAAATCCAAAATTATGGATATCGACATGGTACTTACGTTATACAGTGAATTAAGGCCGGTCCATCCAGATGAGACACCTAGTTCATAACCAAGTGACTGGTGGTAATAGTTGTCAATCTCTTTGAAGTACTCTCTGAAGTTGAATAAACCTTTAATGGGATAAAGTTCTGCTTTTTCGACAACTTCCTTAAGTGCAACAGGTCCCATCAAAAGAAGCACCTATTTTGAAAGAGAATCACACACACATGCAGTCGAATAAACAGATGTTACCCATTGAATATTCCAATTTTAAATTCAAGTGTGGAGTACAATGGCATGGGTTTACTAGACACTTCAGTTAGTAATCCAGGCACTTTAAAAAAAAAGACTTCTAGACTAAAACCACTAGTATAAATAATCAAGAATACCTCATTTGCATCTTTATAAGTCCCAGTGCCATCGGTTTTTTTTGGCCATTTCACCCTCCAACATCTGAGAAGCCAGGGAAGTTCAGTTTGTCAATTTCATTGCAATCTTAATATGGAAATTAAAGAAATTGATGCTTATAAAATGACCTTTCTCTTCCAAAACGCCTAGCAAGTTCTTCAGCTAAAGCTTGACCAGGGGCATCAGCATCAGTTGCCAAAATTATGCGTGATGCCTTAAATGAAAACAATACCAAAAAGTTAAATTTCTTGAACTATTTGCATTAAGAAATTTAAAACCAAAAAAAGAAGCAAAACCTTGTCCGTGTAATCTATGCAGTTCCACAAGTATTGATACTTTATATCCTGGTTTAAAAAATATGCAAAAGATATAGAAAAAAAGGCGAAACTAGAGAAAAGCACGCATCTCCAAAAAACTGCATAATGCAACAGGATTAATACTTTTTCTTCAGGGGGCAATTCTTTATCTGAAACCTTTGAAGGAGCACCATCAGGGACACTAACACAATTTCTAAAGCCGGCCTCTTCCATTGCAAGCTTATCCATTTCACCCTCAACCTTACATTAAATTATTAGAAAATATTTAGCTGTTATTGAACCATTGCTTTGTAGCCAGTAAAAATATGAGGTTACAATTATGATGTCACTTGCTGTCTTTATATCATCCAGTCCATAAAAAATCTTCTCAGTATTCGGTTCCTGAATTAAAAGAGTATTAAAAGGAATCACAATAGAAAGAGATTTTCTTTGAATTCCAACGACTTGTGTAATTAGCATTTACACACACAAAAGAGTCAGAATCACACCAGAGATTAATAAAAATTACCTGCCAAAATTTCTTGTTAATGTCACGATACTTGCACCCTATTAGTTCTCCATTTCTCCGGTAGGTGAACGCAATTACAATCTGAGGATAATACAGTACAGTTATAATTTCAGATAAAATATTCAGCAGGCCAGGAAGCAATATAGTGTACCGACATTGGCAACATGTGCCAATAGCAGCACATTAATAAAACATGACCTTATGTTAGGTGTATATTATATTATTATTTATGCTAGTTTGATTACAACAGTACATTCCCCTTTCGAGGCCTCGCCACCCCTTTTTATATTTAAAATCCTTTCAATTTTGACACCATACCGCAGCATTTAATGCACATCCTTGTACATGTACACACCATATTACATGTGTTATTCTAATCTTAACGTTAATGGAATCATACCGAGAACAATGAAAAAAGCAAAGAATATTTAAAGGAACATGATGCACCTGATCCAAATGTTTTTTCTGCATGACACCATTTCTATTCAATGTTTCTTCTGATATCATGCGCTCAGAGAAGTACTGAAGTATCTGGGAGTTAGCCAAAAGAGAGTTAATAGACTGAAATGTGGCATCTATAAAGCTGGCAAAACATGCAGCTATGAAACGGTGAATTCAATAGAATCCAAAGAGCAAAGGTACTAAATCTGTAGGAAAAGTACACAAAAAGATCTAAATACAAACAAAATAATTACTGGAATAGACAGTGGTTCAAGCCTTAAACTTTCCTTCGAGTTCACTTTATTTGGCTTCTTTACTATTGTAGTACTCATCATTGAAAATGTTGACTTTGACTCTGCAAAAGGCTGAAGACGAAGGAAGACACGGTTAAGAGCTGAATCTGTAAAAGGCTTAATGCACTTAAACTAAAAACCTACACGGGTAGAACCTTGCCATCCACAATTCGCTCGAAAACAGGACCACACTGCAAATCCCCTAAAAGCACATGTAGATGAGATACAATAGAGATACTAAAACAAACAAAACAACATAGCAAAATGTGAAAATATCTGCACATAGAGTCAAAAAAGTTACCAATTGTCGGCAATGCGAAGAGATAAGCTCTTCTCTAGTGAGTCACCTCCTTTGCACTACAAAACATTGAGAAGGACCAATATAAAAACCTCAGAGAGATGAAACGACCACACACATCCAGAAAATAAATCGATAAAACATAAAGCGTGAGAAAAAAGTGCACACAATAAGAGAAGCAAAAGCACATACATTTGGACAAAGTAAACCGGTGTATTGCCCTGGTTTGTAATCAATGCCATCAATTCCAATCTCTTTTAGCTTTCGACCCAGAAGCTTCATATCCCTAGTATCCCCGAACTGGCTTTCCATACTCTCCAAATCAACATTAGAAACTACAGCAAAGAAGAAATAATCAACGTTCAAATACGAGAAATGCCATTGAAAATAAAGTATAGAAAAATTTAATGCAGCACTGAATCTCATCCCTACAATAAGGCTATCCAAAAACTGTCCACAAAAAACATAAAACAATATTGCCCATAGCAAAGGTGCACCTTTTCAGAAAACAAGGAAGCAAGGCAACCCCAGAAAAAAAGCAACTCGTATACTTACTGGGTCTCGGAACTGGCAAAGCAGAAGAAGCCGTGAAGCTAAAATGCTTCTTACAAATGAGGGGAAATCGCCGGGGAGAAGCAAAAAACGCGAGGCTTTTCGAACCAGCAAAGCCAAAAATGTGGGATTGCTTATACATACTGTAAGAATTTTTCAAATACCAGTGTTCTTGCTCAGCAACACCGGGAGATAGTGAGAAATTCCTAGAAGCCATGAAAGTAACTGTGCCACTATACAATTTGCGATTACAAAATATCTTCCTTTGAGGAGGTAAAAGCATGTAATTTACTTTTGGGTCTTCCAATAGAAAAAATAAAGAGAAATGAGGAAGAAACTCCAACTGTCAGTGTCAACTCTCATGGATGAATAAACTTGCAGAATGAAGAGGTTTGTTTAAGAAGGAGGTCTGAAGTAGTCAAGTGTTTGTCTTGTATCCTCTCGCGCATCATCTACTTGTTTTGTGAGATTTTGGACCGCTCCGCATTCTAATGGGCTTAACGGCGAGATGATAGCCCATCCAATCTTTTGATCCAATGGTCTATATGCGGATTTGACTTATATAAATACGAGGGTTGTTAGGGGTGAGTTTTTTAGATGACACTTTGACGTGTTAAAACGTAAAAAATAACATAAATTTTCGATTGATTTTGTTTTTGTCATGAATTAATTTTATTTTAGAAACATAGCACTGATTTGCAGTCTGACATGACAGCTTTTTAGGGAGCTCGGTTTCTNACATACTGTAAGAATTTTTCAAATACCAGTGTTCTTGCTCAGCAACACCGGGAGATAGTGAGAAATTCCTAGAAGCCATGAAAGTAACTGTGCCACTATACAATTTGCGATTACAAAATATCTTCCTTTGAGGAGGTAAAAGCATGTAATTTACTTCTGGGTCTTCCAATAGAAAAAATAAAGAGAAATGAGGAAGAAACTCCAACTGTCAGTGTCAACTCTCATGGATGAATAAACTTGCAGAATGAAGAGGTTTGTTTAAGAAGGAGGTCTGAAGTAGTCAAGTGTTTGTCTTGTATCCTCTCGCGCATCATCTACTTGTTTTGTGAGATTTTGGACCGCTCCGCATTCTAATGGGCTTAACGGCGAGATGATAGCCCATCCAATCTTTTGATCCAATGGTCTATATGCTGATTTGACTTAAATAAATAAGAGGGTTGTTAGTCCATCAAAAATAAGAACCAAATTTGATATCAATGTTTCTAATCCATTGAATCAACCTGTACCAGATGACAAATTCGATCCGTTGGATCGAACCGGTTATAATAGATTCATATTTTATGATTCCAACACNTGTCAGACTGCAAATCAGTGCTATGTTTCTAAAACAAAATTAATTCATGACAAAAACAAAATCAATCGAAAATTTATGCTATTTTTTAACAACGTAACAAAACGTCATGCTATGTTCAACAAAAAACTCGGGTTGTTAGTCCATCAAAAATAAGAACCAAATTTGATATCAATGTTTCTAATCCATTGAATCAACCTGTACCATATGACAAATTCGATCCGTTGGATCGAACCGGTTATAATAGATTCATATTTTATGATTCCAACACTACACATTCCATATAATTGATCGGTAAGATACTATCAATCGTCCAACAAAAATAAAATAAAATAAATACAACAAGACTCACATTTTTTATGCTTTAATTTGTATGAAATGGCACTTTTTGATAACCTTCAAAGGGCATAGTTCTTCTCTTTGAATGGCTTCTCAGAGCTAATGAACTTCACAACCTGAAATTGAAGGGCATTGTCTTCTGCTTGTTAAACGAGTGAATAAACGTAAAAGCCATGCATTCGACCCAGCATTGGATCGATAACCGGTAGGTTTTAAACAATTATATGGGGTACCTGAATTTCAACCTTTTTGCATCTTTGAAAGAGCTGCATTCAACACTTCTTGGCCACTACAATGATGATTTATTTTAATCAAATATAGACTTGGTGTATTGTGCCGATTAGCCCCTTCACTTGACTAAGCAAAATACAAATGAACCCGAACCAAACCAAAACTCTAAATCAATCATTCTCATCCACATCATCACATATAATCCTCATCTTATCCTCTCTCCCAAATCCCAGCCACCAATTTCCTTCAATCTTCATCATCCTATTTTCACTCTACTGCAATCGAAACTCAAACTACTTCTTCCTTGTTCACTTGAAAGAACAATAAAAATGTCTCTCACAATCCCCACAAATTTCTCCAAATCCATTTCAACTCCAACACTGGGATTCCGATTCACAGCTAAACCAAAACCTGTCTCCATTTCTTGCCAACTCAGTAATGCTACCGAGGAAACTTCTTCTTCTCAACTGAAAGCTCTGTCTGCTGCAGTTGCTCTATCATCGATTATTCTGTCTGTCCTCGTGCTGCCGGTGTCTGCAGATATATCGGGACTGACTCCTTGCAAAGAATCAAAACAGTTTGTCAAGTGCGAGAAACAGGAGATCAAGAAACTTGAGTCATCGCTCAAGCTTTATGCTCTTGATAGTGCTCCTGCACTTGCCATCAATGCAACTATTGAAAAGACCAAAAGAAGGTAAACTTCGTTTATCTTCCTGCAACTGATAGTTAAAAGAGTCAATTATCAATGAATTGAATCAACATGAAAAAGAAAGCGCCTTGAAAGATAAACACACCAGAGGAAAACCAAAAATGATGCAGGTTCGAAAACTACGGCAACCAAGGTCTGCTTTGTGGATCAGATGGCTTACCGCATTTGATTGTGAGTGGTGATTAGAGACACTGGGGAGAATTCATAACCCCAGGAATCTTGTTCCTCTACATTGAGGGATGGATCGGATGGGTAGGCAGGAGCTACCTTATAGCAATCAGGGATGAAAAGAAACCAACCCAAAATGAGATCATCATTGATGTCCCATTAGCTAGCAAGCTTGTCTGGAGAGGATTCATCTGGCCTGTTGCTGCCTATAGAGAATACTTGAACGGCGAGCTCATTGACCCCAATGTTTGATTCCGGTATGCCCTCCATTTTGTGTGATGAACCCCTATATAACAAATAAATGCTGTCATAGTTACTTCATAAGTTCATACACATATTCAGTCTCATCGAGATTTGGTCTAAATGGGTGCAGGTCATTAAGTTGCTCTATGCAAGAGAAGGAGATGTTGCTTTTAACTCTGTTTTGGAACAAATGCTTGATGGGGGAACCTATGTTGTAATTGAGAAACCCAGGATGAAGCCTTCCTCATGGAACTTGCTTGCATATAAATATCCGCAAATATGAAATATAATCCCACAACATGGATCGGCAGTCCTCTCCTCACGCATATAAAAATAACTACAAGTAATCGAGAAAATGATCCTACCAGCTGATATCTTCCTCCACACACAGAATCATAAAAAACATCAAGAATCTCAACGCATGCCAAAGATAAGCCACTAACGCACGATTCTTTAAAAAATGAGCAACGAAACGATGATAAAAAAAGTAATAGAACACCAGAGGCAGAACGCAACAATCAAAATTAGACAGATAAAATGCCAAAAAAGATTGAAAATCAAGTACCTTATCCCTCTCTACCGAGAAATCCCTTGCTTCTCCGATTTAACAAAATAGGATCCGGATAACTTCGTTTTTCCGGGTGTTCTTTTTCCTCGAAGCGTAGCAAAATGAACTATAAAAGGCTAAGCTACCGAGGCCCAATATAACAAGAGAGCCCATTCAATTTGCGTGAAATTACGGAATAGCCTCCGGATCGTTGGTAGTAAACACAAGCATGAGGAACAGAAGCAGGCTAGAGTCCAAGAGCTAAGAACGACAGTGACGAGTCGGGTCTGAGAGGGTCCATTTGAGTCAAAGGCCTAGAGATGGTCAAAGAATGACCGTGCCGTGCCCCACTCTGCTGTCCTTCCTCTCCTGCCTCCCCCACTCATAAAAGCCACATATCTAGTCTAGATTTGTGTGTACACATTTACCATCAGCAACTTCTGCACAAACAAAAGCTCAAGTGATAAAAATGTTGTGAGTTGCACAATTCCCAGAAGAAAATAAAAGAAGAAAAACTTCATCTCAGTAAAATTCTAGCACTAGGAGCGGTGAAAATGGTGCATCAGTAGAGAAAATATATATATATGAAGCTGCCATGATTGCTGCTGGCTGTGGGTGGCCAGCCTGTGTCAGTCTTTCTTCTGTCCCATGCAGGCAGGCAAACGAAAGAAAGAAAGAAAGAAAAATGAAGAATCATCTCATCTAATCCCAATCTCTCCTCTCCCTTCCACTGCTTGGCTCTTTTCTGTTGTGAATGTATGGAGGTCAAGTGGAGAGGTGATATGTGTCAGTTTGAATGGGTACTTGTTTGGACTTATGGTATTATGCTTTGCCTTGCTTAGCCTTGCTTGTAATGAGTCCCACCTTCCTTTATTTCTAGCTACTCTCCTCCTCCTTCACACAGCCCTGGGTTTTTGCTTTACCATGGTGGTGATGATAAGTTGTTAACCAGGTTCAGGTTCAACTAGAAGGATAATATATGTTTATTTTTGTGCATGGATCTGACTGTGGATAATCAGGTGGGGAGTAGTAGCAATAGGGATAGTGATGCGGTGAGGGATTACAGAAAGGGAAACTGGTCTGTTCAAGAGACAATGGTTTTGATTGAGGCGAAGAAAATGGATGAGGAGAGGAGGATGAGGAGGTTAGGGGCGGAAGGCGGTGGTGAGAGGTCGAAGCCGACGGAGTTGAGATGGAAATGGGTTGAAGATTATTGCTGGAGGCATGGGTGTTTAAGAAGTCAGAATCAATGTAATGATAAGTGGGATAATCTGATGAGAGATTTCAAGAAGGTTAGGGAGTATGAGAGGAGAGCAGCGGCGGCGCCGTATAGAGGTGGAGGAGGAGAAGAAGATTCTAGAAGATCTTATTGGATTATTGATAAGAACGAGAGGAAAGACAGCAATTTACCTTCTAATATGTTGCCGGAAATATACGAAGCGTTGGTAGAAGCTGTAGAGAAAAAAGCTCAGAGAGCAACGGCGGTATGCAGTGGTGCCCCAGGAATTTCAATCAACGCCAATGTTGTACAATCTTCCGCTGAGAAATCGCCCCTATCTCCATCCCCAGTGCAGCAATATCCCAATAATCAACCAAAACTATTACTACTACCGCATCAACCGTCATCAGAGCTTCCGAGTTTCCAATTTCCTCATCCGTCACCGACAGTAGGTATTCTCGCTCTGTCATCGCAACCTCAAATCCTAATAAAAAACACATCCCGAAATCCTAAAGTTTCCTGCACTAATTCAGATTCAGAGACAAGCGAGTACTCCGATTCACCTGCAAAGAGAAGAAAAACAGTCGAAGAAAGCGGCAGCAGCAGCGTAATCCAAGAAATCGGTTCTGCAATCACCAAAAGCGGCGTAATGATCACCGAAGCGATCCGTTCTTGCGAAGAGCGGGGCGAGAAACATCACAGAGAATCGGCGATTCTGCATCAAAGACGTCTGCAAATCGAGGAATCGAACGCAGAAATCAACAGGCAAGGAATCAATGGACTGGTTGACGCCATTAACAACCTCGCCAATTCCATTCAATCTCTCGCTTCCCACGCAAAACCGTCTTCTCCTAAATAATTAATTCCCATTTATCGAATTCTTATTATTAATTATTCACAATAAATATAATTTATTATTATCGTTCATTTCTGAATGGAATAAATGTAAATATTGGATATTATGGTAGAATTTCGCATCATACCACCGATTTTGGGGCGTTTGTAATTTTACCATTATTCGCGATAAGCAAACGTAAATTGGAATTTTTCCCCAATTCGCGATAGCCAAACGCGACTCGATTTAGGGTAAATAGAATTTAAAAAGAAAACATATTTTGCGTTGCTCAATCTAGCGTAAATTGACTGCGTTTAGTTCGCTCGATTTAGCCTAACGCGAATTGCGTCTTATTTAACAACCCCGTCTTTTCTTCTCCCTCTCGGGTTTTGCCCTAATTTTTTCCTCTCCCGACATTCCTCCTTCCGGTATTGTCTTATTTTTGTTGGTAATCAAATCGAAAGATCTTCATCCCGCTGTTATTGCTCCCTCGGTTTGTGTTGGTACTTATTGTAAACATTTATAACTTTATTTGTGATAAATTGGTTATTTACGAAATTAGTTGTTATAATTTGATTAGTTATGATAATAGTTATGAATAATTTATTATGGTATTAGTTGTGAAGAATGAATTAGATACGATATTAGTTGTGGCAATTTGATTTGTTACGATATTAGTTGTGAATAATTGATTAGTTACGATATTATTGTAATAAATTAGTTACTATATTGTTTGTGACTAATTGATTGTTTACTAAATCAGTCATTACACTTTGATTAGTTGTAATATTAACTGTGAAGAAATGATTTTTTAAGATATTATTTGTGACGAATTGATTAGTTACTATATTATTTGTGATTAACTGTTTCATATTGATATATTTATTTTTTACTTGAAGGTTATGGATCCGTTTGGGAAATTTAACATGTATCATAATTATGATCTGTTCCAAATGGCAGAGTCGTCTTCTTTTATGGAGTTATTTTTGAGTTAAGAGAATCCATTTTTTTATACTAAAATGTTACATTATTATTCATTACACTTTTAGTATACAATATTTATTTATTGTAGGTATGCAACCAGAATTAAACACAAATGTTGAAAATCATGACGATGCCCCACTAATTGATTTAGATATGGATGAATCTGAAACTGAACCTCAGCTGTCTCGAGCTGACAGTAGAATGGAGGATGATCCATTGTCTCACACTGTTGTCGATGCTTCTAGGCTAGCACGTCTATTGTCAAGAGTTTCTCCCGACATTCGTTCAAGTACTTATTGCTTAGGAGACGATGTGGTAGTTGATGATTGTTTATTCTTCATACAACCTATGCAATCCTAATCTGGTTGTCAGAATGAGTTTCAAAGATAAATCAGATGTTCAGTTCTCTGTTTGCCACTTTCATATCGTCCGCCGTTATCAATTTAAGGTTGTAAATAGTACACCACAGTACTGGATGCTTGAGTGTTTTTTGAAAGATCAAACAAACTGTGTATTTCATCTTCGAGCAGTGTATGATGCTAGAGATAATGTCTGACAATTTTCGAGAGGTTATATTCCTCATTCTTGTAGTGTGGGTAAAGTGAGTGGTAAGCACCGTAACATGACAATAAATTTTATTGATCGTGATATGGTGTAATACATATGGAACAAAAAATGAGATATGTATTATACTATTTGTAGTTACAATCATGATATAGGAATGGTCACAAATAAAATCAACTAACATAATAACAAATCATCACAACTAACATAACAAATAACAAATAATATCGTAATTAATCAAATTGTAACAAATAACAAATAGAAATTGTAACTAGTCAATTCGCCCCAACCAAAATTATACCTAAACAAAACACAACAACTAATATCATAACAAATAATCAAATTGTCACAAATACTATCGTAACTAATAATCGAATCCTAACAAATTATCGTAAATAAATCGAATGTTTGCTCTAAATAAAAACCCGAAATATGGCCAAAAAATATACCTTTGATAGCAACAACGAAGGATAAAGTGATTCAACGGGAATTTGATCGGAAGAAGTGATTGGGAGGAAGTATCTCAAATGAAAGGCACTAATACTTCAATCAGCTCTTACCCACAGCCGGAAATTGTGTTTGGGAGAGGAAATCACGATTGGGAGCAAAGATTAGGGCAACTCGCGATTAAGAGAAGAAAACATGAGATATTTATATTTTGGCAACTCGCGTTACGTTAAATCCAGCAGCGCAAAATATGTTTTTTTAATTCTATTTACCCTAAATCGGGTCGCGTTTGGCTATCGCGAATTGGGGAAAAATTCCAATTCACGTTTGCGTATCACGACTGGTGGTAAAATTAGAAACATCCCCAGAATCGGTGGTATTATGCGCAATTCTCTCGGTATTATGCTATTCTTAATACTTTTAGTATTTAAAAACTGAAGGATATATTTACTTACGAGTGGTGTTGGTTAATGGATCAAAATTTTAAATAGTATAAATCAAAGTTTGTAAACTATATGCAAATCACTTCTAGTTGATATAATGCACATCATGCTTTTTGAAAGGTTCAGATCGATCCAACCGTGAATCGATGCTAACACCAATCTTATTTATTCCAAAAAATTGTCTAATTTCATAATTGAATCACGTCATCAAAAAATCGATTCAATCTCTGTCTAAGTCCTAAAAACAATTTGACAAATTATAATTGAGCCTACTGGGCCAAACTTTTGACCTGATAATCCAAAATTTTGTCCAATATTTAATAAATATGAGAAAAACATATTCTTGAGCCATTTATAATTAAATTAATGAAACAATTATGGTCTTAAATTTATTTTATTAATAAATAATATACTGATTTTGTAAATATATATATTTTAAAAAATTCGGTTTGAACCGATCCGACCAAACAATAGACCAATATATGAGATTTCCGATTCACCTATCGAACCGATTTCAAAAAGTATGATGCATGCTATTAATCCACTTAATTTTTAAAAATTGTAAACATAATCTAAGTTTAATAAATGCATAGTTGATCCCAAAAGTTATACAAATAATTATATTTGATCCTAATGTAAGGCTAACATAAATTTTAAAAAGAATATCGTTTAATGTGTACGAGAACCATCGACAAATAGTTTTCCAAGGTTGGGGGCTTAGTACACAATTTTTAAATTTTGAGAATGTCATCTTTATACTATTTCAAATATGAAGAACCATCGTTAAATTTTCATATTTATTTACTATATGGGTTGATAATACAATGAAATTTAAGGTTTCAATTGTATTATACGTTCATTTTATATAAAACATTTGTAAATTAAAATGAGTATAGCTTATAGATTGACGTATTGAGTTAAAAATATGATTGAACCTTTTAACAAGTTAATTTGTATCGACCAAGTCATAAACCCTAAATCCAAGATCGATCAAGCTCATTTTGTATGAGCTTATTTGTAAGGATCGGGCTAACTCCCAACTTTAAAGTATCATTTGATTAGAATACATAAGTCTATTTGTTTCTTACACTTACACTACACAATAAGATCATATTCTCTATTTGCTCCTCCCAAACCACATTAAGTTCATGGAAGTCAATGCCAACGGCACGAAAACTACCAAGACGAACCCAAAAGTGTGCATCTTCATCACCTACGACTGTTTGTTTACGATGAGCCAATGGAAAAAAGTAGACAAGAACAAGATGTATCGTTTTTATCCAGTTACATGAGCATGGTTTATGTAAACATGTCAGAAAATATATCACTCCACTTATAAATTATAAAATTTATATTTCCACAATCGATGTAGAATACCATTCTCAACATTTCGATCAATTGCTTATTTCAAAACTAAAGATAAATTGCCATCTTAAGTTGATCCCAGGTGTGGTAGCCTCAAATAAAAGGATCATGAATGTGTAAAGCTGCCCTTCTCCGATTAACATCGAATACACAACACCGACTCCCGAAAGTGAGTGATGAACGATCTGAAAGCAAAAACGACATACATACGAGTTTCAATGAAACCATTCACGAAAGATAGTTTGCTTACTTACATATTCAAGGCCACCTAAAGAAGGAAACAAGCCAGCAGATCATTACAAGATCTGTAATGAAATAGATAACAGATATATGCAACCATGAACCAGACAACAAGGAAGATGTTGATCCAAATTTTACCACATAATAAATATTCAAATTTATAAGGAGAGCAGTATCATAAATAATTAGTTTAATCTATCATTTTCAATATGATTCACTTCTCTTATGAAATGGGCTAGATTGACACTCTACTTACATACATCATAATGTGCTTACCCCGAGTGCTAATGTTGAGATATTGTGAACTTCGAAATGTGAACACAAGACAAAGTAAAATGGCATAACTGTGACAATTAGCATGACATTCCTCTACAAGAAAGTTTCATTTCTAATAAGTTTCTAAAATCAAATAATACTAGGCATGCATCTCCCTTTGGTTTCCAGTTCTGACCTAAATTAGGAACGAATTCGTTGTTCCCCATGGCTCTGTCGGCAGAGCAGCTCCAATGTTTGAGTATTGGGGATATCATCAAGGAGTCAGTTGAGATTCCGAAGCAATCCCCGAAAGCTTTCTATTTCATAACCCTAACGTTGATTTTCCCCCTTTCGTTTGCAATTTTGGCACGCTCGCTTTTCACTAATCCAACAAGATGCTTATGTGGCCGCGAATTCCTCCGAATGGTGTGAATGTATTTTACCACCATAATCCGTTCGAGAATACAAATAAGGATTCTTAAATTTTTTAATTATAATAATTATTTTAGTTATATAATTTATAGTTTTTTATAAGTTAAAATAATTATAATTATTGATAAAATATGTTTTAATCATGATCAAATTATAAATATAATATATAATAAATAATTTATCATTAAACTAAATATTTGTTAAAATTCAAAATGAATAAAATAATTAAAAGTTGATAAATATTACATAACTTATAAAATTTATAGAGAATCGTGAATCCTAAAGAATCAGATTCGTAATTTTTATAAAAATAAAAAATCATGATAACGTAGATCTGAACTCATCGTTTTCAGTTCTGTTACCTTAATTTGCTATTCGCTTTTCCCTTTCTATGAGCTGGTCGCATTTACTATCGCATCGCTTTTGTTACCTTTATTTTTCTTCCACCATTGCTGCGATTCGAAAGTATTGAAACGCTTATTTATCACTTTTTTTATGGGTTGTCAAGTTTTTCATGTTAGATTTATTGTGTTTATATGTTAGATGTATATCGGAATAATAAAATAAATATATTATTTATAATATAAAAAAATATAATTTTATAATTCGTTTTCAAAAAATAATTATTCTTTTGAATAAAAATTTCTATAAATTTCATACATATTTTTTAAAAATTAAATAAAACGATCTAATATTCAATTGAAATATATATTGATCGATATTTATTAAACCGACAGCTGGACCATTTGGGAATAGGATGAGAATCTTTGTAGTTTGTACAGCATAATCCACGTCATTGTGGGCACACAAAAAGCTGACCCGGGCACACAAACCTAAGATATTTTGTACTTAAATTATTTTTTAAAGCAAATCATATTATATTTCATGTTGAAACTTGAGTGTATTTTGTAATACGTTCATCAATGAGTAAATTTTGTTTTTCTAAAGTTTTAAAATTATAAAAAAAATACACCAAATTATTATAATTTGTAATATAGATTTTTAAACTTTTAAAGTTAATGTCATCTATCTTTTTTAATTACATATTTCATTCCAGAAAATTCAAAATTATTCATTTTTTATTCTTAGACTTGTTAATATTTAAGTATATCATATGTTAAAAATCATTTAACATTTAACGTTAAACTTTAAAAAAATTAAAATTAACACATAAATTGTTGAAAATCGTTTATGAAAAATAGATGGAAAATAATTAATATTCAATTTTTGGTAATTATTAAATTCTTTTAAAAAAATTTGGATGTCTACTTTAAATTTGTGATGTCATTTGGGTAATTGTGTCATTGAAGTTTCCTACCAAATAGTATCTATTTTTAAAATATGTATTATAATTTTGAGTAGTGTGATTTTCAACAATTATTAGTTGATAATTTTATATTATTATTTAATATAAATATAAAAGTATTGTGCGCTATCCCTGATGGAAGTTGTTAATTGGATAAAGATGCATAAAAGTCAATTAATTTTGTTTACCTAATTTATTNTGATGTTATTCTTATTCTAAGGACATACTTGAGAAACTCAAGGTCTAACACTATAAAATCACATGTTTATTCCACGTCCTTAAAAATTAAAATGCGAATAAAATCAATTTTTAATTTAAAAATTAAATTTTATATTGACCATATATTAGTCATAACAGTTATACAATTTAATCTATACTATCTATTTTTTCACGTATCGATCGATATTTAACATTATAACACGATACCATCTAATAATTCACTTGTCCTCTATATAAAATATTGAAAAAATATGATGTATAATGTTTTCCCTGTTTAACCAATATTTTAATAATATAACCTATTATTCTGTAATTTTTTAAAAATAGGCTATTTAGCAGGTTAATCCTAATTAAGCTGCGTCTGGTTGTCTGTAAACCCTAGAAAAAATCCTGTGTTGATTTCGTGAATTGAGAATAGAAAGAGTTTTCAGTTTTCACTCACAAGTTTTTTGCTGCTTTGCTTTCTTCTGCACTGCCCAAGTTATTATTTTTGTCTTGTCTGGTCAGTTTCACATCTTTCACTTCATTTCCTTCCTCGTCATTGACAAGAAAATTCCCAAAGTAAAAAAGATCGATGGCGCTGCTCCTGCTGCTTCACATCAACAGACGACTTCTATTTCTTAATTGCTATTTGCTGCTTTACACTACTTTCCTTGTTCCTTTATAAACATATGTATCTATTCAGTATTCACTTCTTCTCTAACTCGAACAAACCAGTGTCTTTTTGTTGCAACTACACTGAAATTGAGAAGTCGGACTTTGAATCTTTTTAAATGGATCCATTTCAACCTCACTTTACTCTTCCAGTTTCATATACTTTTGATGGATCTTCATCTTTTATAATGGATTGCAGAATTTGGAGTAGACTCCCTCAGAGATTAATTGATCGTGTACTTGCTTTTCTTCCTCCTCCATCCTTCTTTAGACTTCGATCTGTCTGTAAAAGATGGTACTCTCTCATATTCTCAAATGTTTTTCTTGAGATTTATCTTCAGCTTTCTCCTTCTCGTCATTGGTTCATTTTCTTCAAGCAGAAGAATCTTAAAGGTTATATTTACAGAAGCACCTCTGCTTCTAACAATGGCATTCTTTTAAAAGAAAGCTATGAAGGTTATCTTCTTGATCCAGATACCTTAAGATGGTATCGAATTCAGTTTCCTTCAATCCCAACTGGGTTTTCTCCGGTTTCTACTTCTAGTGGATTAATTTGTTGGGTTTCTGATGAATCTGGATCTAAAACTATTCTTCTTTCAAATGCTTTAATGGGTTCCTTAATTCAATTACCTTCCACCTTAAGACCTAGACTTTGTCCTTCTGTTGGTTTAACCATCACTAACTCGTCTATAGACTTAGCTTTCGCCGGCGATGACTTAATCTCGCCTTACGCCGTTAAGAATTTAACTTCAGAAAGCTTCCATATTGACGGCGGTGGGTTTTACTCAATTTGGGGCACAACCGCTTCTCTTCCTCGCCTTTGTAGTCTTGAATCTGGTAAAATGGTTCACGTTGAAGGAAGATTTTACTGCATGAATTACAGCCCATTTTCAGTTCTTTCTTATAACATAATTTTGAATCAATGGAGCAAAATTCAAGCCCCAATGCGTAGATTTCTTCGTTCTCCGAGCTTGGTTGAGAGCAAAGGAAAGTTGATCTTAGTAGCGTCTGTTGAAAAGAGTAAACTTAATGTACCCAGAAGCTTAAGGCTTTGGACGTTGCACGATAATGGCGGAATGTGGCTGGAAATGGAGAGAATGCCTCAGCAACTTTACAATCAGTTTTCAGAGATCGAAAATGGACGTGGGTTTAACTGCGTTGCTCATGGAAATTCAGTTGTTATACTTATCAAAGGATCTGAAAAGTCTCTGCTATTTGATTTCTTCAGTAAGCAATGGTTATGGATTCCGCCGTGTCCGTACGTGGTCGGAAATGGGATCGATGAATTGCATGGTTTTGCGTACGAGCCGCGTTTGATTGTTCCGATCACCGCGCTTCTTGAACAGCTTACTCTTCCGTTTAGTTCTTTCAGTTGTTAGATATTTTGTTATGATGTTTGGCTTTCAACGAAGAAGACGAAATCGTAATTTTCTTTTTTGTGTTTGTCCTGATCCCAACAACCAGTTAATCGCCGCCGCAGACGGAGGCCCTGGTGGCGGAGTGAGAAAACTGCTACTCTCCTCGGCCGCCGAGCCGCTGCCGCTGCTTCTGCAAACGCCGACCCCCTTTCTCTTGAATTTCCATTTTCGTCCTTCTCGCACGGAAATCGAACACCTGGATTTTAGTCTTGTTATTTACAATTTTAAAAGCTATTAATTTATTAATGTATAATGTTGTTAATTTAAAATTTTGTGGATTAAATTAATTTCCTTATAATAAATAATTTGAATTAATCAACTACTTTATATTCAATTAATTACTTTCTATTCTTAAACTTGCACTTTCATGCTGCATGTTATTAAAATGCCACACACATAAAGTAAGTATTTTTATTTATATAAAAATAATTTTTCTAAGATATTCGTATAATAAATTAAAGTAATTCCGGCCCAGGAATTTACAGCCCATACCTTTTTAACAAATTGGCCCATTAATTCAGGTATAAATAACTCACCGCGAAATTGCTTTCAGCGGCCGGAGGGTGAAGAAGGAAGAGAATTGGATTCCATTCTCCCGCTCTAGTGAATGATCTTATGGGAAATCTTTCTTTTGATTTTCAGTGAGGGTTGAAAGTTCAGTTTTCGCTTGAATCTGATTCATTTTTGTATAAATGATATAAATTCTTCATAGTTGATGATTCTGCTTGCAGGAACGCTGCTTCAACAGATTGTACTCGGCCACCAAGTTTTTTAAGATAAAATGACGGCGAACATTGGGTGTATGAACTATCTCAGAATTTTAAGTTCAAGGCACACCGTAGGCGCCAAAATTCCATTGACATCGCTGGGTGCTTGCAGAATTTCCATAATTGGCACTTACACTAGTAAGAGGTTTCCTTCAATGGTGCTATCTGGATCATCAGAATCTATCGCTGCGTCGCCACCTGTTATCGGATTGGGAAACTATGAGGGTAGGAAGGAAGAATTAATGGGTGCCATTCAAAGCGCAGTTGGTAAAGGTCTCTCAGAGACACAACTTCATTTAACTGTACCGGGTATCCGATCCAAGATCCGAGGAAAGGTTAGATATTGTTTTCTTGTTCTTGTGCTTACATGTTACTGAAAAAATGATTAGAATATTGGTTTTGAAGGTGAGAGATATTTATGATGGGGGAGAATATCTTATCCTGGTCACAACTGATAGGCAAAGTGCTTTTGATAGAGTTGTTGCTTTAATTCCCTTCAAGGGTCAGGTATTAATTGCGTTTGGTATTTTGGTTAAGCTTCTTCCTTTTTATGTTGATGATGCAGTGCTCTTGAATTTCAGGTGCTCAATGAGACAAGTTTGTGGTGGTTTCAGAGAACTAAACACATTATTCCGAATGCAGTTCTTTGCTCTCCGGATAGGAATGTCACTATTGTGAAGAAGTGTTCGGTGTTCCCAGTCGAATTTGTTGGTAATGTACTATGTTGTAAACCTCACAACTGCTATGAGAATTATATGGCACTGTGTAAAACACTGATAATGCTTTTTAGTTAGAGGCTATATCACTGGGAGTACTGATACATCACTCTGGACCGTCTACCAGAATGGGTGTCGTAATTACTGTGGCAATGTGCTTCCTGATGGTGAGGGTGGTTGTTTTATACAAACTTCATCTTTTTATGTATTTTGCATTGTGATAGAGCTGCATTAATCGGATTTAGGTTTGGTGAAGAGCCAAAAGTTACCAACAAATATACTTACTCCAACAACTAAAGCTGCTGACCATGATGCCCCCATATCACCCGAAGAGGTGACGGATTAATTCATCTTTAATTTCAGTCCTCTAGATGAACATTTTGTACAACAGATTATTCAGCAAGGGCTGATGACTGAAGCTGAGTTCAATCAAGCAAGTAAAGCAGCATTAGAACTTTTTGCATATGGCCAGGTACTCAATACCTAACAAAATGCTGGAATGATTAAGTTGCTGAGTCATCAAACTGCAAACTTAAATTCTGCCTTATGATTTTTCAGAGTATTGCGCATGATCATGGTTTGATATTGGTTGATACTAAATATGAGTTTGGAAAGGGATCGGATGGGACGATTCTTTTAATAGATGAGGTTCGTTTCCAATAAATGCAAGGAATTCCTACAATGCATGTTTTTCGGCTAAGTTCTAAATTGCATAATTTTGTTAAGGTCCATACACCAGACTCAAGCAGGTACTGGATTGCTGATACCTATGAGGAACGGTTTCAAAATGCGCTTGAACCTGAAAATATTGACAAGGTTTATGCTTTACTGTGGATCATGACATGGAATTACCATGACAATCCACTTTATAAATAGTGTTACCTGATTCATAACGTGATTTTTTTCTTAAAAGGAATTTTTGAGGCTGTGGTTTAAGAATCATTGCAATCCCTACGAAGATGAGGTAATTTTTTTCTTATTTTTCTCTGATTTTTTGGCATACCTCTACTAAGTGATACCCTCTAATACAACTATAAAAGGTCTTGCCTGATGCACCTGAAGAGCTGGTTTCTGAATTAGCTTGGAGATACATTCTCTTGTTTGAGACAATAACATCTTCGAAGTTCGAATTGCCAACAAATGAGGTAAAACATACTATTTAACTGGTAATTCCTTATCATTATATTCTTAAAAATTAAGAGGTGATAAATTAGCCAATTGTGCCGGTGTGCAGGAGCCTGTTCATGACAGAATATGCCGCAATGTTTCAGCCGCACTTTCATCTCTTACATGAACTGTATGACGCATTCACTCTCAAACTCTGCATTATTTTTCTGGCTTGGTTTCTAAAAGAACTCTGGTCCAGTTTTATTTGCCTGGAAATTGGAATAAATCATGTTATCTTATTTTAGTTAAGTATTTTTTCATTGCACTGATAGACACATAAATCTTAATAAAATAAAACACTAGAGAAAAAGTGATGAAAAAACTCAAAATTTACATCCAAGTAAAAAATCTGGTGTTTTTTTGCAATTGCAATTGATGATCAGATCAGAATAATAGCTGTTCTTGGTAAGTATCCAGTGCCTGAATAACCTTCTCCATGAACAGCTTCCGGTGCAGCCTGTACCTGAATTTACATAGCTTGATTTTGCATCTGCTAAAGGAAAGTGATAGTATAAAAGAGAGGAAAACACACTTTATTGCAGCTTCAAGCGTCCTTCGACCTTCAGGTATCGATTCTGCAACAATAGATACTAATAGCGTAAGTGGTTTTATTTCATCTGCAGTTACAAGCACAGGAATCTCTGAGTTAAACATACCTAGAATTTGCTGGTCCTGAACTGCAGTTGTTGGGAACTCCATGATCATTTTCCGACACTCTTCCTGCAACTCTTTAACAGCTTGTCTTTCGTTACTCGGTAGAGGTGGAATATCACCGTCTGACCAAGTTGGCAATGTTCTTGCAGCTGCAATGACTGCACCATCAACGAAGCTATTCACTTCATTAGGTACATTACCTGCATTAATCACAGTAGAACTCACTCCAATAGAGGTTTCATATTTAAATATCAATCATGAATTAGCATTACAATTGTGATAATATTCTTCAGGGAATCCAGATATATTGAAGACGGACATAAACGAATCTAAATGAATACGTGCGTTGCCGGAGAACTCGATTACATCCCAAGGATTCTGCCAAAAACAAAAGTAAGATCTAGCAGATGCAATCTCTAGCTAATGGAATTACCACTTGAGATGAAAATCCATATCTTTGCATGAAAAAATTATTCATCTTTCCATCCATATAATTAATAGTCATCTGTATATATACCAAATCATCAGTAATAACACTATTTGTAACGATTATTTCTCAGGTATTGACTTCAAATATTACATGCCTGTAATATAAATGTAACTCATTGCATAATTTCACAGTTCTGCAGATCACAATTACTCTAAAAAAGGCATGTGGATACCTCATCTCCCTTTTTGATCCCTTGCCCAGCATTGATCATAACCTCAAGCATTCGATCTCTGAAACGCCAGTGGAAGAAACAATTTGGCTGAAAAGAATGGTTTAACATATCTGAAAATAGGGTAAAGATCATCAGCCATAAAGATAAAAAAAGAAATATATGCATTAGTGAGGTATTCCTTACATCAGATTATAAATATATACTTGGATTTACTCAAAAATGTCATGTTTTCGTACCGGAATGGAATTCAGTGAAGGTATAAAAACATTTTAAAACTGGGAACTAAAAAGTACGTCAGATGAACCAATTTCTGAGAATTAAATAACTAGCCATGAATATGTAAAGGTGAAAACAGATTACAAATGAACTATGTACATAAAGATTACCAATGAGAGGCTAACCGGCATAAGGCACAAACATGTTTACTTTTTTTACTAGAGCTCCAATTCGTACTTCCTTGTTGATGCATCGGGATTGCGCCATGCTTAATGCCCACAAGAACCTCTCTTGTTCTGGAGCAAGGCGTTTTACTTTAAGAGGCACAGCTGAGTGCTAACAAATTGATTGAGTAACAAGTAAATGTATCCTCAAAGAAAAGAAAAAAATCTGGATGTGAAAAATAGAAGCATGAAATGTAACTTATACCCAATTTTTCTCCCAAAACTCATAAGCTCGTTTTTGCTGTTCTATTACTCTTTCTGCCAGCTTCTGGTCCTGCAACTCTAAAATATCTTCCTGTGCTCAAAGATTGAAGGGTTTTTATGTCAATAATTAATGCCTAAAGTCATATAGGCAGGAAAACCAAAGATATATTTCAAACCTGCGTTGCAAGAAGAAAGCTTGTGCATTCATCAATACTAGGCAGAAAGTCACCATATAGTTGCCAAAAATTATCCTTGCAATCAAGTGCATATAAAAGAAGGCATGCCAATCTAAGATCCCAGTCTGTCTGTTTGGACATGTTACGAAACAAACAAAAAATTTAGCTTTTATTCGGCATTAAAAGAGCTTAAATGTCTTCACCTCAGGATTGGTTGAGTTGATGATATCAAAGATAGGATGCCCAATTGGGATGATATCAGGAAAAAACATCCAAGGAAGCTTTTGAGTTATGGTTAACATCAACTCTAATGGTATCTCCATGATCAACTGTTCAGAAGCCAGAAATGGGATTCAACAGAAACCACATAGATTGTCATTATAAACGGATAAAAAAACAGCAGAATAATCTACCCTGGCACGACGAAGAGGCTGGATATCTTTGGAGGCATATACTCCAAAACCATCAGGGCCTTCTTTGAATTCAACTCCATAAGCCCTCATGCTCCTAGCATATCCTATTTTGTAAAAATCTGGATCTGCTGCTTCAAGCTGCAATTAGAAAATCATATAGTAAATAATAAATAGCATTAAAACTGGTCTTCTTCTACACCATTCTGCTCAAAAGGAAAATCAAATGCTAAGATTATAATGCCTAGTTGCAAATAAGAAGATTCATTTTTCTAAAACACGTTATGGGTTATCTGTATTTCAACAAGGCACTATGCCACTATCAAATAGAATATCTAAATCATTGTAAAAACATTAACCTCTTGTCCAATGAAAATCACTTCTTTTCTTTCTAAATGGCAAGAATATACACTACCCACCGCACCCACATCTTGTCTTGCTCCCTTCGTCACAATGAACCCATGACTCTAAAGTCATTTATACCGCGGGTCATACCTTCATTCTCTTATATTTCCAAAGCACTTAATTGGGGCGGTGCAAAACGATAAATCAGATAAATTTAGAACATCGTACCAGAGAAGCAGCAGTGGGTGCTTCGCTCGCCGGGGGTGGTTGCAGGAGAGGATAAGAAGTAGCAATTGGAGAAGAATCGAGTGAAGGTATTTCGCCCTTAGAGAGAATAGCAGCAACGGCTTTGAAGTGTCTATATCTGGAATTGGATAGGCCGGGAACACTCCAGCGATGGCACTGTGAATTCAGAAAAAAAATGATAATTAAACTTATTTTTAGTAACATTTGGCTAAAAGGCGACGGCAGCGGCAGCGGCGGCGGCGGAAGCTAACCTGCTTCCTCTCATGGATGAAGTAAGACAACGGATGCAATACGGAGGCAGGCATTGTAGAACAGCTCATGTTATCCAACATCACAAGCAGTTCCTTATATACTGTACGATTTCATTTTTATTTCAAAAAATTATTTTTAAAATTATTTAATCAATTATTGGTAAATATAAATGAATAGATTTTCATCTGTAATCTCTGGTTCTCTCAAACTGGAAACCCTAGCGGGATTGGCGTTAGGGCACATTTCTTACTGTTCCTCCTCGGCCTCCGGTGGACAACTGACCGGAGCTCTTTCTCTGCCCTCGTTGATCAATTTACTTCTCGAACGGCTGTGAGGTGAATCATTTTTAGGTACGCGTTCTTATTACTGATCATCGGAGCCCTGGGAGGTTTTGAAATTAATTTCTTTGTTCCTATTGATTGATGCTTGTCGTGTTCTGAAGAAAAATGCTGGGCTCGTTGCCGATATTGCCCCTCCCAGCTCCGCCTGTTGACGGAGATCTGGGGCCAATTCCACCTGCTCAAGTTGTTGGGGACTTGGACGATCAGGGAAGAACTGAGGCGGATGAAAACCAGGCTTTGGTTAGTGACAAAGCTGATTTAGCTCTTCCGTCTGTAGCTACTCATACAAAGGCAATAGGGATTATTCACCCTCCTCCCGATATTAGGAATATCGTGGACAAGACTTCTCAGTTTGTTGCTAAGAATGGGCTTGAGTTTGAGAAGCGAATTATCGCCAACAATGAAGGTAACGCCAAATTCAACTTTTTAAGGCCGTCAGATCCTTACCATGGTTATTATCAGCATCGTTTATCTGAGGCTCGGGTCCAGAATCAACCTTCTGCCTCAGAGCAGCCTGAAAATATTCCAGAGACACTTGCTATTGCACCAGTTTCTGAAACTGACAGTGCATCTGCAAAGCCTGATCATTCTGCGCAATTTCGACCTGTTCGTAAAGTTCTTCACCCCCCTGAGACAGAGCATTATACTGTTAGGCTACCAGAAGGGATTACTGGGGAGGAGCTGGACATAATTAAACTTACTGCTCAATTTGTGGCTCGGAATGGCAAGTCTTTCTTGACTGGTTTAACTAGTAGGGAAAGCACAAATCCACAGTTTTATTTTCTAAGGCCAACACACAGTATGTTTATGTTTTTTACCTCACTTGCTGATGCATATTCAAAAGTTTTGATGCCACCAAAAGGGTTGACTGATAAGCTAAGGAATAGTGTTTCTGATATGACTGTGGTTTTGGAACGCTGCTTGCATCGTCTTGAATGGGATCGTTCTCAAGAACAGGCAAGGCAGAAAGCTGAAGATGAGATAGAGGAAGAAAGGACGCAGATGGCTATGATTGATTGGCATGATTTCGTTGTTGTAGAAACAATTGATTTTGCTGATGATGAGGATGAGGATTTGCCACTCCCAATGACACTTGATGAAGTGGTTAGAAGAAGCAAAATAACTACAGTGGAAGAAGAGATTGTTGAACCTGGAAAAGAAGTCGAAATGGAAATGGATGAAGAAGAGGCTCAACTTATCGAGGAGGGTATGAGAGCTGCTACTCTGGAGGAAATTAACGAGACGAAGTACAATGGGACAAAGGTGGTTTATGATGAACACGAAGCGCCTATGAGAATCGTGAAAAACTGGAAGCGGCCCGAAGAGAGAATTCCTGCTGAAAAAGATCCAACTAAATATGTTGTATCTCCAATAAGCCGGGAGCTAATCCCAATCAATGAAATGTCTGAACACATGAGAATTTCCCTTATTGATCCCAAGTACAAGGAGCAGAAAGATAGAATGTTTGCCAAGATTAGAGAAACAACTTTGGCTGCAGATGATGAGATATCAAGGAATATCGTGGGGCTTGCTAGAACTCGACCCGATATTTTCGGCACCACAGAAGAAGAGGTTTCGAATGCTGTAAAGGCAGAGATTGCTAAGAAGAAAGATGATCAACCAAAACAAGTAATATGGGATGGTCATGCAGGAAGCATTGGTCAGGCCATGCCTCACAGCGACGACATGCTCGATGCTTTAAACAATGATGGATTCATTCTTCCTGGCGCTGCACCTCCTCTTGCTAAACCTGGGATGCTACCGCCTAGGCCGCTACCTCCTCCGCCTGGTCTAGCTTTGAATATACCTAGGCCCCCAGTAATGCACTATCCTAATCAATCTGGTGCTGGACAGATTCCAAATATTCGTCCTCCTCAGCCTTCATTGTCAATGAATTACGGACAGCATATGGTTCCAATGCCTCCATCTATGCAGCTTACTAATATGTCAGTTCCTCCACCACCTGGATCACAGTTCAGTCACATGGGTCCTCCTCGACCTTTCATCCCCCTTCACATACCTCAACCCGGTATGTTAATGGTTCCACAACCACATATGCTCCAAGGAATGCTGCCACCACCTCCATCCGATGAACCACCACCCCTACCCGATGAACCAGAGCCGAAGAAGCAAAAACTGGATGGCTCTATACTCATCCCTGAAGATCAGTTCCTGGGTCGTCATCCGGTAAGCTTATTAGGAATTAAAATCCTTACATTGGTGGTTATATATAAATGGGTGTTGTGAGTGTAGGGTCCTGCTCGCATCATTATATCAGTGCCGAATGTTGATGAAGGCAATCTGAAAGGGCAGATACTAGAAATAACTATGCAATCCTTGTCAGAAACAGTGGGTAATTTGAAAGAGAAGATTGCTGGGGATATTCAACTGCCTGCAAATAAACAGAAGTTAAGTGGTAAAGCTGGTTTTCTTAAGGAGAATTTGTCACTTGCATATTACAATATTACTTCTGGGGAAATACTGACGCTCTCTCTTAGAGAACGTGGTGGAAGAAAGAGATGAACTCACTCTTTTTAGTTAACTTGTTATCTTATGAACTCAACTTAGACTCATTGGCCACACTTGTTTTCAAGACTTTTTGGTATTTATTTTCTCATTTCAAGTCATACTGATGGTATAATAGTAAATATCGATTGGATAGGAGATTATCACAAGGAAGTTAAATCGTACCGGTCATTACCGATACGAGCGATTTTTCATATATATCGGTGGTTTATCGATGATATATAGGAATATCGGTGTACCGGTCATAACCGATATTTACCGGTATGATCGATATATCGGACGGTATACCACCGGTATGACTACCATGGATTATCATGAACTCTCAATAAATATTTACTGTATTTATTGAGAGTAAATATTTCTTATAATAAAGTTATAATGATTAGAAGTGTGACTTTGTGAGTAATCAATTATTTCTTAAATCATCATCATTTTTAATTACAATTACGAAATTGTAATTTTTAGGGTTAAAATATTGTAAATTTGTGTTTGTTTAAAAAGAACGTACTAATTTCGGAATAAAAAATATATTTTTTTAGTTTTAAGATTTTTCATTATTTATTATTTTTAAAAGAGAAAAAAGTAGCGGATAATGTAAAAATTGGGATTTGCAATCCTAGCCGTTAACAACAATGAAGCTTAAGCGGAGATAGGAGAGACGAGCATCCTAGGATGGCAGTTTCCGGCGTGTTTCAGCCCTTGCGGTTAGTGATTCCATCGCCGTTCTACCGGAATTGTATTGGAGGGAATTCGTTTTCAGGCGGTGGTACACGAAGGCGGTGTCACGAAAACGGGCGATCTACTGTGCTCGCATTCGCGAGCAGTGAAGGCGTCTCCTCGTCATTTATCTCCGATTCGATACCCTCACAAGAAGAAACTGAAATAAGCGATGATCAAGATGCACAGGCTATGGAATATGTCTCACAAATCAAAACAGTTAATTCCTTGCTAATTAGTTTGTTCGGTTTGTTGTTTTCCTTGTAGTAAATTTGACGAACCATTTTTTAGGTCTTGGAGCGTCTTAAGAAGAGAAGAGACATGCTTTTTGATGAGGTTTGGGATTCGGTTCTCTGATTTTTTATTTGCTTGGTGATGTGAATCTTGCTGGTTGTGCAGGTCAAACTGACTGTGATGATCGAAGACCCTAGAGATGTCGAACGTAGGCGTTTGCTTGGGATTGATGATGAAAATGCTCCCACCAGGGATGATCTAGCAGCCGCATTTGTGCAGGTAGCTTATTTTTCGCGCTCCTGTTTTTTTAATGCTCTAACTTCTAACATCAAAAGCTCGCTCCCTTCGTTATACATTTCACTGAGATGCTAACACTCTCTGAGCCCTGGGCCAAACTCACGAATAAACAAGTGGTGTACATGAAATATGAAGCAAATTCATACTCTTGTGCCCTTCTTTCATCACAAAATTTCATATTTCCTTTTTTTAAAGAAGCGATAAATTATTTTCACTATATGCCACACATTACAAAGGGTTGAATGATGTTTTTGTATTAGGTAAATGAAGGACAGATCCCTGATAACCGTGCTGCTTTGAGAATGCTGGCCGCGGAAATGATCCAGTGGCCTAACTTAGAGGTGATATGCACTTTGATCAATTTCTCAATTTCACAATTACATGGATTTGGGTATTAGTTGCCTGCTTGTATTATGTCACAAATTTGCTCTGCTCACGGAGCTTAGTTTAATCTCGTTTTACTAAATGCTAATGCTAAATGATTGTGTTGTTGGGAGTGAATTCACAGTGCTAAACTAATTTCTTCTGTTATTCCCAGGAAGAACAATTGAAAAAGAAAAAACCAACGAAATCCCTATATGCGAGGGTTACAAACACAGGTGTGAATCCAGAGGAGGCAGCTCAGAGACTAAAAATTGACTGGGATTCAGCAACAGAGATTGAAGATAACATGGGTGATGAGATAGAAGTAGTGCCTCCGGTTGTGGTACGTCTATTTTCATGATTCATTTTATGGGATTGAGGCCATAGATGTATGTGATTGCAGGGATATGGAGCTCTGTACTTGATAACGGCCTTTCCTGTCATTATTGCTGTGTCCATTGTTCTTATACTCTATTATAACTCCTTCCATTGATATTGCATACAATAACAACAAGTAAGTTAATGTGTTTTGGTTTTACATAAACATTTTCAGAAAAGCACAAGACAGAATGACACTCATTGTTACTTTGATCCTTTGAGCTCCAGATATTTGAGATCCTGAATTTGCTGTTGTGAATCCATTCCCATAATTAGGCATCCCGTATGTCGTCGGTGTCTGTGGTGATGGCAATGGCAATCCTGTTATCGTACCGGTTGTCGATCCTGCGGTGCTGATTCGGAAGCTCAAGCACTTAGACATTTTGGCATGTAAACAAAAATCATTCATCAGTGCTTTCAAAATTAGAAACTAAAATCCCCAATCTATAAAACGAGTCAAAAGGAAAAGACAACCCCAAAGCAAAAGTTATTCAGAAATATTTAATAACTTTATAATATAAGTGATTAAGGAAAGGGGATCTATATCCACCAATCAAGCTCAAAGTGGATTCTGGAATAAGGGAAAAAGAAGAAAACGACAAACGCAAATAAAATAATAATTATTATTATCATGCTAATTGATATTAATGGTAATTATAATCATAATGATACCTTGGAGATGAAGGATACACGCAAGACCCATAGCCTGGATAAAAAAATAATATTTTTTCAAAATAAAGCGATAAAAAAAGAAAAGAAAAAAGGATAAGACGAACTTGGATCTGTTCTAGCGACGGCGGCGATACCGCCGAATGAACAGGAACCGGCGGCGTTCCCTCGGCGTTGATAATAGCTATTGAACGCATAAGACGCGTGGGCTTGTACCGTATTGGGAAGAAAGCATAGACCAGAAGACTGAATCGGCGCGCAGTCTGCCCCAAAATTGCATGCATAATTTAGAGCTGTTTCCAAAGCCTGGTCACTAGCATCACTCCTTACCACGCACCACGTCGCCGTCGCGGTCACCGTCAAGTATGAAAACAAGGCGGCGGTCATGAGTAAGATCTGCTTAGCCATTGCCTTGGCTGGCCGCCGACTACTTTACCCAAAGGAATAAAGAAAGGTTCTAAGCTACGAATGGTGTGACATACAATCAATTATAGGATTATGAATGAGAACAAATTCGCTTTAATTAAAATTTTAAAACTCAATTATAAAATTTTAATACTAAAATGATCAAAACCATCAAATTATATAACCAAATTTGTATGTCATCCCATATCTAACCTTATTTTAGTTGGGCCGGCCCGTTGGACTGGCCCATGCACACCCTGGGTAGTCTAGTGATTGGAATGGGCATGAGCTGTATAAGGCTCAAGAAATCCAATAAACTGCAAAAAAAAGGATTTGGATTATATTCATCATCTGAGTGACAACTTTTCAATGTAAACAAAACACATGCCTTGGCTCCTTCATCCATCGACCACCTTGCACCATAACCATCCCGGTTTCTAATCTCGAACACGAAACCATGGGGCGGAACAATATGAATGTTGAACCAGCTACAGCTTGTTAGTAAATTACTGATAATGTCAAAAGCATGCTTGTTTTTCTCAGAATCTGAAACAATCATAGTTCATTGTACAAGAGTCACAGGCACCACATAGTGCATTCTCAATAATATAAAGGCGGGAAGACGGACCGTTTCCATGCATCACGCCCCAGTAGCGTTCGGAACTTCGGTTAGCATGCTTGGCTAAAGCTCTGGTACCAGTTGTTAAAGATGATCCTTTAACCTCAACCCATAAAGAAGAAGAGAAAAGCATAATGGGAAGATAGTGCTGGAAAAGAAAGCATTATTTAGTTGTAGAGGCAATCTCATACATGAGGATTATGTGGTGCTGAGAAAGCTGATAGAAGATGTGATCTTGGAGGTGGAAGTAATTCCGGATTTGTCCCTACCGTATGTGCAAAACCGATTAATCTTTGAATACCTTCATATCCCAGTCCCTAAAAAAGTACAAGACAAGATATGGAGTCTTTGTTCGAACCGAAATCAAGTTTTATAAATACACGAATAACGAATAACGAAACAGAAGAGTTTACATGCCAAGATATAGAGTTTGTCTGTTCTGAAAGGAGCAGAAATTAAAGAAGAGCATCATATGTTGTAGAGGATACTCACAGAAAGTATTAGTCCCATAACAGCATAAATCTGGGAGGTAGGCATTTTAACACTAATACCAAGTACACCATTTGATTTCTCTTTCGTTTCGCTATAGAAATTTCTGTATATTCCAACACCTAATATCAAAAACAAAAATGTATTGCACTTTGAAATTCGATATCCTTCAGTAGAGTATTTATTACCTTCTTCGATGGTCGAAATACCAGGGAGAACCTTGGCCAAGCTCTCTGATTCCAACATCTCATGAAACGAAGAGTAATGTTGCACATCCTAAAAAGATTTCATATTTAGTAGAGAAAAACACATTATGATCAAATAAGCCTGTTGAAACCTGAACTTCAAGTGTCAAGGAATTGTTGAACAGCAGCAAATGTCCAGATTTGATTCTATATCTCAAGGAATACAATTAGAAAAAAATCAAGAAAAGCAAACAAGCGGAAGCTGAATATGAAATTTCTTCGACACTGAAGCTTCATGATAGAAGATGACACTGAACAATAAGCAAAATTAGCCTGAAGAATGACATAAAAATTTGAATATATGTGCTGTTGCACCTTCTATAATCACCAACAGCACATCTACCTTCAACGGTTTTGGTTCCATCTAAGCCGAAGCAGAGAGCCAACTCGATGTTAAGGAGCAGATAAGTAGGAATTTCAAATGACAAAATCCAAACATACCAATAAGCTGAGAAAAGAAAGGTTCCTGAACATGAAGCTGAAAGTTTACTTCTTTCAGCATCTACATAAAACATACAATAGAATAAATCAAAGGATAACACCAAGCTTAGCAGTCGTAAAAGTAATAGATTCAAGGAAAGTATTCAGCTTACACTCTGTAAAACAAAACCCTTTTCTGCAATGAGATTGTTCCATTCTTCATCCTTTTCATTTAGACTTGAGCTTGTGTGCCCAAGATCACATTGTTGTTGTGGTTTGAGGATAACTCCAGAACATATAGATTTACAAAGGCACCATGCTAGCCGCTTATACAGAGGATAAGATGGCACACCTTCAATACCTTCAATTAATTTTTAATCAAAGCTATAAATAACTTGAACATAAATCAAAGTAAAAAACCAAGATCTTGTATGCAAAATTTCATGAATACTACTATGATCTTGTTTTACACACATGGCCTAGATTGCTCTTGAAATTCATTTTACCAATTCAATCTTTCAAGTGAGAAAATGGAGGGTTTTGAGCAATTCAAAGACAGATCGCAAAGAGGCAACGTCAAATCGAATGTATAAAGGTAGCATAGAAACTGCAAGATAACTTAAAAATCAGTTAAAGATAGCATGCCTCCATTAGTCGGGGGAAGAGGATCGAGAGGATCGTTTCTAAGGAGATGGTCACAGTATTCCGTAGAGAGACCGGTGATGAGCTTGTGTTCCTTGGATTGAATAAGCGTGAAACGCAGTAGATCTTCTATGCAGTCCTCCAACTGCGGCGGCGAAACTCCCGGAGACGGCGGCATTATTAGCGTGGTTATTTAATGCAATCTTTCTGGATACTGGACAGCAGTTGCCCACGTAAAAAATGAAACCAATTTTTAGCCTTTTGATAATCCCTAAACACAAAACCCTCTTTTTACTTTGCCGTCAAAACCAAGTTTTGCTCTTGGAGCAGTGCGGTCTGCGACGGTGTACTGCGGCTGCTCTTAAGGTTAAAGATTGAGCGCAAATGATGCTCTGCAGAGCTGCCCCCAAAGCCTTCCAGTACTCAGTGGTCTCTTCTTCACTGAATTGCTTATTCAAACATCCATTTTTTTGCGAATTTGGCTTGATAATTTGGTCTTTGAGCAATTCCATAGCATATTTTTTCATCTGCTTTTATGCAAAATTGTAGAACTCCTCATGTTAATCTGGAAAAGAACCGCAAAATGAATTTGTTATCACAAAATTCACTATATCTGCTGTGGAAAAATCTTCACAAACAACATGCTATTATGTTTAGGAGAATTCAGTTTTAGCTATCTAAAAACAAAATTTTGTCGGGGATTAAGTATTCGATACCGCTTCAAAACACATTTTTTTGCTCTTCTTCTGATCATTTCCAAAGTTCTATTCCATTTATGTATTTTCTAGCCAGTAATTACGTGCATTGATTTTATTGTAGAACAAAACGGTGCTATGTCTGCAGCCTGTTACAGGATCATCGTTCGACCTACGAATGAATTTGTTGAAGTTTACACGGCTCTTTTCTGCGCCATATAGATCATTGCATAGCAACAACACGATGAAAGCTGATGGAAGAGTTTCAGGTATCCGTAGCACTACAGATTCGAGTTCAAATTTGCAAATCGAGCTGGTGAGCTGAAATTTAACCCCATTTCAATATCTATCTATGTTACAAAGGTTTTCGAGATATGTTTTTAGTGCATTTGTATTTTTCACTTGTGTTTTGTTTCTCATGAGGTAGGTGCCATGCCTTAAAGATAACTATGCTTATCTCTTGCATGATACGAGCTCCGGAACAATTGGTGTTATAGATCCCTCTGAAGCTTCACCCGTGATTGATGCATTGAGCAAGAGAAATTGGAACTTGAATTACATACTCAACACACATCATCATTATGATCACACTGGTGGAAACATAGTCTTAAAAGAAATGTATGGAGCTAAGGTAATACGTACTTTTTTTTCTTGATTTAGCTTTAAGCTTTAAATTTCAACGTGACATCTCTAATTTGAAGGCATTGGTACCGGAGAAACGATCTAGTATTTCGTGAAGTTGATATCTCTGCTTCGCATAGTTTATTGGCACCACAACTATATTGTTATGGTATAATTAAACATTTTGATCGGATTAACAGTTCATTATTTTGTGAGGCAATCTTGAACGCATATAGTTGATTTTTTTGTGTATCCTTTGGGAACAACGTTTTTTCATTGCTTCATATATGAAATATTTCATGGTCGTAGGTGATTGGATCAGGTGTGGACAAGGAGAGAATTCCGGGTATCGATATAATGTTGAACGAAGGGGATAAATGGATGTTTGGGAGCCATGAAGTGTTCGTGATGGAAACTCCGGGTCATACAAGAGGTTACATTTCACATCTGTATTTTAGATAATCTGCAATTCCTTAAGCTCTTATGGTTTGTGGTATCAGGGCATATTATATTCTACTTTCCTGAATCAAATTCAGTTTTCACTGGTGACACTTTATTCAGTTTATCATGTGGTAAACTATTTGAAGGAACTCCAGAGCAGGTATTTGAACAATCACTCTTTACATCATGGCTGCTATATCTCACATTGTTTTTTCATCTGCTTCCGTAGATGGTTTCTTTGTTGAGGAAGATCGCATCGTTACCAGACGAAACTCGTATTTACTGTGGTCATGAATACACCATGGAAAGTGGAATCATATTCTTCATTCATTCTCATCTCAAGTTTCTGCATTAAAAAAGCATTCCTAATATTTGCAGAGCAATTCCAAGTTTGCACTGTCAATAGAACCAGGGAACGAGGAGTTGAAGTCTTATGCTGCTCAAGTAGTTGAAATTCGCAGCAAAAGCTTACCAACTGTAACTATCCTTGTGTCTTTTATACTATGAGCTTTATCTGATATGTTATTGCTAACCTCAGATACCGACTACGGTGAGAAGGGAAAAGCTTTGCAACCCGTTTCTTCGAACATCGATAGAGGAAATCAGACAAGCACTGAATATTTCGGAGTCGGCTGATGAAGCTGAAGCCTTGGGTATCATCCGTTTAGCCAAAGATAACTTGTGAATGCCAAATGGTTCGTCCTTATCTGTGATGCATTGGTACAAACTTAAAAGCATGATTAATAAATACCTTGTCTTAAGTTACAAAATAATGAATCTCCCTCCATCTGCTCCTGATTATTGGTACAAAAAAAGTGACAATCTTATGAACCTTGGACTGCAAGGCGTTGAAGGTGGTCGATGAAAACCTGTAGACTAACATCATCAGTGAAGATCACATCTGTGCCAACATTCTCATTTGTACTATTGTATGTCGCTGACGGGTTTAACTTTGCCAACAGAAATCTTGCCTGAAAATAATTCATAAACCATTTCAATCCATAAAAATCGCATTCTTCACCTCACACTTGATGAGGCAGGCATATTTTCAAGGCATCACAATCATGTTTCGTATGAAGTTAACCACATAAATAGACCAAAATGCATCAAGAGCAAAGCATAGATACATGAATGAAGGTCATATGATGGTAGTCGATTTTTTCTTGCACGGCATTATAACCGACATGCATATTCTACTACGAAGAGCAAACATCAAAATGCAAAAAAATGATGATAATCAATGAAAAAAATCATGACATTTGAGAAGTTCACCTGAGAGCCATATTGATCACAGACCACAAGTCTTGGCGATGGAAAACGATCATGTATTATCGACTGAGCATCATCATGCGGAGTTTGTAATAATAGAGCAACACCCTATGAAGAATTAAGAAGCTTGTTTAGACAAGAATACAGCCTATGCCATATGTAAAGAGCAATATTTTTAAATAATTAATTGAGAAGCTAAGGTTCACACAACCTGATTTTCTTTCTGGTAACCTGCATTTCTCCATTGTGCTATTGTCATCCCATGAAATATAACGATACTAAAATACGAGTCAAGTAGCAGTATGCGATCTGGTGCGATGGATGTTACATCGAGCAAAGCAGGTGCAGGCAGAGAATTGAAGGCATAAGATATTAATGATGGTTGAATCATGACTGCGGCATTGCTTATGCTCTCACGATTCAACAGAATACGGAAATAAGCAGTCTCATCCGGACTATTATTAAACACCTATTATGGTCAATAAAGAAGATAAATTAAAATGTCACAGAAACAGGACATAACAATATGTTAATTACCTGAACAAACTGGGATCTTCGGAGATTGAACATGAACTGAGGAAAGAATGAAAAACATGGACTTAATGTGAACGAGGCTGGATCATCCTTTCGATAATCCCCAAATCTTGAACAGAGGCGTATCAGGTTCCTATCTAGCCACCGTGAAGCATCAAAACCTTCCTGAAATGGCAAAGGTAATAAATTGATGAATACATGTACATCAATATACGGAGACTAAGTGTGTGACACTTTACGAGCGGATCAGATCTTTTATGACACAGTAGTTTCATAAGAAATATACAATTTCTAAGCACTTGCATACAGAAAATTCATATCCATACATAAAACAAATTTTCAAGCAATGGTACCTCTGTCTCCATTTTATAGGAGGCTAGTCTAGCTAAAACCACAGCAGCAACTTCTTGATCAAATCCTTGAACTAAATCCTGAAATAAGGAACAATTATATGTGGCTGGGCAAGAAACTCCATTTACAGGAGATGCAAGCAGAAACAGAACATGATCCTCAGAATGCCAGAAATTGTTTCAGAATAAAAAATTAAATGAGTAAAAAATACTAGCAAAAACCACTCCGACGCGAGGCAATACATATGAATAATGATAAATTATTTCTCATGTTGACGCTTCTGTGAAAAGAGTAGTAGGAAGATGAAACTTTGAGCATGTGCTGCTAAGAGCACAGCAAAACATTCTCGTTGATCTGGAAAAAATGGCAGGAAATAAAACTTAAAAAATAGTTATGTAACCATATCATCATTCAAAGAATAGAGAAAAGAAATTGATAGTTGGAAACGCTTTGACACTACTTTTTACATTAAGATTTTCCAGAAAAGACCATCACACAAATCCGCATACAAGATAAGGCTGTCACGCTACCTCATTGCCCAAAGCACTGTCCACCCATTTCCGGGCAACAGTTGTGACTCGCAGTCGCATTTGGCCATCAAAAGTTTGATAACTATGTCCAAAATAATTATGGTTCAGAACGATGCTTTTACCAATTTATCTAAACAAATATGCCATTTATGAGTTTATCAAGAGAAACATACCTTGTAAGGAACTGTATATATAATTGAGGATTTGAACCTGATGGTTCAGACTGTTCACTAGATGATACATCAAAAAAGACAGTAAAGCAAGTACTTTTATCAAGGCCACACATCTTCCATGCTGTTGTATTCCCCTGCCCTATAACTGTGCTGGCAACAGCAGGCCCATTCTGCACAATTACTCTAAGGATTAACATAAAGTTTAAAATCTACAGAAAATGGAATATAATGTCACAATGAACACAGAGATAACTGTCACCATATTTAACTATAGTAGAGGGTTGACTGCACAAACCTTCCCCAGTGAAGTGCAAGGCCCAATGATTCCTTGGACTTTTATATCCTTGGAGCAGAATATTTCCAGTGTACCACTATAAAACTTTAAGTGTGAGAAAATAATATGACAGGACAAAAACTCAAAAAAAACTAATAAACATGGTCATGAAGTTGGAATGCACTCACGAGAAAGAGAGCCCAAGAGACTGTTCACCAACTTCAAAAATGCGCCTGAATGAATCCTTGAAGACAGAGTGACCAAAACTTTCAGATAAAACAACGAGACCACCAGTTTTTTCAATTGCGACCTTCATCTCAGCAATCCCAACCTGAAGGCTCAAGCATAAGTGATGTTAATATTCTATTTGATTATACCATTCATGTTGCCAAAGAGGTATTTGCATGTTATAAATGGATATCCATTAATTAAAAAATGATGGTAGAAATAAAAATTTAATAACAAACCTGATCCAGTGCAGAAGCAAACACATCCAACACATGACCCTGGCTAACTAACTGCTTTCCAAGCTCATCATAGAAATGATCAGCTTTTTTAAATAAGGGTGCTGCATCCTTGTCAATGTCTTTATGTGAGCGAACAGGATTAGATAAATCCTTCGAAACAATCTGCTCGTAGGTAAAATGGCATAGAGTTGCATCACTCTAGGACAGGGTAGATGGGAAACGTACAAAAAAATAGAAAGTAGAGGGTTTACCGAACCAGGACCTTCTGTACATGGCCCCCCAACCAATGTGATAATGCGTGCCCCAGTGCCCTCGGTGGATGCCCCAAGCAAACCAGCAGCAACAGTAAATGCCATGCCAGTACACCGTGATGCTCTGTTACCTGGTGCAACTAGCCACTGATCTGTTCCAAGCTCATCCAACAACTGCAAGACATGCCATAATGCTCTTAAAAATAAACGTGCTATTTTTTCCTAATAGACAATAAAATCAAGAATGCATATAACATACTTAGTTTAAAGACACTATGAATTCATCAATATAATACGACCAGACAATAAGTACTAAGTAATCCGCTTTATTCACCAAGAATAAAGCAGGAACTAAGCTGAGCAGAATTGATAGGGCGATTCTTAGAGCAGAACAAGAGAATATGTATCAACTGAAAGGTCTTCCCTAGACTATCTCAGATCATAGGCCAATCCTATTTGGCGAACTTAAGGAAGATTATGGACCACGCCCATTTGAATTCTTCAACTCATGGCTCGGTAATTCTGAATTTTCTGATTTAGTTACAAACTCGTGGAATAACATGAATATAGTGGGACCTCCGATTGTGAGGATGAAGGAAAAGTTGAAAAGGCTGAAAAACCATCTGAAGCCATGGATTTCTTCTCAACGGAGTATTCAAACTGGGAAAATAAAAGAGCTACAGAAGGTAGTAAGGACCCTTGAAGATATTAAGGAAGAGAGAGACCTCTTATCTTCAGAATCTCAGACTTATACGGAGATAACACAAGAACTTCAAACTCTTTTGCACAACGAGTGTTTGATGAAGAGACATAAATTAAAACTCAGATGGATAAGTGAAGGCGATGAGAATTCAGGGCTATTTCTCTCCTTTAACAAGAGGAAAAAACTCAACAACCCTATCAAAGGAATCATGGCACAGGATCAATGGAAAACGGATGCGGATACCGTAAACAAAGAAGCGTTGGACTTCTACGCTACATTATTCATGGAGACATGTGATACACATCCAGTACTTAACATGGACAATCTCCCAAGGCTAGACCAATATATGCTAGACCTACTTGATACTACAATTACTGAACAGGAGATTAAGGAAGTTGTGTGGGCAGGGGGTTCAAACAAGTCTCCAGGGCCGGATGGAATGACATATGAGTTTATCCGATTTTTTTGAGACTTTATGAAGGATGACTTGATATTAGCAGTCCGAGATTTCGAACTCCACGGTTTGTTCCCTCTAGGAACCAATCCATCATTTGTGACACTTGTTCCTAAGAAACACAACCCTCAATCCTTCGAAGACTTAAGACCAATCAGCCTTATTGGAAATATGTACAAGATTGTAGCCAAAATTCTAGCAAATAGACTGAAACTTATCCTCCAGCTCTCATTAGCCCGTCACAGACAACTTTTTTGAGTGGGAGACACATTACATATGGAATACTCATAGCCCATGAGGTGGCAAGTCTAGCTAAAAGGTCGTAAAGGCCATTGATGATATTTAAAGCAGATTTTCGAAAAGCTTTCGTTAGTATAAATTGGTGCTTCCTCTTGGATGCAATGAAGCTAATGGGATTTAGTAAAAAATGGATCATCTGGATTAAATCCAGTATATCATCCTCTTCTATGGCAGTCTTGGTGAATGGTAATCCCTCGGGTTTCTTTCAGCCAACGAAAGGTATTAGGCAAGGTGATCCGCTAGCCCCTTTTTTATTCTTGATTGTGGCGGAGGTCTTTAGCAAAATGATGGAGCAGGCTGTTGCATTAGGTTCATTTAAAGCCTTCAGTATGGGTGACAATTTATCTATATCTCATCTTCAATTTGCAGACGACACTCTATTGTTTGGGGAATGGAATGAATGCAACTTAAGGTTTTTGAACCAACTATTCATTGGTTTTGGTATTCTCTCTGGTTTGCAAATTAATACCAACAAATCCACCTTAATAAGGATCAACGTGGATACTAGAGAAGTTAATAGATGGGCAAATCATATGAGATGTTTATCCTCAAGCCTTCCTATGCAGTACCTTGGACTTCCTCTCGATTGTAAAAGGATTAAAGCCTCCTCGTGGAGCTCGGTGATTAAAGCTATGAATGCTAGGCTTGATGGATGGAAAATGAATTTATTATCTTCCGACTTACCTTGGTAAACTCTATTCTCTCTAGTCTACCAGTATACTATATGTCTATATTTAAAATCCCAACAGCTACTCTTAAAGAGATGGAGGCTAAGAGAAGGAAATTCTTTTGGGGTGGGCAAACTGGTAAAGTCAGGACTCCATTGGTTAGATGGGAAGCAACCACAATTCCTACTCAATGCGGTGGGCTTGGAATAAAAAACCTTCAATTTTTTAATTGGTCCCTATTGATGAAATGGATATGAAGGTTTTATACAGAACCTGAATCTCAATGGTGCCAAGTCATTAGGATGATTTATGGAACTCAAGGAGGTTTGGAAAGCGAAGGAACTCAAAATCCGGGTATAGTTTGGTTTTCCATTGTAGAGGTATTCAGAAAATGCAAAAATTGGTTTCCAAACGCCAGATTCGGGATCAAATGGAGAGTGGGAAATGGCCAAAAAGTTAGATTTTGGCATGACCATTGGATAGGAGATGGCTGTCTAAAAGATTCATACCCTCGGATATATGCTCTAGAGGCAAACAGTGTTGGTAGGGGATATGGGAATCATAAACGACAGAGAATGGCAGTGGAAACCCCTTCCAGGGGAGCTCAGTAGAGGAGAAACAACCATCCAACGTATTATGTTATCTGAGTTGCTAATCGCAAGTCCCCAAACCATATTACACATGGAAAACATGCCATCATGGGGGGATAATAATAAAAAGTTCCAGAACAAGGAAGTTTATTTAGCACTACACTCAAGGCCTCCGCAACAACCAGAGGCTCTTGACATGGGATGGTGGAAGGATTGGTGGCCGAAAAAGATTAAAGTATTCACTTGGCTATTCATACAAGATCGCTTGCCTACAACGCAACTCCTACGGACGAGGTTCTCTATTGATGGCCCCACGGCCTGCTCTATGTGCTTGAATGCAGAGGAAACAAGTAAGTACCTTTTTTGGGATTGTAGTGTGGCGAAGGAAGTTTGGAGAAAGTTCTATTCTTGGTGGAGTGCGAGCTATGATGCAAAAATTCCTACCTTTTGGGAAGAATTGTTGCCTCGGATAAAATCCTCTCCCTCTGCATCTAAAGCCAAGAGGGCAACTAAATTCATAGTGGTGGCTTTACTCCAGAGATATTGGTTCTCTAGGAACCAAATTTTTTTCAAGATGTTAAATTTTCAACTACGAACTTTGTCCTAGGTTTACAAATGTTTTCTATTGATATTGTGAAGCACCGAGGTAGGTCATGTGGTTTATTGCTACATGAATGACTTCATGCACCTTACGAGGCGATCATGAACTCTTCAATGTAGCTTTTGTAAGATTGGATATAGAGGGTAACTCTTTGTTATTCTCGTTCAATGAAATATAACTTTCCGTTCAAAAAAAAAAGTTAACCATAAACATATTTTTACCATATTTAGGGGAAATTCACACTCAGAAGCCGGTAACAAAAACCGATTAATCCCCATCTTAGTACCAGTACTAGCCAATGGACTAGGACCACCCCCGTCTTTGTGAAAACCTGTTCCAGTTCGTTTACCAACTGAAGTGCCAAGTCCCAACTGTTCCAAAACCTGATCTTTGGTTATATCCTTCCATCCTCTAAAAACATAAACCTTCGCCATCTCTGAAAACCCCAACTCATGCACCTGTACTTGCGTACCATACGATATAAACCCAACCATAGCAGTCTCAGGAAGCAAACCAATTGCCCGTTTCAAAGCCGATTTAGCAAACTCCAACTCCTCCTCAATCATACAGGTATCCAAAACAAATAAATAAATAGGTGAATGAGCCATTGCAGGTTTGAAATTCTGAACATTTTGGTAGCTGGGAACCGAGTACTCAATTGACAGGAAATTAGGATACAGTTCTGCAGGTAAATTCGTCTCCGACATTGATGAGTAGTGTTCGGGAAAATGGTTTCTTTGAAAACAAAAAGTACAAATCCATATGTATGCGCTAAAATCAACACGGCAATATGGGCTCAAGACAGCAGTACACGTTCTGCATCGGATAGGAGCGTAAGGAAGGATCTGCAGATCCACGTGTGGTCGAATTGGCTGAATTGATGCCGCAATCGGAATCACACATTTCGATTCTTCCACCTTCGTCCGCGGCCAATTGTACCAAGTCATTCGCACACCTTCAATCCCTTCCGGATCCATTTGAGCTACCTCCGGTGCCGCCATTATCGAAACTAATTATATCGAATCCTAAAGGAACACAAAGAATGCGGGTATCGTATCTTCGACGCACGCAGAGGCTCCGATAACAATACCGGAAAGGAATCGACTACAAGGAACGAAGTCAAGAACCATTTTTATATATTTTGAAACGAACCTTCAAATAAACTGGTTAATTATTTTTAAAAAAAGATCATTGCAATTAAATAGTATAAATATACTTAATTTCAAAAGGTTATAAATAACTGTTTATTAAAAAATATTATATCTAATATCAATTAATTTTATAAACAAGACGTCCACAAAAATATATATATATATATCGCGTAAAAGCGGTTAATTGGATAATTATATCTATAAAAAATATTTTCACTGCCGCAGTCTTTGACTAAAAAGGCCGTCGTATTTCGACCGTTATTTCATACAGTTACTGTAGTTAGTACGTGTCACTTTAGACACCAAGAAGATACACGGTTTGTGGTTTAGGGCAGAATGTAAGAATGGATACTCATTTCCATATATATATAGATTATAGGTTTGTGATTCTCATCCAAATTTAGCTTGTAATTTGGCTTGGAATCCATGGCGGCATTTGATCATTTGAATCTCTTTTTTGTGCTGCTTCTCAGTTTTGTGATGTGCCAATCTCTGCCATCTCCATGGAGTCGAATTGAGTGCCCTAGCTACACCGTCGTTCATTCCGGTGACGGATTTGAAATCCGCCGTATAAATTCCAGCAAATGGATAACTACGATGCCGATCGACGACATTTCGTTCGTCCAAGCGACAAATTCTGGATTCCGCCAGTAAGTTTAGAGAAACTCCGTTGCATTTCAAGTTTTCCGATCTGAACTCGGAGTGTTATTTCTGCAGATTGTTCAGGTATATTCAAGGAAATAACGATAACCACCAGAAGATCAACATGACAGGACCAGTACTCACAGAGGTGAAGCCTAGCGACGGTCCATTATGCGCTTCTTCATTTGCAGTAAGTTTCTATGTTCCTAAGAAGAACCAGCACAATCCGCCGTCTTCCAAAGGACTTCATCTGCAAAGCTGGAAAGCAACTTACGTAGCAGTGAGACAATTCAGCGGGTTCATGGTGGATGATGATGTTGGACGGGAAGCTGCTTCGTTGTACGGAAGCGTCGCAGGGACAAAGTGGGCAGATGCAGTTTACAAGCGACATGGAGATAAAGTAGCTACAGATTACATAGTTGCTCAGTATAATTCTCCATTTGAAATCAAGAATAGAGTGAATGAGATTTGGTTCACCTTATATTGAGATCAAAGTTCTTCTATTCCTGCTGTAGAACAATATGAGTCTGATGTACTATGAACTTCTTTTCAATGAATAAATCATCGGAAAACACATCATCGTCTCATACCTTGGACGGAATCCGGTTATCGAAATATATGCTGCATATACGAGAAATACGTTGTCTTGCCATATCTTTGTTCGTGTCTGTGCATCATAGATTTGTACGATTAACGCATGTTTGAAAACAGAAAAACATATGAACATAAATTAGAAGAAGGGGTTCTTGTAATATTCTCACAGGTTTACAAATTAAATTGCATTGAAATTATGTCCTAGCTACTTATTTTTCAAGGCAAAAATTTAAGTAGAGGGAGGACTTAGCAGTAGGGGGAAGCTCCAAGCAGAGGTTCCATGTCAGCCAATTGATGTTGCAAAAAACTGTAGATGGATTCCGATGTCATTGATGCAACTCGGACGACAACGCCATTACCCTGAACAGATTACATTTTAAACCAACAGAAACAGTTAGTAAATCGGAGTTGATGGAGCTCAGGGCATTCAGTGACTTTTTGGGCATGTTTAAAATATAAACTTTCAAAAGGATGGCTCTATAAACAGGATTAGAAAGGTAAGTAGAAGTTAAATGGACGCACCTTTGGGCCAAAGGTACTGCAAGAAGCAAAAAAACTAGGCTTTGAATCTGTGAGGCATCCTGAGTTAGTTGAAGGCAATGCAAAATGCTGAGGAAGCAATTTCTTCACATTTTCTTGGATTTTCATTTGGATTTGTCTCAGTTTCGGCCTGAAAACAAACCAGGCAAACTTAATAATCAAAGAAGTGAAGTAGAAGATGACAATGCTCCAAAGTTACCCCAGAAGTACTATCATTGCTATTGACTGGTAGCCGTGCAGACGACTGGAAATACTGCAATTGCTTTCTTGTTCCAACAACAGCTGTTGTTGAAGTTTGAACCATCAAGAAAAAAAGGTTAGATTGATGAGAGTTTAAGACAATCCCAAACAAATTTATGCCGGAAGGGAGGGAAAAGTGATAGAATTAAAGAAACTGGGAATGAAATCCATAGCAAAGTATTCATTTCAAGGAATGGTAATCTCAAATAGTCTTAACATGAAAAATCACTTGGAATCATTTAAAATAAAGCAATTAGAATTATACCGTATCAAGAAATAGTGGCTCATCATCCTCCATAAGTATGCGATTAATGCTCTTATAGTGAGAAAAAGACCATATTTCACCTCTTTCATGGCGACCACTACTTATCCAGTCGACTAGTAGCAAGCTTGAATCTGCCAAAACTCTGAAATTCTGAATCTGAGAATACCTTGCAGTTGAAAAGCATGTCACAGGATCAGGGATGACAGCCAAAAGTGCGTGTTGCCCAATAGCAGCCTAGAAATGGCATAAATTCCATGAGTTATTGACAACAGAATGAAGAGAAACAAAGAGAACATCGTTTTAGTATTCTTGCTGAGAAGCCCAGAAAACATTTGTCATAGCCTGAAGTGATTTAAAATTACCTAATATTATCAACATGACAAGCATACTCAAGTCCATAATCCTTATTCTTGGTACATAATCATATTATTGTCAAATCATGAAATTGCAAGATTACCTCCATAGTCTGTCCGGAACATTTTGATCCGATCGACTTGAAAACCTGAATTTTACCCCAAATGATATCAGTAACATAACAAATACACAATCAAATAATGTTGTATGATCATAAACTGGCTTTCCCAGACCAATACAGAATACCTTTGTGGATGATTGGGTTGTCAGAACAGCAGTACATCCATATCCCACAGTAACACCATAAGTAATTGAATCCCCCTGCATTTTCCAATCCGTACAATTCAAATCAAGAGCATTCAAATGAAAGAGAAAGAAACTTACAGATACGATTCCTCCACCATAAGTCAGTGTATAAATCCACACAGCGTCAGTTTCTGATGAGCCAGCCTAAGCATAATCACGTTATGTGAAGCAAACTACACGCAATACAAAAAAACATCAATAAAACAAAATATTACCTTGTTTGGGACGATGAATTTCAACGGATACTTTGAGAAGCAACGAATGAGCTTAGTTCTCCCTGCTACACTCTCTAACACCAACTTTCCTGTCTCCATCTATACTACTTACTACTCTTCATCCGATCTGTCCTCCACAATAAAAACGGACGGATTCATCTGGTTGACGAAGAGCAACGTTGAATCGCCGTCCTCTCGACGGTGGTCCCCACTCCGGGTGCCGAAAGGTCAAAGAAAAAGTTCTGGGTATTGTTTGGGTCGGGTTGGCGATGAACTTAACTCTTTGTTGGCACGTACGCCTCCACATGGGCCTAATCACAAATTCAAAAACTTGAGTACCGTCGTTAAACTTGAAGTAATTTTGGTTGCCTTAATTTGATATTCTTCATATTAACATCATTTTATTTCTCAAATTCGTGAATATGGGCTACCATAAAAAACATCATTTCAATATATTCATAAATTTCTGAATAAATCAATACGATTTGACACATATATATTGGCTAATTCGGATAAATAATGCGATCAGAAAAATCAAATATTGTTTTAGGGCGAATAGCAGACGACGTCCGCGGAAAGCTGACCGGAACACGTCAGCTGCCAACGTGTTCCGCGGACGACGTAAACTATAGCTGGCCATGNGAAAAAGTTCTGGGTATTGTTTGGGTCGGGTTGGCGATGAACTTAACTCTTTGTTGGCACGTACGCCTCCACATGGGCCTAATCACAAATTCAAAAACTTGAGTACCGTCGTTAAACTTGAAGTAATTTTGGTTGCCTTAATTTGATATTCTTCATATTAACATCATTTTATTTCTCAAATTCGTGAATATGGGCTACCATAAAAAACATCATTTCAATATATTCATAAATTTCTGAATAAATCAATACGATTTGACACATATATATTTGCAAAAATATATGTTTGGAAAAAACCAAGAGATGGTAAATAGGCAATGCTCAACATTCAAGTGTCTAATTCAACGCGATTATTTGATAGTATCAAGCACACAAAGAGAAGCGTGAATCCAACACACAGCGGCAATCGTTGCTCAATCCCTAAAAATGCAGGCAAATTTAGCCATCTTTTCGATTACTTCACAACGACAATTGCTAGCGCGTAACATTAGCCATCAAGAGACTAATGAAGGGATCTGTTTTGAGAACTGAAACAAACGTATTCTCCATATTTTTACCTCTATCTCATCAAACAGCGCAATGCAAGTAATAAAGAGAAATGCAACTATGAGGATTCGATAATAAAACGAAAAAACAACCCCTTTTCGAATATATCGTATTAACCTTCGATTTCACATGGTAAATTTTCAATATGAAAAACCTGAGAGGTGTCAATACAAAAAATAGGATACAAAGTTCACCAATTACAACTACTAAATGCAATGAAAAATAGATGAGTTGCACACATAGGCGTACAAAATTTTTCACATAACATACAGAGAACAGAGCAGACTAAAACATTTAAAAAAATAGACAAAAAAATAGAATTGCACAATGAAACAACTCCATACACCTCAAGATGCTCTCCACATTCTAAGCAGCCTATTTCTAAGGGGAACAAGGGCGTTCATGGTTTACGAGTACTCAAAACGTAAGGGAAACACAAGCAGGCATGGCAACAAAAAATCAACACAAAATATACATAGATCCACCACAAAAAAATGTTACTTAGCAACTGACAAGTTTTGAGCACATGGCTTGATAATAAAACCAGGAACTGATTCAAGAGACTGAATCAGATAAAGCTAAACAGAGCATTAGCAAGTACGCACTATACCAAAACTCCACCCATACCAGCTCAAAATGTATAAGTAAACAATATATATCGGGAACCAGTAAAAAGAAAAATTATTACCTGAATCATGTTTCATGGTTAGCTCCGAGCACCCTCCTGACCCTGTTGATTATTGGGTGGTTGTTGTATTTGGGATAAAAGATTAACAGCAAGTAAAAGTGTATTCTTGTAGCGTTCATTTTTATCTGCATCAGTTTCAGAACTTCCCTGTGTCATCCGAAGCACGGTTTTCTGGATTTCTACAGACGAACCGTAGAATCCTTGAACATCATAAGTTCTTGGTTGATATTGTTGGTTTGTATCCTGAGCAACAACATAGGATCCATTTTGGGATGTATTAGAAAAAGATGATAGGACACCCTCAGTCAACGTGGTGGAGCGTTCATCAATTTGGTCATATGAATTGATAGGCGTACTGATACTGTTGATGGGATTTGAAACTACAGAAGTAGCCTCAACTGCTTGCAAATGCTGGAACTGGGAGCTAAACTGGCCACCAATTGACCAGCAGCTCCAGAGACAAGAGTTGAAGTTGTGACAGGCACATAAGGATTACCGGGCAGTAACGAAGTTAAAGTTGCAATGAGCTCTGGTGTCAGTGATAAACCAACCTGGGATCCTGCTGTAGTTGCTGGGACTGACTGTGCAGGAGATAAACCAGAGGCCTGGAGAGGTGATGTGGCTCTTAGAAGTGCTCCGGAGTCTTGCAGCAAAGGCTTTTCTTCCAAAGGGACAATGCCATAACCAGTTTGTGCCTTGGTTGTATTATGTGTGTCTGCTTGTGAAAGATGAATACGCCAATTATTCGATACCGAGCTATGAGGAACTACAGAAGGGAACTTTAAAACAACTCCATATAGGCGTTCAGGTCCAGAAATTTTCAGAATCTTAGAAAGAAAATTAGATGGGGGTACCAAAAAAACAGTAGTGCAATCATCAAATTTGGCTACTCCAGCCCTATCTTTTGAAACAAGATATCTAAGGAACTCTGTATAAGAAGCAAAATCATCCTCGCTGTCTGGCAAGAAGAAGACAATATCAAATCCTATTGCATCCTCATAATGCTTCTCAAGTAAATCCAAACCAGTTCGGGCAGAGCAGTTGACCACCTTTGGACTGCAAAACATAAACAGTCATGTAAGCAAAATTACCATCTCATAAATGTTAGCTTAAAATGGGCATTTACGATTTGTTTACGGATTAAACTTCTCAAAACTAAATAAGGAATTGAGAATAAAACACACAGAAAATTTTACATAGAACCTAAATACCCAGAGCAAACCACTGCCTACAATGAAGTAATCTCAATGAACAACCACAAAAACTATTGAGTTCTTGTACAACTTAACAAAACAACTTTTGCAAACTCTGTTATCTCATACTCCCACTTCTATTTTTGATAATGATCCGCGTTAAGTGAGGCTGACACCACATATAGAGTGTATGCAGTGGGATTTTGAGTTAAAACTCACTTACTCCTTTGTCAACCCCACTTCAGTATATCCCCTTCGGTTGACCGACCGTCACCGAAGTGCTACCAATGTCACGGCTGTATTCTGGTACAGAACGTCCTCTTGTTTATCACTCATCACTATTGTGTTGCCACTTTTCAGCCAATCGTCACTCCCATGTGTCGATCGCCACTTCCAAGTTCTGACCGTCGCTTCATGTATCGATCATCACTCGTGAGGTCTATCAATTTCTCGATCCTAACAATCATACCATTTGCTTTTGTGAATGTTTTTGTACTGCATGATACAGTAACTATTCGCTGGAAGACTTGGTCAATGTGACAGACACCACCTCAGGCCAACAATATATTTTGTAAAGATCTCACATTCTAAGGAAATGGGAATTATGAAAATAAAACAAGTGGATAATGACATGGGATGCAAAGCAACATATAATAAATATATTCACATCAGGACATTTAAATGAGCAAATATAAAAGGCAAGAATAAGCAACACTTACATATCAACATCAACCCCTTCTCCAATAGCAACACATCTAGCTTGGCAAACAGGTGTCCCACCCTTTGCAATAAGACCACGCCAAATGCAATCACCATCACGAGGGCGTTTTTTAAGAGCAGTAGCTCTGCTCTTTTTCAGAGAACTTATAACTTCACCATTACTAATTGATTGTGATCCATATTCCCCATCTATACCACCATGAGTTTCACCAATTCCAGGAGGAACAAAAGCTGCTTCAAGCCTGGCACTTTTAGCATCATGGGCATCCCATGCTCCAGATGCAGATCTTTTTGGCAAATTAAAACCCGGTTTGGTGGAAGCAACTATTCCATGTTTGGGAGATGATATGCCGTTTGGTTCCTGGCCATGAAAGGAAGGTTTATACATGTGGGATATGAAGTGTGGATGAACATACATTTCAGGTTCAAGGACACCAAGGGGTAGAATACCAGCACTTTGAGGTGGGTGAAATGAAAATCCATCAGCTAGTCCTCTTGTTCCAGGGTATTCAGAAGCAACAAATTCAATTGAAATTCGAGGGTCATTGAAGAGTTTTCCCTGCAACCCTTCTTTGGCACGCCTAGCCTCTTCAGCACTTCTGAATTCAACAAACGCACAATATCTATTGCTGAATATCTTTATGTTCTCGATTTCCCCAAATAAAATCATAGCATTGTTAAGCATGTTTTCTTCAATGAAGATAGATGGAGGATGCCGGATAATCAGCACATTACTAAAAGATAAATCTCCTTGATATGATCCAATCGGCAGCAAGGGTTGCTGAATAAAGAAAAAAAATTAAAAAGGATAAGACCTAAGAGTGCGTTAAGATATTAAAGGTGCTATACATCAGCCAATTCTCGAAATACTTCTCATTGAAAAGTAATGCAGCTCGTTCAGCATGAATTAACTTACTCTTCTAGCAGGTTGCGATCTAAGATAATCCACACGCAACAATGAACCACCAAATATTTTCCCGTTCATCTTATTCAGTGCCACTATAGCATCTTCCATATTAACATAATCAACAAGTGCAGTGATTCCATCCTTATGAAATTTAAATTCCTGAATGTTCCCAAATTTAAGGAAATTTTTCTCCAGTTCATATTTTGAAATAGAAGGGCTGATACCAGCTATAAACAAACTCTTGCATGCTTTAGCCTGCAAATAAAAGTGTACAACAATGGATGAAAGTGGAAGTTGATCAAGGGCAGAAAGTTGCAGAGGAAAAGTTGTTTCCGTGAAGTTTTGAGTTTACATGATTTTAACTATACATGTATCACTTATGACACTAAAGTCAAAATGTATGAACGCAATCCACCACAGAAACCAAATTCAATGAAACTAAGAATAAATATGAAAAAGCCTCATAATTACGGAAACACGGTACGAAAAAAATAAACTAAAAGGCTCACGGACCGGCTTCGCATATTCAATTTTCAATGGGATCCCACGAAGTACGTAGCCCTGTAGCCCCTGTTTCGCATATTTTGCATCCTCAACATTGTAAAAGTTCACAAATGCGTAATATCGGGACGAATACAAGGTGACGCAATCGACCTCGCCATACTTCTGTAACAGCGCTTTCAATTCGACTTCACTAACATCCTGCGACAAATTCCCAATCCATAAGTTGATAGAAGGAGGATTATTTCCGCCGATACCCTCCGGTGCCATCACAGTTGAAGTCTATCGAGAATCACGAAATGGTACACAAATTTAGTGGATAGTGTTTGTAATTGCATATTATTTTATTTATATAAGGCTAATCTAAGGCCTGTCCGGACCATGACCCGGCCCTAAAATGGCCCGTGGATCCAATGCCCGGTATCCAAAAATGGGCTATGAGTTATCAGACCGAGCTTCGACCAGGCTACTGAGTACTGAGTCTACTGACTAAGAAAGCATTATTCCTTCCATTTATCTCGTTATATTATTTTTATTATTCACATTAAAAGTTATCAAATAGCCCATTAAATTATAGACATGAGTCAATTTAGTCATTCATCACAATTAAAAATAATTCGAATTATCCAAAACTTATATCTAGCGAATTAATATCATATTTCTAATTCGAAGCTCATAAAAACTCTAATTTCATCAAAAACATCAAAAAATACGATTTTATGATAATTTAAATGATAATAAGACTATTATTATGATATTCGAGTTGTTTCAAAATACTATAATTATAGTGTGAAAGTCCGATTCATTATCAATTCACAAGTGCAAATTTATCAGGTATTTGAATTTAAAGGTGTATTGAAATATCACAAATTGCATATTGATTTATAAAACTGAAATGATAACATAGTAAATAATTTGTTAAAGTTTTTACGTTGTAGTCTCATCTCCTGTATGTATGTTCGTGGACACTTCTATCATAATTTCATCAAGACTTTATAATTCAAACATTTTAAACCATTTTAAAATTGTAAAGATTTCTAAATGGCATTTATAAGAAATAATAATATATATAATTAGAAAAGTATGAAATAATAATTAGGGTTTAGTTTAGTGTTTATTAAAATAATATATGTTTTAACCCACCACGATTAAATGGTCTTAGCTTGTTTATTAACTAAGCATCTTATAACTATTCAAACTAATCATCACCTAATCACGTCAATATCTTAACTAACTAGTACCAATTGAAAAATAAAAGTTCCCGATAAAGTATATGTTCCCTTTTTACCCTATCAAGATCGTAAAATAACATTTTTTCCTATATATCATCAAGCTTGGAAAGAATCATCCGAGCTTCAAAAAGACACGAAAGAAGCGGAAAATGTTGTTAGGAATGGAGGTCGAGTGATAGTAAATGTCTCGATGGTGAAAGACCGATCGGGAAAAACCTAACATGAAGCGGTGATGTTGATCGGCTTGATTGGTCTCGTTGACCGATCAAGAATACCGATAGGACGATTGTGATGAGTCTATTTGATAGCGGTCGAATTAGACTTGGATCGGGATTTGAGAGTATCGATGGGAAATATATTTCATTAATTGACGCATTAAATATATTGAATAAGATATTGAGATATATCTTATTGGTTGCATATATAGAAGAATATATGAAGATATATCTTGTTGGTTATATATATAGAAGAATATATGAAGATACATTCTATTGGCGATATATATAAAAGAATATATAAAGATATATTCTTGTGATATATATGAAAGAATATATATATCTTGTTAAATATATATATAGAAAATATAATCAAATACATGAAAAGACAATATTGCAGAATATTCGGTAGAATATTTCATAGATTAGATCATAGTTTAGACTCTATAAATAGAAACCTCATGAAGACAATTGTAATCAATTAATTCTATTCTTGTTGTGATAGTGAGTTCAGACCGATGTTTATCAGTCACGTGGTTTTCCACGGTAAATCTTGTGTCTTTTACCTTTCTTCATTTACATTCGATTCTCATCGCATTAATTTGATCCGATCCCGGATAACGAGAATTCTTTTCTTCTCTGGGAATGAGGAAATTTTCCCAACAAATCCTTTGGACAAAAGTGCATACTGGGATGTTAAAATATGCCTATTGTCCCATATTGAAAATATGAAGAAATTTAGATTGATTTATAAGAATAATTGTGGATTATGGTGGATTTTAAGTTTTTTACTGTGTAATTCTTCATTATTATACTATATATATGAGCATACTTCACAATTCATGATATGGGAGTGACTTTTGAAAATTTTAAGTGACATTGTCAATGTATGATTTAATTTAGAGAATTAATCAATTGATAATGTACCAATTTGAATTGTCATAGAGATGTATTGAAACATAAATAATGTATCACATTGAAATGCGAAAAAATTTGAATGAATTTGTAAAAAAAAATGTATATCATAATAAATAATTTATTCAATATTTTATGTTGTATATTTTAACTTTTATACGGTATATTATAGCATACACCTCCATATAACATTGACCAATAGTATAAATTTAAAACATAATAGTTTAATACAAGATAAAAGAACAAGCAACCTAAAGATATTTGTCACTTTACTCTTTATATCTTCTAATCACTTTTATCTCTATGTATTAAAGTTAAATATCAAAATCCAACCTAGAAATATTAACATTTATAAAATGAGTGATATAAATAATAATGACTTTATCTAATATTTTATAATTTTATTCACTTATCTTATAAACTATTATAAGATAAGATCCCTAATTTCATTGTGGATTAAGAACATTTGCTTAAGTAAATTACATATATAATAATATTATTATTAATAATATAGGAGGACTAAAAGGTTATTAATTCATTCTTTATACAAAATGATTAATAAATAAAAGAAAAATATGGAAATGGTCGGTTGTAGATAGCATTGACAAAATATGTGGCATAAGACCATCATCAACCATGTTCGTCCAGAAACTCTATTTTCTCCTCTACATTAGTTTTCTTTCTCTACACATTATAATTCTTCATTTTTATAAATAACTTTCATCTCAACTCTACAATAATGTCCGGATACTTGTAATTTTAAACATTTTTTTGTATTTACAATCTTTAAATAACATCATATTTTTTTATCAATATTTTAAATTGAAATATTTATATTATATTGATTCTAACCGATATTAATAAAATAATTGGTATACCGATCGATATATCCGATTATTATCGATAATAAGAACAATATCGAGATATCGATCAATCATAACATTATCGACATTATTTAAAAAACATATTTATAATTTTTAGATAATAAAAAATATATATTTATATTTATAATTTATAAATAAATATTTTGAAATATATCAAATTAATTAAATTTTTTACTTAATAAATTTCTAATTTATTTATATTTTAATTAATATATAAACATTTTAGATCAATCATACTCTCTTTCCTCAAATAGCTTTGGAGGCCACTTATAATAACACGTGGCACCTAATCAGTTTGGGTGCCCACGGTTGTGGAAGATTTAAGACAATCTTTAACGTTGGTCGTCCAGTCTGAACAGCCAAACATGACATTTATTTTGGGTTGGTGAGGAAAGAGATCTATTTTCCCTGTTTTTAATTAAAAAAAATTTTTAAATTAATCTTAAAATAATTATAAAATATAAATATTTATAATATATTTATATAATGATTTTATCGATAATGTTATGATTATATTGTATTTTATGTGTAAAAAAATAAATTTTAAAATTATAAGTGTCCGGACATTGTTGTAGGGATAATATGGAAGTTATTTATAAAATTAAAGAATGATTATGTGTATAGAGAAAAAACTGATGTGGATGAAAGAATGAAGTTTTCGGACGGATATGATTGAGGAGAACTAATACCATCCTCATCCTTGGCGTCCATGTGTCAGCCACATCATCTTTCCTGTATTTCCTTGGGATCATATTCTCTTTTCCCAAGTAAATACAATTTTATTTTAAAAAGATTTGAAAGAATTTTTAAAAAATAAATTTTATAATTTTAAAATTTGAAATATTATAAAAAATTGGAAATTTATAATTTTAAAATTCGAAAATATTATAAATTTTAAAATATTTTGAATAATTAAGAGATTATTAATTTTAAAACAATTATAAGGTATACGAAAACGATAGATTTATTAATTTTAATCGATTCGATTATATAATTTTTAATTGTGATTTTAATTAATAAAAATTGAATTAACTAGTCGTCCATTTTATTCTGTTTAGATTACCAAGTTAGTGGTTTTATTCGATAAATTATTTAATTTTTTACGATCAATTACACTTTTAGTTTAGAAAATGTAATGACAAATTAACTATAATGCTAAAACGTTTCATATTCATCAAATCCACAACTATCAAATTAACATATAAAAGTGATTTATATAATAAGAATATCATTACAAATAATTAATATTTACATAATTAGAATGATATATAAAAAATAAATGTTAATATTATATGTGTTTGGAATGATTGGAGAGAAAAATTAATTATAAAAAAAAATGATGATATATAATAGACAAAACAAAGAAAGAATGAATTTCCGATCATCATTGAGGATGACATAAGATAGGGCATGCCTGCAGTCTGTAAGCCATGAGATGTATATAATTTCAACGGATAAGATTTATTCATATCCTTAACAGAAACTTATATTCGTTTTAATTATTCATTCAAAATAACACCGCCACGCTTCACAAATTCTTCGGTCTCCCACATATATAAGCCTCCTCATCCATAATAATCGTTCAAATCTCATTATTCTTCCTTCATACTTTTATTTTATTCAATGGTTGATTTAGATTGGAAGAACAGAATGATCTCCTCTGAGATCCACACTAGTAAATCACTTAGGATCAGTAACACGCTTCAGATTTCTGAGGACCTTGTACCGGCGTCGGAGGCCGCGTGTTCGGCTTATGAACATTATCTGCGTATACCGGAGTTGAGAAAGCTTTGGGAATGGGTGGACTTTCCTGGATGGAAGAGTGAGGCGGTGATGCGGCCTGCGATGTGTTGGCTTATCGTCATTCTCCCGATCGACAAGGATCAGTGTCGATCGGCTAGTTATGTGACGAGCGGTGGGAAGGTTCTCAACGAGCATGTGACGAGCGGCATTGGAGAGTGATGAAGCGGTGACGATCGGTATGAGGTTCCAGCCTTGAGAGCGGTAAAGCTTCGGTGACGGTCGGTCACTGGAGGAGGTATACTGAGTATGGTCTACAAAGAATCGGGCCTTAGGGTTTAACCCTAAAAGCCCATAGGCAACCATTATATAATAGGGTTAGCCACCTTAATGATAACCTAATCATCTAGGGTTTATCAGAAGATAGCAGAGGAGCACGAGAGGGAGCAATTCTTGGTTTAGAACATTCTTGTGTTTGATTTAAGTTGCACAAGAACTCGATAGTTCTTGTGACTGTAATCTTTGTGTTATTTTCGTGATAGTGGATTGACCAGGAGGTGGTCCGTGGTTTTCTCCCGGTACTCGGGTTCCACGTAAAAGTTTTCTGTGTTCTTATTCCCATTCCGCATCTGATATTTGCTAAGTTTAATCAGCAAAACGAATCGTAAATTCCATTAAAANATAAGATACGTTAGTGGCACGAAAGAAACAAAGCTATGGTATGGAGGGGAAAAACAATTAAGTCTCAAAGTTTATGCAGATTCAGATATGGCAGGAGACTTTGATACTAGAAAATCTACATCTGGTTTTCTAACTATACTCAATGCAGGGGGCATATCGTGGATGTCTAAACTGCAAAAGAGTGTTGCACTCTCCTCAACAGAAGCCGAATATATGGCACTTACAGAAGCAGGTAAAGAACTTATCTGGATTAGGAGGCTGAGTGATGAACTGAAGCTGGAGATAAATGCTCAGAAACTTCACTGCGACTCACAAAGTGCCATTGAACTCAGTAAGAACTCAACATATCATGCGCGTTCAAAACATATTGATGTCAGATTACATTGGATACGAGAAGCCATAAACAACAAAGAGGTTGAGTTAGAGAAAGTACCTACTGAAGACAATCCGGCTGATTTTTTGACGAAGGTGGTCACAACCACGAAGCTTCAGTTCTGCTCGTCAAGAGCAGGACTGAAATCGCGATAGAAACGCATGAACCCTAGGTCTGCGTATTGTGAACTGAAGAGGGCAATCTGTTGGATTCATAACTTATTTAGTTATTGAATCGTTCAGCCCACAATACGCAGGCCAAAATCCCTGGGCCATGGGATAAGAAATCAAGTCGGCCCAATGCCATTCTGGAGCCCAATTTCAATATAGGCAGTTATTGAATCTTATTCGGATGGGATAAGATAAAAAACAACCAGTTGCAAGCAGTTTCAAGCAGTTGCAAGAAGAGGTTACAACACTCAGATATTTAATCTGAAAAAGAACGAAAATTGATCATGATTCAAGGTAAAAGGAAACAGCGAAGAGAAAGAAAAGAAACATCACCTGGGATGAGAATTACAGCAGTGACTGTGTGGTTTCGAACCGAAGTTCATCTTCCTGTTTTATGAATCGTAAATTGTACGTTTTGTAAAAGTGTAACCTGGAGAAATAGTGAATTGGACCTGGATCTTGGTCCCGTGGTTTTCATCCGGTCTTTCCGATTTCCACGTAAAATCGGTGGTGTCGATATTTTTCGGTATTCTGCAAAACAACAAACAATTTTAAATCAACAGATTCAAAAAGGCAAGGAACTAAATTACCAACATGAGGATGATGAGGAGGATGTGGAGACGCGTGGTGCGATTCCGATTTTGGATCTGACCGAGGTTAGTGGAGTCGTCGCTCGGGGGAATTGCTCGGCGGAGGTGTGGAAAATGGCAGACGATAAGGTTATTGTGGGCCAAATTAGCGAGGGGAGTATCCTACCACGGCTCGCCTCGTGGCAGAAGACGGAGGTTGTTGCGAGGAAGATCCAGTTCTGTATAGAGTGCCGGATGAAATCCTGTCCGTTCACTCTAGGTTTGGGAGAGCCGAACCTAAGCGGCAAGCCTAGCATAAATTTTGATCTTATCTGCAGGCCAGGGGAGATTCACGCTCTCAAGAAATGCCCAAACGACGACGTTGAGGCTAACAACTTTGAGAACCGTAGCCTCTACTCTACGCATCAGCTTCTGGAGTCATGGATACGCGTTGCTAAGGAGCTTCTCGTGAGAATTTCCGATGAAATCGACAGCGAGTCCTACGAGAGAGCCGCCGGAAATTGTTGGATTCTGGAAAAAGTGTGGAAAATCATGGCACAGATAGAAAATTTGCATATGCTTATGGATCCTGACGATTTCCTCAGGCTGGAAAATCAATTGATGATCAAAGCAAACTCGCAGTCGGAACTCTTCTGTTTCCGATCGCATGAGCTCGTCGGTATCACAAAATCATCCCAGGATCTGAAGCACAAGGTTCCTGCCATCCTTGGCGTGGAGGTTGATCCCACCGGTGGTCCAAGAATTCTAGACGCCGCCATGGAGCTATACCAATGGAAGAGGGATTTCGCCAAAATCCACCTCCTGCAGGCTATGCAGGCAGTGGAAGCCGCAGTGAAGGGATTCTTCTTCGCATACAAGGAGCTCCTGACTGTTCTGATGAGTAGCCTAGAAGCCAACGGCGACTGCAGTGAATCAAGAGATTTGTTGGGACAAATTTTCTTAGAACCAACATATTTCCCAAGCTTAGACGCCGCAAAAACATTCCTCGGAGAACGCTGGAACCGAGGCACCGGTAGAAACAGTCCCGAAATACGCCGCCTCAATTGTGACACCTGAAAAAACGAGTAAGCCCTACGCCACATACATTGCCTGTTGTTAGCTGCATTTTGATTTAATTCTATTTGTGCATTCGATTAGTCGAGGAGATTGACTAGTACTACGACACCTACACTTCACATTAGCAAGTAACGATGGAATCATTCTTTGTTTATGCATAATGTTTACTGATTGTTGGATTGCAATTTCAGGAAACACACAATATTCAAACTTTGGATCTGATAAACTCAATCAACTTATTGAGATTAGAGGACGAAGTTCCTCCTTCACTTATTGCTTTCTTGGCTAACTTTGCCAAATTACCACTTCTCAACCAGAACTCATCTCTTCTATCTTCCATCATCTCCCTAACCATCTTCTCAACAATAACTCTATCACAACTATCTTTCATATCCAAACCAATCCTCCAAACATGGCTAACAAAACGACTATTCGTCGTTTGATCAGCGAAATACGACCAACAGATCATCGGAACCCCAGCTGTGATGCTCTCTAAAGTCGAGTTCCATCCACTGTGTGTCAAAAAAGCACATACAGATGGATGTGCTAGAACTTCATTTTGAGGTACCCATTCTACTAACAACCCTCTTTCTTTTGTTCCTTCGTGTAACTCGTCTGGAATCGGAGTATACTTATCTGTATCAGATAATGTGTCTGGTCGAATCACCCAGAGAAACTTGTAGCCACTGTTTACCAATCCATGCCAGAACTCAAGTAGCTCATTTCTTGTCAACATTGTAGTACTTCCAAAGCTTACATATAACACAGACCTGCAGCCTGCAACTCAGTAACATGATATAACAAAGTGCTTGAGAAATGCAGACCTGGGAGGCTGTGTAGATAACCAGGTAATTGAGCTGCGATTTTCCTCCCATAAGCTGCTAGAATGCGGCCGAGATTTCCCATTTTCCTGCTGCAAAAGGGCTTCAAGATGAGTGTGCAGTGGTCCGATTGAGAACAAATTAGGGATTTTTTCACGGATTTGATCCATGACAGGGCCTTCGAGATCTTCAAATGAATTCAATATTAGTCCCATGGAGAGAGCTGTTTTTCTGGTCTCCTTTGCGATCACCTGGAACACTTCATCATTAATGTCGGTAACTCTGCACAGCGAGGGAAGATCGCGTCGCCTTAGAACCGAGCCTATACCGGGAATACTTTTTACCGGTAAATCCATGTCTGGATTCTTCCAGTATTCGTATTTGTCTTCGTTTTCACCTACTCGATCAATAAGGAATTGAATATGAGTGAATTGTGAAGAGTTGACAATTTTGTGTCAATTAGGGCTTGTGGAAAATGAATTGGAGCACTGAATTACCTCTAATCGGAACATCTCCAGCTTCGATCACTTCATCGAAGCAGAAATACGCCCAGAAAGAGCAAGCACTGATCGTTCTGAAATGAACAAATGGAATCCCAAATTCCTCAGCAATGGGAACCGCGAAGTTGAACACACCGTCGATTATTAGGAAAGACACCGGCCGCCGTAAGTCTCCGTAGCTGAGTAAATCATTAGTTTCTAGAAGTTTCCTGAACTCAGCTCCCCCAATTTTCAACAAGCTCATGACGACCTCCATCGCTTCCATACCAACACGCGGATTTTCGTCAGGTAGGCCGTCAGGCATAGTTATGACGCGGAAACCGGAGTAAAGAGAGAATTGAGATTCAATATTAGCGTGACGGCGTAGACGGCGGTAGGTGAAGTCTGAGAGGATGATGGTGACATGAAGTCCGGCGAGACAGAGGATTTCCGCTAGTTTAAGCATGGAATTCACGTGGCCCTGTAACGGTACTGGGAAGATGAGGACGTGAGGCGGCAGAACGGCGGCCATTTCCAGCGGCGAGGGTGGGGAAATAGCGGTTGAAGGAACGTGGATGGAATGGAAGGTTCCTTGAGTTGCATCTATGTATGTAAGATCTGTATATATTCTCTTCCAATCAAACTTTTCTTCCATGAAAATTGAAAATCACATCTCTGTCTCTGTCTGCTTCGTTGGACGTCCTTATAATGAAGACAAATTTTGATGTTTTTTTCTGAGATATTTTTTATTTTTCTTAAAAAAATTTCTCACGTGACATAATAATAATTTCTATTTTGTTTATTCTCAGGTTTTGGGGTAACGGTAAGCAATCGTTGAAATTTAAATATAAATTATTGAGCTTTGTATTCGTTCATCACCCTAACGGCCCCGTCGACAGCGCTTCTTGTATATTTTTGAATGAATTCTTTCTCTTTTTCTCAATAAGTACAATCAGTTTTCATTCTCCCACCTGAATATTTTTTTGGGATTAATTTGACGGAATCAACGCATAATAATCTGAAATATTAAGAACATTGTTGGAGGATCAATGATTAATAGCTTATTATATCTTATGTGTATTTACAAATTAGAAAATGACGCATTTGTTCTTCGTAGTTTGATGGTTGTGGTAAATTTAGTCCTCGAAATTTATATGTAGTGTTTTCAGTCCTTGTACTTTTTGAAATTTGGCAAAATTGATCCTCAAAATTCATATTTAGTCATCTAAATTAAATCGAACAAAACATATATTTGTAGTTTATGGAGAAAAAAATAAGAGCTAACGGCTGAAAATTATGTAGTTAGGGTTTCGAATGACTCATTTTGTCAATTTTTCAAAATTACGGAGATCAATTTTGTCACATGCATACAACTTGGAGGATTTAATTTATCAAATATGGAAAAATATTAGGACTAATTTTACCACGTATAAAATTAAATGACTTAATTTGTCAAAATTGTTAAAATATAAGGATCAAAATTACCGAAATAGAAAACTACCAAGATCAAATTTACGGATAATCCATTTATAAATACATATTTTTGTTTAAATAATATTATATATTTGCAATTTTGTAATTACTCATAAAACCCATGAATTGGAGGGACGTAGCTCCAAAAAATAAGAACTTCAAAAGGATATTTGTGTGGATAGTTGAAATTGTTGAAATTGTTAGTTGCCACATCTAATCTAATCTAATCTATTTAGGAAGATGAAGTTAATAGAGACGCATACGCCACTCATCTACACCGCACTAGCAATTCATTTGCATTATCTTCCCATCCAGCCCAAGTACACTATCCAGTTCGACGATAAAAACGCAGTGTTGGCTGTTTTTGTTCGTAGAAAAAGGCGTTGGTAATACATGCCCCAGATTAGATGGTTATCACGATTCTGCAACTAGCGTAATTATATCACTACCTTAGTCGCTGTAAACACTTCAAAAATATATCATTACGTTAAAATTATAGAGTATAGCCAAAATTATTGATAAATGGAATTAAAAGAATGAATCTACATATTTAAAACATTTGAACAAATCAATTTATATGGTATCACTTTACTCTTATAAAGCAATTTAAATTATTTATCAAATCCAATGTGGAATAATTTATATTTCAATACATCTCCTCATGTTCAAATATATGACAAATTTGAACTTGCAAATTGAAAAGAACAAATCTTTCCCATTATTGATAATCATGATTTTTACCAAACAAGCTCCGATATCATGTTAAAATTATAATCTGACCAAAATTACACTAAGGTGCGTAAACGAACGTATTAAGAAGAGAAAACCACACATTTAAAATACTTGAACAAATCTTTTAGAATATGGTCTCCTCCTTATAAATCATATCCGTGCACAGTACCATAATTTTGACCGGACTCTATAAATTTAACATATTAATGAAACTTTTCGGTTCACTTCAACTTCAAAATGATATTTATGTCCAAATCTTGTCCTTTACTGTCATCTATTTAGGAAATTGAGATCAGTTATGTCGACATTAAAGAGCGTATTGCTTTAAGATGATCATAAAGAGACAAAAGATGAAGGGAGTTGCTGCATATGCAGCTAATACAGGCGCTTACGGCACTCATCTACACCGCAGTAGCAATGCATTTGCATTATCGTCCCATCGAGACCAAGCACACTATCGAGTTCGTATCCATAATCATAACTCAGTTCCTGAAAAAACAACATTCACTTCAAAACTCAACCAACATTCATGCAATTAAGATGTCATGTAAATACAACTTGTGTTGTGTTTATGTGCTTGCCTTTGTTTTTTTCCAAAAAAATTCGAATAAGTAGATAGTAAAGAAGCCTATTCTTCGAATAGAAAGAACCTTTAGTGGTGGAATATTGTCAGCAGCAATGAGCATTATTCTTGCAAGTCTGATATCATGATGATTGCTCAGGATGCACTGAACAAACAAATTTGGTCCACAGCTATGATTTATGAACCGGGCAATATTTCCTGTGTTTCCAGCATCAATGCAGAATGGAATACTTTCTGATTGTTTCTTATAAAGCTGTTCCAAGTAAGGTGGCAGCGGCACATCCCTAAGGCGGCTCTGTAAATGATGTTTAGTTAGAGTTATTCATTGTTTACAAATAAGTAAATCACAGACAGACCTCTCGTCCATCCAACCCTTGCATTGTTTGCAAGCAATCTATATCAAAAACATAGTTGTTATCAGCAGCTCGGTTTAAGTCACTCGTTCTCTTAACAAGTCCAATGTATTCACATACTGGAGCTCCGGCAGGTATATAGTCCCAAGATCTAACACCCCATCCTTTTCTTGGAGTACGAAACACCTGCATATCAAAATAAGCCCAAAACCAACAACTCAGCCAAAAAATAGCAAAATGTAAAAAAAACCTCTAGGCGAAACATGCGTCCTTTTTGGCTTGTCCGATTAATGCAGTTAGGGCCACATCCACAATTTGGGCCACATTCAAACACAATTGCTCTTGGCTCAATAAGTCTGAGAAGCATATATATACCAAAATATCAAAAATAAAATAAAGAAATGGATTCTCATGGAAATCATGAGCTTTCCCAACTCCCAAGTAAAAAAAATTCTGCCAAAATGCATAGAGGTGTAAATGAAAATCCCTTAAAAAACTAAAGCATTAGATTAGGCTCAGTTCAACCATATGTCATAAGCTGTAAACTACTAAAGCATTGGCTAGAGAGGTGTTTTGAAAATCAGTCAGATATGAGCTCAGGGGATTATGTATAAAAACCTCAATCACTATCATTACATACTAAACTTCATATGATGAGTTTGAGCAAAGAGATACATACACATAAAAAAGGTTGACACTGATTATGGTGTTATAAATGGAAGCAACTAAAGAGATTATACTCTGACAAACATGCTCACAACGTGTAAAAAATCAGGAAATTCTCTTAGCTATCTTTCTGCATTCAATGAATTGTAAGAGACAATCCACTTATTAAGAGTAGAATATTTCATTGTCTAAAAGCTCATTACCTTCCAACATTATGGTGTACATAAGGAAAATCACCACCATTGAGTTTGGCACATTCACAACTTCTAGGATTGTTGCAAGTGCCTTTACAGTTGCACCCGATAGGATCAACGGTGGGAGAAGGTATATTCTTACTAAATTTCATGTGCTTGATATACTCGAAACCTAAATATCCACATCAAGTAGAACATTCAGTCCATGTAAAGGACTGAGACAAAGTTCAATGAAAAATACAATCACATTATCAATATCAAAAAATCTAAAATTAAATGATTTAATTCATTGCTATGATTGTTAGACTAGAAAAGCTTCAATAATTTCAAAGAATATTATTGGACCTTTAGGAGAAATTGGGGGGTCAATCAAATTGGTGACTGGGATAGGAATATCTTCTAATCCACCACTGATGTCTGCAGACATCAATCTTCACAAAAGAAAAAAAACAAGAGATTAAAAACAAAAGAATTGGTAAGACAAAAAATAGGAGTTGAACCATGTCAATAGTACCCTCTTATTTCATCAATTGATTCTGGAATTCGACCCCGAGTAAAATAAACCTAAATGGAAAAACGAAACAAGCTTTCATGGGAGCTCCCAATAATATGTACTAAAACAATTAGTCTACATGCAGCTATCAGATGGCATAGAATAAAAATGAAATCGAAACTTCCAATTGAAGATAGAAGAGCCACACTTAGGCATGACAAAGGGTATGGTTTCAAGCCTATCCTTACACAAGCCCAAAAGCTAGTTGTAACTAGAGAATGTCTCATCTATATATGCTTTAGATTTGTCTAGAAAGGTTGGGAATTACCTCCTTTGTAGTTAATGATGGCTGGCCTTCAATTCGTCTAAGCTTAAATTTGTAAACCACAAAACCAGAAACGCCGGTTTCAGCCCAATAATTGATAACCTATTTAAACCACCACAATTTCAACATTGTTAGATCAACAATTGAGAGATACTTGGGCTATCTTGTGTAACTCATGCTGTGAAAAAGACTATGCCAATGGGAGAGGCCAAGGTTCAAACGCTGGTGTTACAAGAATAACACTAAAATTTAACCACTAACTTACCCATTCAAAAACAACAAATGAGAGATATTTAACATCCTTATAAGAAATAATACCTTATACAAGCCGTCATAGGTATAAACCTTTCCCACATAGCTATTTTCGCACTTATGCCCTCTAGTGACCCTGACAGGAAAATTTTGCTCCATGCAATTCTATGAAATACATCATAAAATTAAAAAATTTCTGCAAAATACCCTCTCAAAATTATGGAATGGATCACCAACAACTTAGTTAACGTGTCTACAAGAAAGGTCAAATAGTATACAAAATTTTACTGATTTTCAATAAACCTATAGATCATGATGACTTAAATTTGAAAGCTAAAAAATTTTAACAAAAAACAATCCATATGATAAAAAATCCACAAATTTTATTAAGTTTTACGATTGAAATTACAAGAAAAGCATGAAGATTATTTTAAAAGACCAACCCAACATAGCTAAATGGATTAAGAGCCCCTTTGAGAACGTAGAAAATGAAATTGCATATACATCATACAATAGTGCAATTGTTATTTTTGTACTTTTAAGAATACCTTATTCATAGTAGTAAGTAAATGAAATATCATTTAGGCTAAAAAAAGAGAATGCACATATATGTTGCTAAGAATGACTAAATGGTCATTTGAAAAACAATTTAAAGATGTCTATCGCTCAATGATGGTATGATAGTGTATTGTTACTCATGGATTTAGATAACCATGAACTAGATAGGATAATAAAACTAAAAATTTGCTTTTGAGGTAATATGAAACTGCAATAATATAGTAACAAGGTGAAGGCAATGATCCTTGCCTTTAAGCCTAAATTGCCTCGTGTTAGCTTTTGATCACCAATTTGACGTTTATCTCCAAGCAAGTTGTGCCCTCCTTGACCAGTGTACACAATTTCCTCACAGTTGTCTAAGTCATCTTCATATTGGCCAGACAAGACAATTGATACAGCAATTGGAAATTGGTATGCTGATTCCTGAAGAAAACAAGAAACAATGCTAGAACTTTATTTTAAAATTCTTTATTAATATGGAAAAGTTATAATGGCTGATCACATATTATGAACTTATGCTCATAGCGAGCATGTCTTGTCCTTTAATAGAATTCTCAGTTTATTTTGAGTTGTCAAACATGCAAAAAAGGGAACTTTTGTGGTTTTGGGCAATAGTTAAGCTTGAAATGATCGTATGATTTATTCATATCACTAAAGCCACTACAAGAGATGCCTATATACCTGTTCAAATAATCTTGGGTGTGTTTTCTCATCGAGTTAGCAGATGACATCAACTTTTATTATTCTAATTATTGTGATAATGTTGACATAGAAGACGTGATGCATCATTCATCCACATAAGACACTTGAACTATATTTTTAACATATTATATTGATGCAGCAATTAATGGTAACTTTATGCAAGGTATTGCTAAACATCAACATAGTGTATGAGAATGCAATAAAAATAAATGCAGAAACAATAAATGTAGTAGTAATCAACACCCAACTTTACCATATTATTTCCTGGCATTTGAGCAATACTTTTTTTATTGCTGATGCTATCAATCCCATTCAGCCAATGATTATGAAGGCCAACAACAACCATCTCAGCACGTGAAAAGAATTGATGACCAACATCTATACCTATCATCAAATTGTACTTAATATGTTCAACATACATGAAATAATTAATCCCTATGAATGTAATCATTATGTTTAAAAATATGATCTAATCACTGACATTGCAATTACATTAAGAAAAATAAAAGTTAAGTAGTGATTTAAGGAAGCCAAAGAAAACCTTTCATTTCTTGGCTTCCTAAAAGCAAGGGGAGCATAATTTTGATAATTGATGATTATGACACTTTTATTAAGAACTAATTCAAATTCATTAACCTGGCAAGGAGCCAAATCTCTTCGCAGAATGCAGTGTGGTTTCATTTCTCTTCATCTGCAATTTTAAAACAAAAACATAAAACTCAATGACATGTCCAATGCATAGCCATAACTACTAAGCCCTTTAACTAGAAAGTTTACAAGGGTTGAGCCTTGTTATATACCTTATTTTTTATAGAACATAAGCCATAAAAAACGACAAATAATCCTAAATCAAACATTTTTTTCTATAAAAATAGATATATACTGTAAAGTCATTTGGCAAAATACATAGAAAAAGGGCCAATACATAAAAATGACATAAAGCCAAAAAAATTATTTTAGAAAAACATTTCACTAAAATGTTTCGTAAACAATAAAAATTAGATGAAATAAAAGATCAAAAGTTTCAATAGGATACTCCATTATCGTGGCAGTGAATAAAAAGAGAACATATAACAAATAATCATTTCTACCGACAAGTGTAATCAACATGTATGAGTACCTCTGAAATAACCTTCAAATCAGGTCGTTTAGAAGCTTTTTTAGTACACCCATTAGCTTCCATGGTATTTTCCTATAGTGATTTGGTTTTACATGTGAGTAAAAAATTTGTCGATTTAAGAAGTTAAGGAAAGTCATGCAATCCAACCTTAGATCTCTTCCCCATCTCACTCTCGGCTTCAGCATATCTCTTTTCTTCTTCCTACAAATTTAGGCATGAATCAAAACTAATACATCTTTCTCTGGCCAAATGCATCACCACACATACGCTCAACCAAAAATCGTACCAATTTACTGAATCCAACAACCATTCAATCATTTTTTAAAAAACAAAAGGAAACAAATATATCATCTTGTATTGTGTTATTATCATCCATGGTTTTGATAGTGATTGAGATTTTGCCTTGGGGTTAAATGTATGATGTTCAAATACATGTTCATTAATTTTTTGATATAGCTGTACCAAGTTTTACTTGGTTGGTTTGAGATTTAGCTTATTACTTCAAAGTTGAATCCGTCCTATAGGTGAAGTGACCTACTTTAAAATTGGACTAAATATCAAAATGTTCAAGAAAAAATCATTCAACCGTTTTTTTTCATTTCACAGTAGAATTGATAGAGCGAACTAACTGACCATCACGAAACTGCAGAGTAAGACAGAATCCACATACTGCGAGTTTGTACCTTGTTTTCAGGAATATTGATATACCGAATTACTGGTAATATCGGAGAATACCGTCTAGTATACTGGTATCTAAGCCGTGACGGTTGAAAAGTACAATTTTAAGACGTTGATGAGAAGGTAAACCTAAACAACTCACTTACTTTCTAATGAGAAAAGCCATAAAGTAGGAGCATCCAAGTTCATAAAAGTTGATTCATAAACACTCACCTGAACAAAATGCAAGTAATGCCTATTGAATTTTCGGAGAGTTTCCGTAACAAGAGCATGGGCATTCTTCTCTGCCGGAGGATCAACGGCGCCTGTTGCCTCAGTGCATGTAGCAACTAAACCGACATCAGGCAACTCCTCCGAGCTCTGAATCTTCTTCCTCTTTCTCAGCATCCGCACCATTTTCGAATGGCTTTGGAGAAAAGTATGTAACTGAATGAAAAACACTAGGGTTGCGCAAAAAGCTCACACAAAAAAAGGCGGGAAGGGGAAATAGAAAGGCGTGATGATGGACAGTTGGACACTATTTTTAATCATTGTATTTGTCCGTTTCATTTTCAAAATTCAAATCTCCTTGGAAATGAAAGTATTTTTATTTTTCTAAAATTACAAAATATATAAGTTTCAAATAAATTATTAGTATTATATAATATGAAATTTATTGGAAATGATTATTTTAATATTTGTATAAAAGTTTAAATATGTTTTTGTATTTATCATTGATCACTATTCACTTATTATTAAAATATGATATTTTATGATAAATATAAGTGAGTTTCAAATATTCATTCAGAAAATTCCAAGGCCAGCTTGTACTTCTTCTTCTCCAACTCCAAGATTTCTCTCCTTATACTCCTTGATCGATCAACTTTCTGTGAATTTGCATTACAAAGGGAAACCCATTGTATGAATTCTTAATTGGAGGAAGTACAACACGGCTTTCGCTTACCAATGAAATGATTGTAAGTTGTAACGAACCGTTAGATTCGAGTTCGAGATCGGTGAACGAGACTGTGAATGGGTCGCACCATTTTACTGTACGCGGCTATTCCTTGGCCAAGGGAATGGGGCCTGGGAAATTCATTTCGTCAGATACCTTCACCATCTGTGGGTTTGATTGGGCGATTTACTTTTACCCCGATGGGAAGAACCCAGAGGATACTTCCACGTATGTGTCTGTTTTCATAACGTTGGCTAGCGAGGTTACTGATGTGAGAGCGCTATTTGAGATCACTCTTTTGGACCAAAGTGGTAAAGGAAAGCATAAGGTGCATAGTCACTTCGATCGGGCATTGGAGAGTGGGCCGTATACATTGAAACACAGGGGAAGCATGTGGTATGATGCTCTGTTGTTTGAATCTTTTATAGTTTTTTTCTTTCATATAATTGGGTTTCAAATTCTTAATGATGTGTCTCATTACTTGTTACAAAAATCCCTGGCTCCGCTGCTTATACTCTTATCTTAAGCCTACTTTGTTTTTATGTTTGGAGTTCATGTCTGTGTACATTTTTGTAAGATTCCCTGTTCAATCTTGTGCTTTAATGGTATCATGCAACTTGTTTTGCAGGGGTTATAAACGATTTTTTAAGAGATCTGCTTTAGAATCTTCTAATTTTCTCAAGGACGATTGTCTTTCCATGCACTGTACTGTGGGAGTTGTCCGTAGTCGCATAGAAGTACACAGCATTCCCATCCTTCCTTGGGATATTGGGCAAAGTCTCATGTCTTTGTTGGATTGTGAAGTGGGGTGTGATTTAGTTTTCCAAGTGGGGGAAGAGTCATTCAAGGCTCATAAGCTAATTCTTTGTGCTCGATCTCCTGTTTTTAAAGCCCAATTTCATGGCCCTGCCGGAAATCCTCATACTGACAAAGTTATCGTTGAAGATGTTGAACCATTTGCTTTTAAGGTTACACTTATTTGTTGTATTGATCCCTCCGAGTCTTGATCATTGAGGTGCTTTTGTGTTATAAATTGTGCAGGCAATGCTCCAGTTTATTTACTGTGATGAACTGCCATGTTTTGATGAATTAACATGTACATCATGTGCAAGAGTTTTGCAGCATTTGCTGGTTGCTGCTGATCGATTTGGTTTGGATAGACTGAAGCAATTATGTGAAGCAAAACTATCTGAAGACATGACTTCTGTTACTGTAGCAACAACACTTTCCCTTGCAGAGCAGCATCACAGCCCACACCTTAAGGCACAATGTTTACAATTTGCTGCAACAAACTTGGGAGGTGAGAGTGAGACCCATGTTATGAAATTATATATTTTGTAGTGGAACATACTAAAACCTGGTAAATATAATCTGGTGCAGTGGTGATGCAATCAGAAGGGTTCAGGTACTTGGAACAGAGCTGCCCCTTGTTAATATCAGAGCTGCTGGAAAGTGTTGCATTGGTGAATCCAAGTAGGAGGCTGCGCTCGAGATAGGGTGGGTCATTTTGATCCCAAGACCTGAACACAATCAAACCATTTTAATGATCATGAACTCTAGCTTTGTGGATGATTGGGTTGTTAGAACAGCCCATTTTCCACATTAACAACATAAGTGATTAACTTCCCTCGCATTTTAAAATCTGTACAATTCAAATGAAACAGAGAAAGCATAAGTCACTGTGTAATTGTAAATCCATACACCGTCAGTTTCTGAGGAGCCAGCCTAAGCATAATCACATTATGTGAAGCAAATTACAAAAAACAAAATATTATATTACCAATGGATGATGAATTTCAATGAAAACCAATGGATATTCGTCGTCACTAAATTTTATTTTTTTTTAAATTAATATTTTAGTATCGAATTCGAAAAAACCCGAAAATCGATCATAATACCCGATATTGGACAATATCCGAAATTTGACATACCGAACGGAAATTGTTGAAGTTCCTGCCCAAATAAATTAAATAAGCTTAGCGCTAGTCACTGGGAAGCCCGTTCACTAAACGCGTTTATAGTTTTCAAAAAGAGCTCAATTATGGGTTGGGGTTGGGGTTGTGCTTGGCTTGGTTTGACTGGCCGTTAGATAATTGGGCGGGAACTTGGTCTCCAAGTCTTTATCTCGAATTCGAAACCAAACGGCTGTATTTTAATTTTACAACGGTAATGATGATGGAAGAGAATGTGCTTAAATAAATCTTCGCTGATTGGAGAGGGTGGAGTCTGCGAAGTGTGAGCATAGCAAATCCTCAAAGAATCGTGAAACCGCCCGCTATTCTATGCTCCGCCTCTCGCACGCACGTTAACACTGCTAGTTTTCCATTATCATCGCAAAAGTTTCTTCAGATTAGAAGGAAGAGACAACACTCTCGACGCCAACCTTACTTTGTTGGGTAACATTAACAACGACGATTGGGTCTCTCAACACTGGCTTCACGTGGCGCCACCAGTTTCTACCGGATTTCAAAATACGATCAAATCCATGCGTAATTGAGTACATTAACTAGTGCAGGGACCGGCATCGTTAAACGGGGTAATGGAGGTTTATACCCCATTTTTTAGATGTGAATCGTATTTTACCTTATTGCGTAATTGTAAACTACGAAAGTATTTCCCAATTACGAAAGGATTTCCCACTTACCAAAAGGTATACACGTGTCAATGTTCTCATTTTGTTAATAGGAAAGGAACTTTCTTCTTCATCCTGATTGTTTTCTTCTGTTTTTCTTCATCCTGAGTCAAGGACATCGAAAGGATTTCCGACATCGTGAGCAGTCCACATATTATGGTTTTGGTGTATGTTAACATGTAATATCCTTTCAAGTGTTTAACAATTGTTGTTTTACAGCGGAGAGTTGGCATTTTCAATTTCAATGATATATCAATCTCTCTAGGAAAATACTTTTATCTAGTTCATATTTTCCTTGACTCGTTGGTGATGTTACATCCAAGATTGATTTATCCTGAGAGTAATATGCTGGTCTATGTTGAATTTTTGCATGCTTTTTTCTAAGGAATTTTAACATTTGTGCTAAATATTATATTACTCAGGGAATACATTCAACAGAAAAGGGCCAACATGCTTTGTTGCAGGTGGATTTATATGAAAAGTCTTTGGTTGAGGTTTGATAGAATATTTATTTCCTATTTTGATTTATAAAACTTCCTTTACAACTTTTTATAGAAAACTTTCTTTCAGATCACGCTCATTCCTTGGAAATAGATAGATTGGGCCAATTCAAAGTTTTATTCATATTCCAGAAAGACAATTTTAATGATCTTCCAGCATTGTCTTAAGAAATTTTTTTTTCCTCCATTTTGTGAATAACATCCTTGCTAACCATTTTTTTTCAGATTATGGCAAGATATTGTTCTTGTGAAAGTTAAGTTGCCGAACTATTATTCTCTCATTTTGTTATTAACATTGCCGGTAGAAAAATTGGTGTTGATCTAGTTACACTTATTTCAAATAAGGTCATTTGCTTCCAAACTTTGTTCTTTTATGATTGCCTATTTTACCAGGTTTATTGGGCTTGATGTAGATCATCTCCTTGTAGCGAAGTCCGCTGTTGTAAGTAGCTTTGTTGCCTGTTTCTATCTTAGAATGTCAGCTAATTTTTTTCCTTAATATTTTTTGCTTCATAAATGTGGGTCTAATGTTACTGCTTTTCTTTATGTTGAGCATTGGTGTGAGCAGCACTTAAAAGGTCTCAACCTTGGAAGCCCAGATTTCTCTCATCATGAGATGGTATGTTCATATGGTAATTTATTCCTAGTCAAATTATTTTTTATGATGACTTTGATATTTCTTGGGATAATTCATTTAGCCAAATGTTATCATCAACTACGTTACTGATATAATGATTGTGCAGTTCATTAATGATTTGCATATAGATTAGAGTCACTTCTGCAACTAATTAGCACACAAATGCAATTTTTTGGCCAGTTTAGAGACACTGGTTATTCTACTTGGTTGTAGAGCCGCCTTACCCAGCACTTTTAAGTAAGTTCTAATTCCATGCATGTTTATTTAGGCAAAGATGCCTCTTCCATGGAACTATGGAAGTATAAAGTTGGTAATAAAGTTCTCTCATTGTGATCCCTATCGCTAAATCTCCACAACTTGCACTTTTTGGCAACATATTTTGTTCAAACCATCTAATATTTGATTTAGAGTTTCATACTGCTCAATGAGTCAATGCTATTCATCAAATATATGAAGCGTAAGTTGTTTTGTTCATAGAATGATCAGTTTTTAAATGTTATCGCATGACTGAATTTCATGATGAATAAGACATTGTAACTTATCCATTTCTCGTGATATGTAATAGGGTACTTGCAAAATTTCACAAGGGGTATCATTTCTCATGTAACTTTGAATTGGCCCAATCTATCTATTTCCGACATCGTGAGCAGTCCTCATATTACGGTTTGGGTGTATGTTTACATGTAATATCCTTTCAAGTGTTTAACAATTGTTGTTTTACAGCAGAGAGTTGGCATTTTCAATTTCAATGATATATCAATCTCTCTAGGAAAATACTTTTATCTAGTCCATATTTTCCTTGACTTGTTGGTGATGTATATCCAAGTTTGATTTATCCTGAGAGTAATATGATGGTCCATGTTGAATTTTGCATGCTTTTTTCTAAGGACTTTTAACATTTGTGCTAAATATTGTATTATTCAGGGAATACATTCAACAAGAAAGGGCCAACGTGTTTTGTTGCAGTTGGATTCATATGAAAAGTCTTTGGTTGAGGTTCGATAGAATATTGATCTCCTATTTTGCTTTATAAGACTTCCTTTTCAAATTTTTATAGAAAACTTTCTTTGGATTCAATTTTCTTGTGTCAGCAGTCACCCAAATCAATGAACTCGATGGTCTCAGTTGCATCATTCAATCTCACAAGGTCTTTTGAATTTTATGCCATATTTATTATATTCCTACTTACTATGTCTTCCTATCCAAATGACCTCACAGGTTATTATCTTTCAACATGAGGGTAACTGGAATAAAGCCCTAGTATATTATGACTTGCAAGTACACTCTAAAGCTCTTCAACAAATAAGTTATTCCACTTGTCATGGTTTTGAGGATTTTTAAGAGACAGGGAATCCAGATCAGAATATAGCATGATACAAAAGAAGCCTTACAAAGGTTTGATTCAATCACGGCAAAGAATTGGTTGTACTCACTTATGAGATGTTTATTGTCAAGGATTGACTTCTCGGAGAGAACAATCTCCACATGATAATAGAGTTTGTTGAGCTACAGGTCTGATATATTTACTTGATATTGATGAGATGTCCTTATAAAATGTTTATTTCTTCGCATTATGTGCTAATTATCTTGATTTCTTGCAGTATAAAGCTCTTTGGCGTGCTGGGAATTGGGATTTTGTACCCATTTATTCCACTTATGATGCATCAGCTAATTATCAGGTTATTTTGTACCCGTGCATCATTTCAATGAAATTTTGCATGGGTACTTGCTTTAGATCTGGTTTCTATGCTTTACTATAACTATTGAAGAAGTTTTCTTATAGTGGTTTGCATGATACAGTGTTCCCCTTTTACTTTATTTGTCGACTTCTTTATGCATATCACACTTATGGTGATATGAAGCTATTTATCATGATATCACTTTTTATCACTGCCTACCTTTCTTTCACAATCTTGCACATGCATTGCCTCTTATCAGCTTCAGTCATTATCTCTGGTGTCTTTTTCCTTTCTCATTTGTTAAATATATGTATGAAACACGTCTGTATTGTTTGATTGCACAGCTGTTTGAGGGCACTACACAATGGAGAGTTGGATGAGTTTACTATAACAGTGGAAAGTTCCAAACATGTATCTAATGAAATAGTGTTATTTAAAAATAATTGGTATTTGGAAATTCAGGTTATTTTATCTTCCTCAGGCTCTTTTGATTTCCATTTGCCATGCAAGTCCAGAAAGTACTCAGTTTATCTACTCAATAATACTGAAGCTTCAGGTGTACAAGATGCTGACTTTCATTTTTTGTCACTGCACTTGGTATCTACACAGCTAGGTCCCCTCCAAATGAGCATAATAATTCCATTGCAGAAGCATTAGTTGCCTTTATTTTTTTCACTTAAGTATACTTTTCTAGGATTTTAGAAGTTAACTCCTTGAAACTCAAAACTGCTTCAGATTTTCTATCATTTGGAGATGGCGTGGAACTTGTGCTGGAGTTCTTCGTTGGCAAAACATATTCTTCATCTTTCATTCTGAAAATGTTGACTGAACCTTTCATCCCTTCCATGAACCAGGTCTTACACTTGTTCTTTAAAATATTCATGTAATACGTGTCCTGTCTTTCCCAATGCTTTTATTCATATGCACCTGAAAAATATTAGGTTCCTCTAATGAAGCATGTGGGGCTTTCAATTCCATTTTTTATTATCTTGTAATTTAATGCATAAAATCAACCTTACAACTTTTTTAAGGTTTATTTCAATCCTTGGAGGATATTCAAAATTTAAATATTTACTTGTCCGTAAGTCAGATTCAATGATGTATTCAACTGAATCTGCAGTTGAAGTGGCTGAGTAAGGTACTTTGCACCACCTTTGGGAATCTGCATAAATACTTCGCAAGGTATCCCCTGAAAATTTTCTGTGATTTCGATAAGATCAGTAGAAAATAAGAGTAAATCCTACTTATGGGCACATGAGGTTGTTGATTGGCAGGGATCTAGGATTTCACAAGCTACAGAAGCACTTCATGAATTCAAGTTAGTTTCATCGGGGATTGAAGGACACTCAAATTTGTACTGGCTTGGAGGGTAAGAGTAGTTTAATTTTTTTTTTAATGGAATTTGACCTTTGGAGATTGTGTAACAAATGTGTCTTCTACTGTTGCTGAAAAAGCATCATAGTATGGATTGATATTCTATTTTGCTCTTTTTTTAAACTTATTTTGATTTTTTTCCTGCATGGAGATTTGCACTATAGAATAGAGTCACTGCTGCAGCTCATCAGCGACACAAAACAACTGTAAGACGTTGTTTTGTTACTGGCCTGATTGCTACTCTTCTCAGTTGGTTGCATGTTGTGATTCTTTTTCATCTCAAGTCTTACAGTTGGTGCAACAACTTTCTGTTGATTTTGACTCATCCTTGCACGAGTATATTAAAGTGAGTTTCTGCATGTGCATAAATGTACAATGTTGATGCTTTTTGATGTCACCAATGGCCAATTTTTACGTTTTGCATCAGGAGCTAGAATCCTTCCCTGAACTTGGTATATTTGACAACATATATGAGTTCCTTGAGAAAATAAGTTTTAACATACTCTACAAGGGATCACTTACTGAAAGTAAGAAGGCGGTTTTATGCCTATGCTCATTTCAGTCCTTTTTAATATTTAATTTTTGGGTTTCTTCCAGTTACTAAAGAGATGTTTTTATCTACCACCAAGATGGTTACTTTCCAGGTTAGTTTTCAACTTTATTTTGATATGCGATTATTAGTTCTGTCAAAAGCATGACTGTTGGTACACAAATATTATGCTGCCTAGAGAGGGCACTGCAAAAAAATTGTCTCAATTCGATGTGTTATACTCAGCAATAGCACCTGTAATAAGTATAAGTAATCCCAAAACACACTTGTAAATATGATATCTTGTCTTATTTATTTTTATAAGCCACTTTCTGTATAATTGTGCTATATTGCTTCTGTTTTTTTGTATTAAAGCACTGCACAAAAACATGTCATCAAGAGCTAAAGATATTGAAAAGGAGGATATTGCGAAGTTTCTTAAAAATGCATTTCAAAATTCAGACAAAGAAATTGCTCATGCTTTTTGGATTCTAGTGAGTTTCCTGCTTAGAAAACCCAACAGACATTGGAGCTATGGTATTTAACTTCGTCTCCATGGTATTTCATTTCATTAAATTTGCTGCATATATCTCGTTCATGCATGTTTAGTAAATTGGAACAATTTCCCCAATTTCTCTTAAGTTATGGAATCACAGGTTGGAATTGATAATCCTCATCATGTTGTTTTTTATATTCCTGAGCATCAGATCCATGTATCTTTAGTGCTTAATGATGTTAGTGCCATAGGCCCTATTTGCGGCCTAGATAGAGATGTGTTTAATCGAGTTCTCCTTTTTTAGTTAGGCTTTTCAAGAAGTATCTCTCTGTCGATATTATTGACATGACCACAAACTTTACAGGTTAGTTCTTTAGATGCACTAAAAGTAATTTTCCTTCCATGTTTTGCGTCCTGTCTTGAATTGCAAGTACAGATTTGTTGTTATTTCAACAGCATGTGTATCTAATGTGACTAGGACTGATTATTTTTATGTCATCATCATGGCCCTTGCTTATAATAATTCAAAAACATTCCCGTATAAAAATCAGCTCACTTCACTATATCAATGATAGAGAACACTTTTCAATAAATAAAATCATGGCATCTTGTGTAGATTCAATGGGTTTTCTTGTATGAATTACCAAACTCGCGCATCTTTTGTGTTCTTCATCTGATGCTAACCTTATTATGACTTGACTTGAATGTTTTCAAGTTCAATGATATATCAATCTCTATGAGAAAATACTTTTATCTAGTCCTTCTTTTCCTTGCCTCATTTATTTGTCAACTTTTCCATTGAACTTGTATTTAGTTATACCATGTACACACGTTTTCAAGAAGGCTGCCCTAATTGGTTTAAATGCATATTTCTTGCTTGGAATTATTTCCGAAGTTAAGGTTACGTGATTGTATGATTGTATGATTGTATTTGACATTTGCTATCTATTTCACTGGCTGGCTATTTTTATGATTTTTGTTGTTGCTGCAATTGAACCTGAACAAAGGTATCCAATTCAATTGATTTCATGTTGCCCAACTTGGTATCTAATTGAGTATTTTTCCTGGGAGCTAGTTGTTTATCCGTGGAACTAAACTAGAGCAACAGAACAAAGGTACCATGTGATAGTAATTACTGAGGGTAAAGGATAGAAGAATATTATCTAGTCTAATGATAGTAGCGGTATGAGAATAATTTGATAATGCAACTAAGTAACTACACCTACATTGTTTAATTGTCCGACTAATCTTCGATAAGCGGTTGTTTTATTTGTGCATGTAATTTTATCAAGTATTTGGAGGTGCTCATGGGACGAATTCTATTCTCTTGGGTTGCTCTCGTTGAGGTAATTGAACACTATGTTATCCGGTGGTACCAACCTTAAATATCATTAGTATTAAAGATAGTCGGGTAGTTAATGTTGTTTATTTATCTCGCTGACAAGAGATCTCTATGAGGCTGTAAACTTCATTTACCATCGTGTCCAGTGGCTTCTATATTACAAGAGGACAGTCTTGGCATAATGTTCTTGGCCAAGGCAAGAGTTTTTTATCAACTTAATTCGTTTTGAGTTGCTTTCAAGTTTGAAAAGAATGAGTGATTAGATTTTTGTCTGCTAATATATCTGTAGCATGAAATGGGTCTGAATGCGAAGATTAATTTCCCTCTATATTTCTCAAATAGGGTTAGTCTTTTTCCAAAAAATTTACAACTGCTTCAACATTTTGTTAGTGCATTTTTGAATGAGTGATGTGACTGGTTTTAGAAGCTTGTTGATTGCTTAGCTTTTGAATCACTTTTTCCAGTTTTTCTCAATTATTATTGCTTAGACATGAAATACTTTTTCCTTTTAGATTTTTTGCAAGCCATGTGCTACTTTAGTTAAGTATCACTTTATACATATCTTCTCTATTTCTATGGGGTGTATTGCAGCAAAAAAGATGGGTCAGAAAATGAATCTAGGGGGTTGGATACTTTAATTCTACAGTTTTTTAGGTTTCTTCCAATTTTTGAAGAGATGTCTCTATCTACCACCAAGATTTTTACTTTGCAGGTTAGTTTTCAATTTTATTTCGATATGTGATTTTTAGACATGGGCATTGGATCGATCCAACGGGTTATAGGTCAAACCCGTATGAGTTTGAGAAATTTTATTGACCTGTTAATCAAAATATTAAATATATATTATTATTAATTTTAAAATTTAAAATAAAATAAAATCTAGCCTATATCAACCCGTTAACCCATACAGATTGATCTTTGCAGGTTGACGAGTTGATTTTTGCAACTCACGTTTGTACGGGTTTGGATGACCCATGCCCACCCCTAAAACAATCTCAAAACACTTGTCTATTTGTCTTTTTTTTTGAACGGAAAGATTTTCATTCATTTCATTTGTTGGGAGGTAACGGAAAATTACCCCCCAACATCTAAATAGAGTTACACGAGATTACATAGTGGATGCATTCAAAACCGCCTCACGTGGCGCTTGAATCCATTCGTAAAGTTGTAACCTACTAAGCCTATCTCGATGTTTAATAATGTCGAAGGTATACAATTGTAGATCGAAAAGAATAAAGGGACGCATATCTTTCCCCTCACTGAAAATCTGATGGTTTCTACAAAACCAGAAGCGCCATAAGAGAGCTATGATCGAAAACTTCATAGCTCTTTTAACTTTGGATTTCGATGGTTTCTTTTGTATCATTTGAAGAAGTGACTTCCATGTAGGAGATGTAATGGAGTGTTGGCTTGCTGACCACCATGTATTGAACTGTCTCCAAAATGCCTGAATTAACTCACATTCCCAAAATAGGTGCTTGCAAGTCTCCTCTTCTTTACTGCACATCGGGCATACTACAGGACCGTGTAGTATTCCTCTCCTGTAGAGTAGAAGGGATGTTGGAAGTCTCTTGTGTAAGAGGAGCCAAGTGAAGACTTTGGTTTTCTTGGGCCACCACTCCTTCCACCAATCCATTGTTAATAGTAAGGTTGTTTGAGGCTGATTGGCAATCATTGATAAGTATGTATCTTTGCATTGGAATTGTTTTCCCATTGCTCCCCAAGTTGGCGCATCGCCTGTGTCTAGATTCAAGTCATGGTTTCTTAGCAAGATTAGGAGCTCATGTCTTTGCACTGCTGTAGCACCCCTACTATTTACCCCGGGCAATTTGGTCCACTGCCACTCTCCTTCTATTATGTCCCCCATTTCTTTCACTGTACTTCCTTTATTTTATGAGAGGGCATAAACTCGGGGGAAGAGTTCATTCAGCTTTCTGTTTCCAGCCCATAGATCATGCCAAAACTGTATTTTTTCGCCATTTCCCAACCGCCATCTCACTGAAAGGGAAGCTGCTGGAAATTTTTCTTTGCAAAGTTGGTAGACCTTCGAAATGTTCGACCAAATAGTGCCCGCAATCGATGTACCAAAGCCATCCAAACCTCCTCTAGGGCCGTATATTGCTTTTATTATATTGCTCCATTGAGTGTCTTCCTCCGTAAAGAATCTCTATATCCACTTTAATAACAAAGACCAATTATGGAGTTGAAGGTTCTTTATTCCCAGACCGCCAACCTCTAGAGGGGTAGTGACCAAACTCCATTTCACAAGTGGAGTCCTTTTTCCCCCGCCTTTCCACCCCAGAAGAAAGTTCTTCTGTTGGCTTCCATCTCCTTGAGTACTGATTTTGGGGCCTTAAGGAGAGTCATATAATAAAGGGGAGACTTGAGAGTATCGCATTAGTGAGGGTTAACCTTCCACCATAAGATATTAGTTTAGTTTTCCATGCCCCAAGCCTATTCTCCATTAATTTGTGTACAGTCTTCCAGGAACCAGCTTTGACCTGCTTTCTTTCTAGAGGCATCCCTAAATATTTGAGTGGGAAGTCTGATGCTTGACAACCTAATCTTGAGGCCCATCGATTGACCTCGCCAGTAGGGACATTCAAACCTATCAAAGAAGACTTGTGAGCATTTATCTGTAGACCGGAGAGGAGGCCAAAACCTGAAAATAAATATTTGATGAAATTTAGATTTTGCTCATCCCATTCTCCGAATATTAGTGTATCATCGGCAAACTGCAAGTGAGATATAGAGGTGCTATCTTCCAGTTTAAAGGCTTTAAAAAGACCCATGGAGACTGCCTTCTCCACTAACTTGCTAATAAGGAAGAGGAACGGTGCTAGTGGGTCTCCTTGGCGAATCCCTTTAGTTGGCTGAACGAAACCAGTAGGGCTACCATTTACCAAGATAACCATAGTAGAGGAAGATAAGCATGCCTTGATCCAATGTATCCACTTTGGGCTGAATCCCATCAATCTCATGGCATCCAGCAGGAAGGGCCAATTAACGCTATCAAAGGCTTTCCGAAAGTTCGCCTTAAATATCATCAATGGCTTGTGAGATCTTTTTGCAAAGGAAGCAACTTCATTTGCAATGAGAACTCCGTCTGTAATATGTCTACCACTGAGAAACGCTGTCTGAGAAGGGCTGATCAATGGTGGGAGGATCTTTTTCAGTCTGTTTGCAAGGAGTTTCGCCACGATCTTGTATATAATCCCAATAAGACTGATTGGTCTGAAATCCTCATAGCTGAGTGGATTGGGTTTTTTTTGGATTAATGTCACAAAGGATGGATTACATCCTCGAGGGAAGACCCGATTTAGCTCAAAGTTATTGACTGCTGCCACTATCTCCATTTTCAGAATATCCCAGAAAAATCTTAGGAATTCATAAGTTATCCCGTCCGGTCCGGGGGACTTATTGGCTCCGCCTTGCCAGATTGCTTCTTTGATCTCTTCTTCCACTATACCGGCATCTAAGAAATCCAGCATATGTTGCTCCAAAGTTGGTAATTCAGTCATATTCAGAATAGGCCGATGTAGACATGTCTCCTTGAATAGTAGGGAATAGAATTCTTTAGCTTCCTTTTTTATTGTAGGGGCATATGTTTTCCATTGTCCATCAACTAAAATACCTTTGATTGGAAATTTCGGTTTGCCTGGCTTGCTGAAATTGTGGAAAAACCGAAAGTTTTCATCTCCCTCGTTGATCCATTTAGTCTTACTTTGCTGTTTTTTCTCCAAGAATTTATGTTGGAGAATCGATTGCAGTTCCTGATAATGAGATGAGTATAAGAGCAACTCCTCTGGGCGGAGATCCCTTTCCTCCATTACCTTCTCTAAATCTTCTACATATCTCGTGAGGGTCTCCAATTTTCCACGTTTGTAGAGACGTGAGCTTTGGTCCATGGTTTAATGCAGTTTTTTAAGAGTTTCAGCTTTTCCTTCAAACAAAATAAGTGGGATCCTGATACATTCATATTACTCCATGTCGTCTTTACGAATTCTATAAACTCTTTATTTTGCAGCCAAACGTTGAAGAATTTGAATGGAATCGGACCAAAGTCTTCCTTAATTTGCTCAAATAATAATGGTCGATGGTCGGAGATTGTCCAAGGGAAACCTCTAAGATGATAAGAGCTATCATGTTCAACTCTCAATATTGCTCTATCGATCCTACTTAACTTTGTGCCACTCTTGTTTTTCCAAGTGAAAGAGCAACCGCCTAGTGGTAGGTCTTTGATCTGATTCTATGTCAAGAAATCATGAAAGTCATCTTGGGCTCTTAGGTCATGTGTAGAGCCTCGTCTCTCTGAAACATCAAGTGTGACATTGAAATCTCCTATCCCTAGGAAGTTGTCACTCCATCCTTCCAATAGATTACTTATCCAGTTCCATTGATGTTTTTTCCCAATTGTGTCCAAAGCTCCATAAACATTGAGAAGCCACCACGCTTTCCCTTGGATCAGTCCCTTCAATCCGATGCATCTGTCTGAATATTGTTCAGTCTCCAAAGAGAAGAAGTCGGGATTCCAGATAGTTAGCAACCCTCCTGAGAGGCCTATTGAGGGAATCCATCGGAAGTCCAGATTTTTGTTTCCCCAAACTGAGTGTATTTGTTGGTTTGTTATTTCTTGAAGTATCGTTTCCTGGATACATAGAATTTCTATTTTCCATTTTAACACAATTTCTCTCAATCTTGCTCTATTCATTGCATTCTTGAAGCCTCTACAATTTATACTGAGACTGTTATCCATTTGAAATATTCCTCACGGGAGCTTCCTTCATCTATTTGAGGAGTAAATTCCTCCTGATTTCTTCCTTCATTCCCTCCATCTTAGTGGAGTCCACAACACATCCCATCCTTTCCAACATACTTAGTGCTTGTTGTGTTTCTTCTTCTATCAGACTGTCAATTACCCATCTATTTTCTTTATACTGCCCCCTTGATCTTCTTACATAATATATCGTTGGGTCGTGTTGCTTTTCCATGTGTGGGCTGATACTGCAGGTTGGGGCTTTGGAGGTGGAATGCTTCTGTACCTCAGTCTCTACAGTTTCCATGTGTCTAGTTTCTCCATTTTGGAGAGTGGTATCAGCTCCTTCCATGTCCACTCCCATATTCTCTTGCCATTCCCCTACAGAGCCTATGACTGATCCATCAGACAAGGCATCCTTGTGCCAAAGCCTTGTGATACTCCAATTCATAAGGGATGGGATGATCCCTATGTATGGATCCCGGAAGACTCGACCTGTCTCTAGCTTATCGCCAAATTTGAGGATGAATTGGCCTTCGCTGTGCAACTGCCTTGGTGACTTGATCAAAACTCTCTCATAATCCAACCATTTCTTTTGAAGAGTACACTGGTGGATCATTATTACCGATCCCCATGAGCTTGCTATGTCCTTGAAAACATGTTCACGCCAGAGGGCCAGAGGAACACCTTCAATTCCTATCCATTGCGTATTCTCCATCTTAGCATTCGAATTGTAAGGATAATACGCAGAGAGCCATTTCCCTGTCCAGAATTCCTTCATTCCTAGGATCTCTTCCTTCTGATTCTGATTGTTACACTCCATGAAGACCTGATTTCCTTTGCCATATAACAGGGGCACCGGAGGGTTTGTGTGGGCAGCGAGCACCTCCTCAAATTCTGCCAGAAGTTCCATATCTTGTAATTCACCCACTATGCATCTTTTTTCCCAGTCGGCTTCTTTTGGGTCGATCTCATAGGAGAAAGTCTTGATTGGAGTCTCTCGGCTTTCAAGCTGGGAGCCACTCACCACTGTCCAAGGATTTTCACGTGGGGGCAATAGCTTAGAGCTGTTCTCTTGTCCTTTTGCTTTCTTATTGTCTCTGCTTTGCTCCATTTCTTCCTTTCTCTCAACTGTCGCCTTAGTCATTCCTTTTGGCCTTGCTGGATATATCGCCAGTCGAAGCCCCCCTAGATAAAGCTTCCTGGCCTTTCGCAGGAAGCCTGTAGCTACGTCTATATGTCGGATTTTGACGAAGGCAAACTTACCTCCTGACTTCGTAAGCTTGTTTGGTATCACCAGGTCGATTATCGGAGCAACTATCCCAAGAGTTTCACGCAGTTCCTTGAAGCCATACTTTCTGTCAAAGTTGGTCACGAAGAAAGATTTTGTGATTTTTTCAAGGTCTCTCCAGTGGGTATTGCGTTCAGTGTATCCTCGGTGTTTGCTACTTTTCTCTACACGGAGGTTCGTCCGTCTTCTTCGCCGCTCTACTTTTGTCCAGCCGCTATCTGCGTCTACTGACTTCAGGTTGGGGTTCATTCTCTCTCCATCTCCCGTTCCTACCACCACCCATTCGCCGTGACCCCTACGCCATCTCCCGTTTGCCTTCACCCATTTGCTGTCGCCGTCGCCGTCGCCGTCGCCCATCCTTTAACTTAAATGAACAATGTGTTTGTTTATATGACCCTTCTTTCAAATTGGATTATTTATCTTTGAAAACATTCAAGTTAGTATCCGTTTTTAACTTTTTTGTTTCGTTTTTCCTTCTTATTTAAGTTCCACTTGAAGCGGTTTTTTATCTATTTTATGTAAAAGGTGTTATGAAAATGTTATTGCTTCACTAAGGTACGGATGAAAGAGAAATGTTTTTATGTATGTTATGCATCATTGCATATTATATGAATAACATTTGAAGTCCAGATATTTGCAGTTTTCTTTCCAAGAACTACACCAAGTTACGTGTATAACAAAAGGTCACAGACACCAGCATCTGTGTAAATGTCTTTGTCCTCATGGAGATATCGAACACTCGATGAACTTCTTCAGAACCATTACTGGCTAAGCTTCTCTTTTGAGTATGATGAAAAAAATCTGCTGAACCCATGGGCTGGTTTTTCTGGTGGGGCAAATGAAGATGAGCACGACTTTGTCGGGCGGTGCTTTGCATGATTTGAGTTCATGGGAGAGCTTGTCATGTTACTTGTTTCGTAGTCATGGCTGAACAGGGGATTACATACATCCATCAAGGGAGATTCCAAGCCAGCAGCTCTCTGTAAGTATAAAGAAGTATATGTGTCACTTCCGAAGGAAACCCCATCCGGCAAGTTTGTTTCGCTTGTGATTGATTCTTCTTCATGTGCTTCAGCTCTTGGATTTCTTCCATGGTTTATTGAACTTTCTCTTTCTGATTGGCCACGCAGGACTTTTAATTGCTTGTCAAGAAGTATGGTTTCTTGACACCCTGCTTCTCAGCTAACTCCTCCTGAGGTGATGGATGGCAGCAGCAATTCATTAAGAATAAATCATAGGGAGGTTGCTATTTCTTATTGGTGTTACCAGGAACTATTTACTAGATGAGACTTACCTAGCAAACTTTTGTCTTCATTGCCAGGTGCTTTAGAAACATCAACCCCCACAAAGAAGATAAAATGAAGAGGAATATGTCAGAGTAGAAATAATGTTTCTCGTGAATATGCAAGGAAGAAAGTATCCTATGTGCAAGATTTTTCAAATGCTGAAAAAAGAAAAGAAGCAGAGAAGCCAAAAAAACACAGCCCAAGCTAGAGAAGAAACTAGAAACCAATGATAACTACCTCTCCAACTGCTGTTGAAGATCCTTGCACCTGTCAAGGGCATCCTGGTGCCTTTTTCTCGCCTCTTGAAGCTCATTTTCCAATCTTTGAATTCTTCCTTGGAGGCAACTGATTTCATTTTGTAATTCCTCCACCCTTGTTTCAAGCGATTTGTACGACTGTGCCATGCACTTGAGCTGTGTATAATGCCAAACTGTTGGACTTCTGAGATGATGATACCAGGAACCTGGCTTCGGTAAGAAGATGCTCCTTTTAGTGCAACTGCATCATGGTTTTTCATAGTTTTCCATGCATCTTCAAGGTCAGATAGTAGGTTATCTTTATCAATTTTTAGTTGTGCATAACCCTCCATTGAACATTTGCATGAAATTGCAGAGATCAGAGGTGGGAACAAGACTCCCATCATTTAGAAAAATGGCACCAGAACAAGGAATAGATAAGTGGCCGTTGCCAATGGGAATGCTATATGGACTGGTGGAGGCTTTCAGAGGGACTTGAGTATTGTGTAGGGTTCTCCCCGGTATACAGCTGTGTTTTCTTGTAGAGCAGCTTTAGACCAGTTCCCTGAGTACAGCACCAAGAAGCAAAAGAAATATGTACTCAGTATCTTTCTGAGGCACCCCTTTGCCCGAAGGTTAGGTTTGGTAGATAATGTGCACATGAAACTTTAATTGAGAGAGAAAATAAAGTTTGGATTTCCATGCTTGTGTTGATTCATTGTTTTCCTGCTCAACATCTCTGAAGCGTATTTCAAAAATCATGCAGAGAGAATAGGGTAAGGAACTTGCAATCCAGGATATCTCTTGCAGTGGTACTGCTTCTATTTCAAAGGAAAGTCCAGCCTTTTCCTGATGGATTGGACTCGTTATGGAAAACATTGCAGTTAAAGCTGGACTTTGTATGCAATTGTGGAAAATACTTGAATGTATTTTTCGCCGATAAAGCATACTACATGCTCATTATGTTACATCTATTGTGGAACTATCTAATTACTATTTTTCTGGTTATTAGGTAGCTTGAGGGTGGATGCACTGTTTCTTCTGCTTTCAATGGCGAATATTTCTGAAAACTCGGACGTCTTACCAGTGGATATACTTGAAGGTCTAATAACTGGAGCTGTTGCAGGAGCGCCTGGGAGGCATCTGACTTCTTTGCCCTAAGATCATTAGATCACTTTTTATGGATTCTTTATATTTAATAATTTCCTGATTCATGCTTTTATTCTCTACAGGATTTGGCAACACGTGTTGTGGAACCACCCCATATCCCTCGGGTATTGTTAGAATGTTCAACTTCAGTGATCAAACGTGCCAAAGGTTCAGATTGTTTTTTCTCATTTATAAAAAAAATCTGTTGCATCATGCGCTAACTTGATGTCAAACTTAGGAGGTTTCTGCTTTGTTTTAAGTTTCATCTTCCCATTGTTCCAGGATAGTGCCATACTCATTAGCTGAATTAAAGAACATCTGATAATGCAGTCTGTTTTTGTCTTTGTTACATGAATATCATGTGTTTGTTTCATTTTCCACTCGATATCAATAGAAAAAAATGTTTTTATAAGTAACTTTCTCCAATACTTGTTTTCTGTTTTGTGTACCGCCTGCACTGAAAAATCTCAACTTTTTTGCCTAATTATTCAGATGCTCCCATCGAGAATCGATGTCCATTTATGTAGATGAGCTACACTCGTGGTTAAATATGTTTGTTTGACATGTTTACTTATTTTTCTTCTTTACGCTTAAAGTGGTTTTCTATTTATTTTATTTAAAATGTGTTACGAGATTGCTATTGCTTCACTAAGTACGGATGAAAGAGAAGTTTTTTGTGTATGCTTTGCATCATTGAATATTATGTTAAAAACATTTGACGTCCAGATATTTGCAGTTTTCCTTCCAAGAACTACACCAAGTTACGGACGTGTATAACAAAAGGTCACAGGCACCAGCATCTGTATAAAAGCAATCAACTTCTAGCAATTAAAAGAGTCACCCTTCAGAGAAATCAAGGGTAAAGCTCGACTTCACCGCCCCCACTGAACCTGGACTAAAGACGTACACACTTTACTTCATGTGTGATTCTTATCTAGGCTGTGATCAGGAGTACAGTTTCAATGTTGATGTAAAGGAGGCAGTGGAAATGGCTGAAGGCGACGAGTGATTGACGTTCCTGCTACACTCTTCTCTTCATGTTTGTTCCATTTTCTCAATTATCACTTGCCAATTTGCTTCTTGTTTGTTGTTGCAGAATTGAAAAAGAAGAGGATTTTATAGTGGAAATCCAATTAGGAAAAACCATGGGCAAGCTGCCACCGAAACAAATCCACTCAAACTTTCAAAAATACAACGGGTACACTACTCTCAGACACACTTTGTTGTTGTTTCTTTTTTCTTCTTTTTTTCTGCTTTGGGTTTGAAACCAACTGGGAGATTTATAAACTTCTCTGATTGGCAAAAAGAATCATCTTTGGATTCTATTGGTACGATTTTCCTCCTCTTGATCTTCATCAGATTTGTTCAAGAGTTTACATGCTTATATTCAATCTTTCACGCATGATAAGATTTNTTCTCATTTTAATATTATATTGATGAGCTTGGTGCTTCTTCGTTATATTACGCTTTAGGTATTGCGAATTGGTGTTATTGTAAATGAATGAGACTTTGATTTAATATGTTTCTAGGTTTGTTATGTATGATGATAAAACAATTAGGTTTGTTTTTTAGCGTGCAATTCTGCATTTGGTGTCTTATCATTTTGTAATCATTAGGATTTACACTGTGTAAAGAGGATATTTTGACAAAAACTGTTCTAACTGGGAAATTTGTAAGATTTTTGCTGATTTTGCCAGAATATTATTCTATTTTGGGTTGTTCCTGTGATGAAGGTTGTTATTTATTTCCTTAGTTTTTTGTTGGCTTGGGGACCGTTGGAATGTTAAAAATGTCCCACGTTGGAATTGAGAAAATTTGGAATGGTTTATAAAACATAACGGGTACCATAGTTTTTTATTATAAAAAACTTTTTGTTAAGTTTCTAGAATAGCGAAAATTTCATGTAGAAAATTTCTTGATGTCTGTTAATGATTATACTTTTGCTGGTTTGTTATTTTACTTGTGTTAGTAAAGATTGAAGGTATTTGAACCTCATTACTTTCCAGATGCTATGCTCCATCCCCTGCCAGTAGCAGCCCTTATGATCTACTGAAAATGACTATTGAACAAGGTAACTCAGGTACAGATATTTTCTCATTTATTTATGTAATGCAATGTTTTCATAAGGTCTGGTCCAGATCGGTATGACCAGTACGGTCGGTATACCGCTTGGTGTACTGGCAGGTATGAATTTTTTTAATTTTTTCCCGGGTCAACCCGGTTTACCAACTAGTACCGGGAGTTATCGATCGAAATACCGGTGCCGTCCGATTTTCGTCGGCGGTATACTGACCGTTACGAAACATTGATGTAATGTCAAGTGTCAACTTATATTTTCATAAAGCACGGTATACCATGTCAAATTTTAGATAGTATTGGTATTTTTTTATACCGTCTGATACGGAGTATTATGGTCTTTTTCGGGGTTGTTTAACCTTTAATCTTAAAAAACTAAATAAATATTATTTTTTTAGAAAATAAATAAAATAAAATTTGGTATCTATGGCATATCAGTCTTTTTTATTGAAAAGTAAATATATCGAGTATATTGTATATAAGACCTATATATAATCATTGGCTTGTCTATACATAAGACTCATCATGTATGTTAGTTATTATGAAATCTTTGAATCAATAAAAACAAAAGGAGATTTTTCATTTTACCAGAATTCGATTTATTGAAACACGAAATCAAATCTATAAAGAAGATATTTCTTACTTTCTGCAAATTTTTTACATTTACTGGTCCTACGTTCGTACGGATCCGGATCGGTATTGAATTCCGAATTGGTATGAAACATGTGTTGACACCAATGTTTCGTACCAGTTCTGAAATTATATATTTTTATAATAATATATACATTTTAAAATTATCAAATCAAGGTGTCACTCATTAATAGTGAAAAGAAACCTATCAATGTCATTTTCAAAAGTTAACTAAACTAATTAATATTATTAAAATTAAATATTCTAACACCGACATGCTTATAAAATATTCAAAGCAGTTATCGTTTAAATGAATATTCTATTGGACGGCCTGTTAAAGCCCAACAGGCCTTCCAATATAATATGTTTCCAAACTCGTTTAATCTCCTTACTTTTAAATCCCAACCGACCGTCCAATAGAATATTCATTTAAATGAGAGCTTTGAATTTTTTTATAAGTATGTCGATGTCAGAATATTTAATTTTAATAATATCAGCTATTTTAATTAACTTTTGAAAATGACATTGATAGGTTTCTTTTCACATCAATACTTAGTTATATATAAAAAATTCAAGAAAATGTTATAAAATACACACTTAATTATTATTTGTTTTTATTTTCTTAAAAAGTATAATTTTTTATTTAAATTATAAGGTAATTGAATTTAAATCTCTTCAAAAAAATTTAAATATATATTTATGTTATAAATACATTCATATACCATAATTTAAATCTAATTAAAATTTGTTTCATTTAGTTTAAATCAATTAATAAAATTTATGAATTTAACTTTTTGATTACATATACTGTACCGACAAAAACTAATAATTTTATATTTTAATTAATTAATATTTTAGGCCATTTTATGAATTATATAAAGTTGTTTTGTAGGAAATATTTTAAAAAATATAATTAGTTTCGTATTAAATGTAGATAGAAATTCTATGAGATAAGAAAAGTTTCGTATTCAGTTCAAACTCATGAGAGAGGTTTACCCACCAGAAAATAGGTAGGCTTATAATTATTATAAATTGTTTTTAAAAAAGGTCACTTAATTTATTTTTTTTAAAAAAATAGTTCGCTTTCTATTGGGCATGTTTGGAACCGCGTTTTGATAAATAGCGGTGAGGTGAGATGAATGTACAATGCTGTGAGGTGAACTGATCGTGATTTAAAAAAACTGTTTTTGAAACAGTGGTGCAGTGATCGTGATGCCATATAATAACTTTTTTACCCTTATTTTCAAATAATTATTTATAACTTAAAAATTATATTTCGTATAATTTTATGATAAATTCGTTATGTCAAAACTATATTTTTAAATTATTATATATATTTTTATAGTTTGAATATCTACTTGATAAAATATAAGAACTTATTGATTAAAATTATTTTTTTAAAAAATAAATTATAATTATTAAAGGTAAAATTGATATTTAGCAGGTGCGTTCTGGTGGCAGTTGGGTTAAACAAACTGTGAACTCACCGCTGTTTTTTGCGGTCGCACGAACGCAGTTATTAAAGATGTTTGGTTAAAATAGAATACAATTGCGATACGTTCACTGTACCGCTCGATAAACTAAGTTTCCAAATAACACCATTAAATGTAGAAACCGAGCTCATCTATTTTTTAATTTTAAAAATCACTTCATTGTATCCATCGCGGTTATTTATGTGATATAATTCATGTAAAAGAGAACCATTCTAAAAAGTTACTACTAATTTTTTAATAAACCAAATCAAACACGGCTACTGTTCACTTCTTTTGTTACTGGGCTTCCCAATTCAACAAATAAAATAATGTATTTAAAAATATATATATATTAAATAATAAGTTGTATATAATTTAGTCTATCTAATAGTTTTCCAATCCCATCTTATTGAAAACACAATCGAACCGATCAACTGCGAAAAATAACTTTATTGGACCAAATTCGGAAATTTTTAATTGTTTTTAGTTGCATTCAAATGAGAATTAGGCAAGCAACAGCCAGCAAATTAGAAGCATGTTTCTAGTTAATAACAATTAAACTAATATTTATATCAAGAAAATGTCATTTCTTCTTCAAAATTTCATAATTTTGACAATTGAATATTTATAATTTAAAATAACATATTTATAAAAACCTTAATTATTTGACTATTTTGGACGAGGATCATAATTGTCAAAATCATAAAATATGTAAATTGATTTTATTATCTTGATATTTTAGTGATAACAATTGTTATAATTATAAAATTTTGAATCCAAAATTACCAAAACAATAAAATTATAGAAGACCAAATTTTTGAATCTCCCATTTATATTATTTGAGAAACATAATTGTGATTTTTAACTATCTAATTCGACCATTTAAAAAAAATCATTTATAAAATAAGCTTATTCATTAATGATTTATTATGCATTAAATAAATATTAAACTATTTAATCTTTAAAATAGAAATGTCCATTGTCAGGGTAATAAATAGTATGGCGTCAAGTGACGTATTATGAATTTATACCTTCCTGCAAACTTTCTCTTATCAATGGTCGGTTGATGCGACATCATTAATTACTACATCAAATAGTGAATTTTTAACCCAATCACATGAAAGTATAGAGATTATCAAGGGTGATGTTTGCGTATGACTCCTCAATTTACGTGATGTGTAAATACATGCCCTCTAAGTTACGAAATTATAAATATGATATATTTTTTAATAAAAAATATGCATTTATAGTCCTCCAACTTCAATTAAATGCAAATAAGACACCTCAAATTTTCAATACCGTTTATGTTTGACATTTTAATGAACTCGTAAATTTTTAATATTTCATGCACAATTGTCGAATATCAATGATAATTTTTGTATAATTTTTCAAACGGGTCTTATTTTTGTATCTTGTGATGAGTTTTCAAACGGTTTTCAACTTACGGAAAACCGGATGCTAAATATCAAGGATAAAAAACAAATGGTATTGATAACTTTAGATGTCATTCTTGCAATTTCGTAAGTTGGAGGGCATGCTCTTTACACAACTCTTAAGTTGGGGGGCTAATTATGCAATTTTTTAGATTATCAAATTATAAGTATCACTCATATTATTTTTGANAACACCCCTTGATTTGAACAACTTCTTAGATCTAAGATTCCACATTCTATAGCCAAAATTCTGGTCTCCATACCCCAAGAAAATATACTCTATTGCATGATCATCGAGTTTATTTCTTGTATCTTTTAGGCACGTGAGCTAAAGCTTTACACCCGAATACTTTCAAGTGTTTGTAGCTAGGATGATTGAACCTCAGCTTCGACAATGCGGCAGTGTAAGACAGTCTTAGGTATGACACTAGAAGACCTCTTATTTCACCATAAGTAGTCTTTTACCATTGCTAGAGTATCTTGAGAGTTTTCATAACTAACTTCACTCTTTCACAACCCTTCATTTATGAGATACTTCTTAATTGTTTCAAGTTTGTGTCCTCCTTTTGGTGCCAAATTGTTCAAAGAAATAACTGTATGTTCCCATGAATCTGGTAGAGAACAAATCATCATCAAAACTTGAAGTTTTTCTTCGAGAACCAAATCTATTTCAACCAACTTATCCACAAGTTCTTGAAATCTCCCTAGATGTTCATGGGAGTGGTTTCCTTGTATTTAAGATTTTTGCAATCTTATGTACAAGAAGCCTTGAAATGATTTCGATTCGAACAAATTATTTGACCTTTCCCACATTAAAGCATATTGTTTGCTTGTGTTTCATCTCCCATTACTCCTCATTATATTTTCCTGACTTTTTATTACCTTGATTGGTTCATACAAGAAGAATCTATAGATATATGTGAAGAAAGAGACTTCCTTACCGATCACTTCAAATGGAAATCTCCATAGTCCGGACCCAAACTCTCGACTTCAAGCTTCATTTTTGCTAGTGCTGTTGGTCTAGTAATTTTTTTCAAACAAGTATATGTAATCTTTGATCTAGTGGAAATGGAGGTGATGAAAGACGAGAGCTTCTTCAAATGTCATATGCTGAGTTGATGGACATAGCCCGATTTCGCAATCGGTTTCGAACATCGATCTAAGTTACCATGTGTTGGAAAGTGATAAAGTGAGTGTTGGAGGAGACGTTAGTGTGCTCGATTCAGATAACAAAATTAATATAACACTATAAGACCTTATGATTTGTATATTTTACAAAATACTCATTTTTGTCATTGACAAGCGACTTTTTACATTTCTACCGTGATTGACATGCGCTCGTACACACATTTTTTATTTTACAATTAAACTAATAATTATATGTATTAACTAAATTAAATGTATAATAATGTATTATTTGCTAAACAATATATTTATGTATTAAAATGAGTAATTTACGATTTCAAAATTTAATGTATAATATTAAAATTTATATTTTACAAAATTATTGTTTATAGAATCTCAAACAGTTTACTTTTCGTCATTTACTAATTTTAATTACACAATATTAATTATTACCAAACATTTGATGTTAAAAAAATAGAATGATATTTATTAGAGTTGTATTAAAATAATTAAAATACTTTATTTTATAAAAAATCAATTTAAATTACTTCATTTACTTTTTTATCATTTTAGTCATTTTTTACCTAATTACTCTTTATTTTTTTGCACATTTCATAGAACTAAGAAACATATCACACAAATTGCATTTTTCAATGTTCGAAATATTCAAATTGTCAAAATATACAAATTCATTGTAAATAGTTTTTAAAAAAACATATATTAATTAATTTATACAAAATTAAGGAATTTAAAATTTAATTTATTGCTACTACATATATAATTTAACTATTTAATATTCATATCAATTACCAATTTAATATAAAACATAATGAATTCAGTCTAATCTGATGTAAAATCATTGCTATATTTCTCTCTATGTTACCACGATACGTGACACGATTCGCGATTCGTAATGCGTTATTTTTAGAAAATCTGGATAAGGATTCGTAAATTTTATAATTATAATAATTATTTTAGTTATATAATTTATAGTTTTTTATAAGTTAAAATAATCATAATTATTGATAAAATATATTTTAATCATGATCAAATTATAAACATAAGATATAATAAATAATTTATCATCAAACTAAAAGTTTGTTAAATTTTAAAATCAATAAAATAATTAAAAGTTGATAAGTATTACATAACTTATAAAATTTCTAACATAATAATTTAGATTTCTTATTTATTTTAAAAAAATTTCAATTTTGCCTTCTCATTAAACCCGATTCGAAAATCGGAAGAGAATCGCAAATCCTAGAGAATCCGATTCGTAAATTTTTGTAAAAATAAACAATCATGGTAACGTAGATATTTCTAAACAAAAACTTGTCAATAACATAAGCTCTTAAAAGACTGACAGTGTTAAAAACTCTACAAAATTGAGTTTTTTACAACCAATAACAGTGTCAGAATTGATATATTATTAGAATCGGTATATTTTTAAAGATAATTTAATAATAACACTGAAAGATTCAATAAAGATAGCAGTGATGACATAGATATGATGTCATTTTTATTTTTTTTGATTTTGGCATGAAAGAGATGAGAGATAATTAGGGGGAATTTATATAAATACATTCATTTTCAAATTCAATTTTCAAAAATACCTTTAATTTTTAAACACTTTCATAATTATATTGTTTTTATTTATTATTAAAATTATAAATAATACATTTTTATAACAAATATAAAGGTAAATGTATTTTTTATAATTTTTAAAAATATATGACTACTTATTTAAAAAATAAATACCATAAAATCAATGTTTCATTATCGTAAGTACGACAAAAACTATGCGACACCGGCATTTTAACTGGTACCACCCGAGATTAGGTTTTCGGGTAGAACTTGGGGTTTTCAGGGTCCGACATGAAATAAATAAAAAACTATATTTTTTTAAAAAATAAATATTGGTACAAGCCGATATATTGAACATACCGATTTTGAACGGTATACCGGCCTATACCAATGTTTCATGCAATGTTCGATATATCGGTATGTACTAAAATTTATTTTTTAAAAAACAAATATATTTAAAATATATTTTTATTTTATTTTTTTCAGGTCGGACCAAGAAGTCTCATATTCTACCTGAAAACCTGATCTCGTGTTATATCTGTTAAAATACCAATGTCTCATAGTTTTTGTTGTACTTGCCGATAATAAAACACTGATTTCAGAGTATTTATTTTTTAAATAAGTACTCATATATTTTTAAAAATTTTAAAAAATACCATTACCTTTATATTTGTTATAAAGATGTATTATTTATAATTTAAATAATAAAGAAAAATAAAAAAAATTGTAGTTATGAAAGTGTTTAAAAAATAAAGGTATTTTTGAAAGTTAAATTTGAAAAAGAATGTATTTGTGTAAATTTTCCTAGAACTAGTCCTCAATCCTCATTTTCTTACCGTATACCTCTTTTCTTCCTTAATTTTTGGATTTGTAGATCAAAATCCAAAAGGTTGGACAGTTGTTTCAACTCAACAGGCATGACACTAGAGACAATGAAGAAAAAGGAAACTCAGAAGTTGCCGGAGTCAATGGTCGTTTAATGGTTTTCCATTTTTCAAAACAGGTTAGAACGAAGCGCAAGCCCAAGTATTAGTGAAGTTTTCTTTACAATCAATTCATTCAAGACCTAGATCTTGAGTGATTGAAAAAACAATAAATTGTTTCTTACTTAAGATTTGGGGAATATGAAATTTTAAAATTATGGTTTTTTATATTCATACATCATTATGGTTTATGTTTATCATAAGAAAACTTCAGCATAATGTAAAAATGGTAGATATGAAATTAATCACTTTCTCCTTATTCTATACAATTTTTACCAAAAAATACAATCAAAATAATCATTCTTCTTGTGTAGATAAATTTGTTTATTTCAAATAACATACAAGATAGTGAAATCCAAATCAAAGAAAAAGAAAGGTAACCTACCCCTAATACAAACAAAACAAAACCTAGGTGTGTTTATGTAAATGAGTGATATTTCTAATTGATCCCTAAACTTTATAATAGTGTAAAGACGGTATCCCTAAAGTTTGTAAATTGCATATGAAACCCCCGAAGTTGATATAATGTGCGCGATTGACTCCTAAACTTTTAAATGTTGTAAACATCATGCCCTCAAAGTTTAAGAATTGCGTGGTTGGCCCCCGAACTTCCAAAACCGTTTATATTTGACCCCTATACTCGTTGATATTTTAAACGTCTCCAAAGTTTATATTTGACTTATTAACCTTAAAAAGATGTTATGACTATATCTCTAAACTTTGAAAATTTTAAAAATAACACATAAATTATCAAAACCACTTATACGAAAAAGACGAAAACCGCTACTATTCACCCGGGGTCATTTTTGAACGGTTTTGAAACTTTGGGGGCTTCTCACGCAATTTACAAACTTTGGGGGCATCACCTTTACATTATTTTAAACATTAAGGGTCAATTACGCAATTTTCTCATAAAACACACTCACAAAACTGACTGATTAGTGCTATATTGATGGTTAAATGATTATTTAAAATTTAACTTAATATTAAAAAATTCAAATCAAAATCAAAACGAAAGAAATTGACATATTCCAAATTTAAATTTTATTTTCCCAAAAAAACCAAGATTGTAATGTCAAAAATAAATATTATATTTTACAATTTCAATTACTGCAGAATTTTTAAATTTAAACAAAGAAAAATAATAATGTTTTAAGTTATTTATATTCTTAAGTAACTTTATTATTAAAATCTATTATATCAGTTTTTTTTAAAATCATATAGTGATATTTTGTAAATAGAAATATAGGTAATTGGTATTTAAAAATGATATAAGTATCATATTCTTAATCATTATAAAATGCTAAAATGTGTATTACAGTTTATAGCACAACTAAGTTTTGAGTATTACTTGTACTTCTAAATTTAAATTAAATTTGTAAACTTTATTTGAAGACCAATAAAATTTATATTTTAAATATATATAATGATAAAAACCAATATTTTAAATTATTGAATGAAAAAATCTCAGGTTTTTTTTGTGAAATTGTAAATTGTAAAATTTAAATTTGTGGAATATGACAATCTCTTTTTTGATTTTTTAATTTATATTAAATTTTCATTCATTTTATCATTTCAATGTTAAATTGTAAAAGAAAAAAATATCCAAGGTACAATACCAGATAAATTCTATCATGTCAGTAACATTTTGACATGTATCAGTAAAATAAATTTCCCCAAAATTTTCTCCTAAAAAAATCAATGTTTTAAATATCGGTATCAACCGATATACCATATATGTATCGGATCCGTATCGAAATATTAAAATAAATTAAATTATAAAATATTTATATTTTATTTTATTTTAATATAACCCGACCCGACCCATACCCGTCCCAACCCGTAAAACCCAACCATACCAGTAAAAACCAGACCCGAAACCGGTACTCTCGAAATTTCCGTTATATTATCATAAATTGAAAACAATGAAAAAAATTCCTCAATTCAGGATGTCGTATTCAAAATCTTCGGACTTTGCTAGACGTGAAAAGAGCTTGTACTTATGCAGCGTAATCTATCTTCTTGTAGTTTTAAACAATCTGATAATATTTGGTTTTCACAGTTAGTATTACGAATTTCAAATTATTTGAGTTTCAAAATAAGGGTTACCGTTGTGATCAAATTCCCGTTGTCTATTTCCTCTATAAATCTCTCTCGAGTCCGCCATGGAGGCGTTCGAGAAGCTTGGGGAGGGGGCTTATGAGCGGCTTTTGTGAAAATTGTCGCATTGAAGAAGACTCGTCTTCATGAAAGGTGTCCCGCCGACTACTCTTCGCGAGGTTTCTTTGCTTGGAATTCTCTCCCGTGATCCTCGAGTCGTTCGGTAGCTTGTCATTCCGTTCGTTCGGCCTGGTTCTTTGTTTATGTTCGATGATTTTTCCCGAGGAATGGTTGTTGTTTGTTGTGCAGATTGATGGATGTGAAACAGAGGCAGAGTAGGGAGGGGAAAACTGTTGTCTACTTGGATTTTGAATAAACCTCAACAAGTACATACGCAGTTAGTTTCAGGCAGAATCCATAAGGCTATCCGGCCGAAATTATCAAGGCAACGTTTCTTGTTGAATTATAATTCTTGTTCACATTATTTTTTCTTGAATGTACCTGGCTTCCACACTAATCCACAGGTAACCTCTTTCAGGATGCTGTATTCAGAATCTTCAGACTTTACAGGTCGAGAAAAGAGCTTGTACTTTTGCAGCGTAATCTTCTTCTTGTAGTTTTAAACAATCTGAGAATATTTGGGTTACCGTTGTGATCAAATAAGGGTTACCGTTGTGAATACGAGCTTCTTGTATTCCGAATTTCAAAGTGATTTGAGTTTCAAAATAAGGGTTACCGTTGTGATCAAATTCCCGTTGTGTATTTCCTCTATAAATCTCTCCCAGGGTTCTCACATTTCATGGGCAGTGAGAGATTGAGTTACCCGTGATCCTCAAGGACCTCAAGTCGTTCAGTAATTTCTCATTCCGTTCGTTCGGCTTTGTTCTTTGTTTATGTTTGATAATTGCTCCCGAGAAATGGTTGGTGTTTGTTGTGCAGTTGATGGATGTGAAACAGAGCCATAATAAGAAAGGGAAAACTTTTGTCTACTTGGTTTTTGAATACATGGACACCGGCCTCAATACACGCAGTTTCAGGCAGAATAAAAAAACTATCCCCACCCAAATTATCAACGCATCGTTTCTTGTTGAATTATATTTCTTGTTCACATTATTAACGTTCTACTATGTTTTCTTGACAAGTGCAGAGCTTTGTAAAGGCGTTGCTTTCTGCCATGGTCTTGGTGTCTTGCACAGGTAATCGCTTGTTTTCACTGTATATGAGATTTACTGGACCTTTTCTGTTTTCAGCGAACTCACAATCTTCTGATGGATGGGAAGAGAAGAGCGGATGAATCTCTATTAAGAAGGAGTTTATACCCATGAGGTTTGTTATATGCTTTTATCTTCCAACACCATGAATCTCTAGTACTAACCGTGACTAACTCTGTTATTTGTATTCCCGGACATGTGGTCTGTTGCTTGCATAAGGTTTCACTTTTAAGTATTCTGATTATGATTCTTTCCAGGAGACTCTGAGCTACATCAGCTCCTTTACATTTTCAGGTCCAAAATGTTTGCCAATTCATTTTCTTAAACAATCTTTCTCTCATGTCATTTTTCGTAACAAGATTGCTGGGAACCCAAAATGAAGAGATGTGGCCTGGAGTGGGCAACTTGGCGAACTGGCATGATGGAGAGCAAAGCTGCTTTCCTCAGCTATTCCCGGACTCGATGATAATGCCTTGAACCTGTTAGCAGTGAGTCTCCTCTCACCCATTACAAAACAATATTTGAGTTTGATAATTGTTGAAATTTCAGAAAATGCTAAATTATAACCATCAAGAGGATTTCAGCAAAGAAATCCTTTTTGATGGTCTGTAATCATCAGTTCAGGTGGAATGGAATATCTGCTTTGCTGCAAAGTTTAGTTTCCTTGCAATTTGGATATTGTAGAAGCGTTTTCAGGTGAAAGAATGCATCTAGAAAACCCAGTTTATGATTCCCTCTCATGGCTTTGGAATTGGACAAGGAAGCAAAGGAAAAGCAGATGAGATCAGTTAAATAAACATCAATGGCAGACGAGAGTACGCAGGGAAATGTGATTGGGAAAAAACAGTGAACTACCTGGGAAGCCTACAGTGATCTATTCGTTTTTGCTCGTAAGATTAATCTACAATATATTGGGCTGTATTAGATTTAACCTTTATAAATATCTCGAATTGCCCAAGTGTCATGGTTTTTCAGGAAAATAGAGGTTGTAGCCATAATTGTTCTCTTCAGCCTTTAATTTGATGCACTTTTGTGTCTAAGTTTCAGGTGGAGGTTGGGGCAGAAGGACCATATCTCTCTCGGGTACTTCATCTGTAGAAGGTTTGCATTACGTTGACCAATGTAGTAATCGAGTGTCAAGTACTAGAGTTTAGTATCACGTTCTCTTTATGAATATTGATTTGCTTTTCGGACATTTAATTATCAGGTAGTAGCACTGATGAAAAAACGAAAACGCTTCTATGGAGGAGCAAAGGGATAACCGTGACATTGTGGATAATAATACAGCTCAAAATCTAACTGTTGAAGATATAGATGACATGCGAAGGTATGCTTCGGATCTGGTTTTGTGTCCGTACATTTAGATTTAGGTAAACACATACAATACCCTTTGCAATAGTATCCCACGGGAGTACTTCAATCATTGAGATTAGGGTACTTTAATATCCAGCATGGTTTTATTTGAGATTTTGTTGTATTTCATGCTTAATGTTTACAGAAGAGGAGCATCTGGGGACCAAATTGTAGGGGCTCTTATCTCAAACAGGTGCTTCATAAAAAAATCTACTTCAGATGGTATTTGAAGAGATTTTTGTTTTTTAGATTCTATCTTCTCCTTTTTCTTTTTTTCCAGGAAAAGTACCGCATCAAGAAGCAAAAGAATTGTGCACCCAGTATCCTTCTGAGGCGCCCCTTTTCCAGAAGGTTAGGTTTGGCAGATAATGTGCAGGATATCTCTTGCAGTGTTCCTGCTTTTATTTCAAAGAAAAGTCCAGCCTTTTCCTGAAGGATTGGGCTCGTTATGGAAAATATTACAGTTAAAGCTGATGCAACTGCTTGATATTAACTTGAGAGGAATATACTTGAATGTAGTTTTCGCCGATAAAGCATACGACATGTTCCTTATGTTGCATCTATTGTGGAACTATCTAATTACTATTTTTCTGGTTTTAGGTACTTGAGGGTGGATGCACTGTCTCTTCTGCTTTCAATGGTAAATATTTATGCAAACTCGGACGTCTTACTTGTGGATATGGTTGAAGGTCTAATAACTGGAGCTGTTGCAGAGCGCCTGGGAGATATCTGACTTTTTGTCCCTAAGATCAATAAATCTATTTTTTTGGATTTTTTATATTTTGAAATTTCCTATGTCCTGATTTGGTTCTCTACAGGATTAGGCTATGTTGCAACACATATTGTGGAACCAACCACCCCATATCCCTCGAGTATTGCTAGAACGTTCAAATTCAGAGATGAAACGTGCCAAAGGTTCAGATTGTTTTTTCTCATTTATAAAATAATAACGGTTCATCATGCACTAACTTGATGTCAAACTTAGGAGGTTTCTGCCTTGTTTTAAGTTTCATGTGTAATTTCTGATATCTTCCCATTGTTCCAGAATATAGTGCATTGCTCATTAGCTGAATTTGAGGATGTCTGCAGTAGTGGAAATAAACCAAACGCATGCTCTTTTGCTTTGTTGTTTCTAATAAATTCAAAATCTCTCATGCTATATATCCTAAGATGTTATCATGCTTTGCAGGGTGAGATACCATCCCCATCATCTGCTATGGTAAGTGCAGTAGATGACATCAATGGAGATGCATATCAAGTTCCTACAATAAATGTGCCAAATCTGGTGAGAAGGCGGCTCCTGAGGTCATTAAGTCCTGGAGGGAGAACGCATTTTCCAGGTATGTGTTTGTGTGTGTATGTTAATATGCATTCATTGATTTTCTTCTTTTATTCCGTAGTTTGATAGTTGCAGCCCCCAATAGTGATACTTAGGAAATCATCAATCAATCAAGGGAGAGCTTGCCATGTTTCTTGTTTCCTAGTCATGTCTAAACAAGGGATTACATACATCCATCAAGGGAGATTCCAAACCAGCAGCTCTCTGTAAGTATAAAGAAGTATATGTGTCACTTCCGAAGGAAACCCCATCCATCAAGTTTGTTTCGCTTGTGATTGATTCTTCTTCATGTGCTTCAACTCTTGGATTTCTTCCATGGTTTATTGAACTTTCTCTTTCTGATTGGCCACGCAGGACTTTTAATTGCTTGTCAAGAAGAAGTATGGTTTCTTGACACCCTGCTTCTCAGCTAACTCCTCCTGAGGTGATGGATGGCAGCAGCAATTCATTAAGAATAAATCATAGGGAGGTTGCTATTTCTTATTGGTGTTACCAGGAACTATTTACTAGATGAGACTTACCTGACAAACTTTGTCTTCCGTGCCAGGTGCTTTGGAAGCATCAACCCTGACAAAGAAGATAAAATCAAGAGGAATATGATCAGAATAGAATTAATGTTTCCTATGTGCAAGATTTTTCAAATGCTGAAAAAAGAAATCAGAGAAGCCAAAAAAAAGCAGCTAAGCTAGAGAAGGATAACTACCTCTCCAACTGCTGTTGAAGATCCTTGCACCTGTCAAGGGCATCCTGGTGAATTATTTTCTTCCTTGGAGGCAACTGATTTTTTTTTGTAATTCCTCCGTCCTTGTTTCAACTGATTTGTACGACTGCACCATGCACTTGAGCTGTGTATCAGCCAAACTGTTGGACTTTTGAGATGATGATACCTGGACCTGGCTTCAGCAATGCTCCATTTCATGCAACTGCATCTTGGTATTTTCATAGTTCTCCATGCATCTTTCAAGGTCAGACAGTAGTTTATCTTTATCCATTTATCTAATCCTCCATTGAACATTTGCATGAAGTTGCAGAGGATTCAGAGGTGGGAGCAAGATTCCCATTTGGAACAATTGCACCATAACATTAATTAGATAAGTGGCCATTGCCAATGGGAATGCTTTCTCCCGCTGAATCTACAATCTGGGCTACTAGTTTCAGATTCAAACCTTTTCTGTTTTCAACGGACTTACAATCTTCTGACGGATCGGAAGACAATCTCTATAAAGAAGGAGTTTATACGCTTATATATTTGTATTCCCTGACATGTGCTCTGTTGCTCGCATAAGGNTGTCCCTAAGATCGATAAATCTATTTTTTTGGATTTTTTATATTTTGAAATTTCCTATGTCCTGATTTGGTTCTCTACAGGATTAGGCTATGTTGCAACACATATTGTGGAACCAACCACCCCATATCCCTCGGGTATTGCTAGAACGTTCAAATCAGAGATGAAACGTGCCGAAGGTTCAGATTTTTTTTTCTCATTTATAAAATAATAACGGTTCATCATGCACTAACTTGATGTCAAACTTAGGAGGTTTCTGCCTTGTTTTAAGTTTCATGTGTAATTTCTGATATCTTCCCATTGTTCCAGAATAGTGCATTGCTCATTAGCTGAATTAAGAACATCTGATAATGCAGTCTGTGAGTCTGATGAAAAATTTGAGGATGTCTGCAGTAGTGGAAATAAATCAAACGCATGCTCTTTTGCTTTGTTGTTTCTAATAAATTCAAAATCTCTCATGCTATATGTCCTAAGATGTTATCATGCTTTGCAGGGTGAGATACCATCCCCATCATCTGCTTGGTAAGTGCAGTAGATTCCATCAATGGAGATGCATATCAAGTTCCTACAATAAATGTGCCAAATCTGGTGAGAAGGCGGCTCCTGAGGTCATTAAGTCCTGGAGGGAGAACGCATTTTCCAGGTATGTGTTTGCGTGTGTATGTTAATATGCATTCATTGATTTTCTTCTTTTATTACGTAGTTTGATAGTTGCAGCCCCCAATAGTGATGCTTAGGAAATCATCAATCAATCAAGGGAGAGCTTGCCATGTTACTTGTTTCCTAGTCATGTCTAAACAAGGGATTACATACATCCATCAAGGGAGATTCCAAACCAGCAGCTCTCTGTAAGTATAAAGAAGTATATGTGCCACTTCCGAAGGAAACTGCATCCGGCAAGTTTGTTTCGCTTGTGTTTGATTCTTCTTCATGTGCTTCTGCTCTTGGATTTCTTCCATGGATAATTGAACTGTTTCTTTCTGGTTGGCCACGCAGGACTTTTAATTGCTTGTCAAGAAGAAGTATGGTTTCTTGACACCCTGCTTCTCAGCTAACTCCTCCTGAGGTGATGGATGGCAGCAAAAATTCATTAAGAATAAATCATAGGGAGGTTGCTATTTCTTATTGGTGTTACCAGGATCTATTTACTAGATGAGACTTACCGGCAAACTTTGTTTTCCGTGCCAGGTGCTTTGGAAACATCAACCCTGACAAAGAAGATAAAATCAAGAGGAATATGATCAGAATAGAATTAATGTTTCCTATGTGCAAGATTTTTCAAATGCTGAAAAAAGGAATCAGAGAAGCCAAAAAAAGCAGCTAAGCTAGAGAAGGATAACTACCTCTCCAACTGCTGTTGAAGATCCTTGCACCTGTCAAGGGCATCCTGGTGAATTATTTTCTTCCTTGGAGGCAACTGATTTTTTTTTGTAATTCCTCCGTCCTTGTTTCAACTGATTTGTACGACTGCACCATGCACTTGAGCTGTGTGTCAGCCAAACTGTTGGACTTTTGAGATGATGATACCTGGACCTGGCTTCAGCAATGCTCCATTTCATGCAACTGTATCTCATGCTTAATGTTTACATAAGAGGAGCATCTGGGGATCAAAGTGTAGGGGCTCTTATCTCAAACAGTGTTACTTTTGATAAGATTGCTTTTTCACATGGTATTTGAAGATTTTTGTTTTTTCGATAATCTTCTCTTTTTCTCACTTTCAGGAGAAGTCACACATGAAGAAGCAAAAGAAATATGCACCCAGTATCCTTCTGAGGCGCCCCTTTGCCCGAAGGTTAGGTGTGGCAGATAATATGCACATGAAACTTCAATTGCTTTCCTGCTCAGCATCTGTGAAGCGTATTTCAAAAATCATGCAGAGAGAATAGCGTAAGGAACTTGCAATCCAGGATATCTCTTTGCGGTGTTACTGCTTTTATTTCAAAGGAAAGTCCAGGCTTTTCCCGAAGGATTGGGCTCGTTATGGAAAGTATTGCAGTTAAGCTAGACTTTGTATGCAACTGCTTGATATTAACTTGAGGAAAATACTTGAATGTATTTTTCGCCGGTAAAGCATACATACATGTTCCTTATGTTACATGTATTGTGGAACTATCTAATTACTATTTTTCTGGCTATTAGGTACTTGAGAGTGGATGCATTGTCTCTTTTGCTTTCAATGGCAAATATTTATGCAAACTCGGACGTCTTACTGGTGGATATGCTTGAAGGTCTAATAACTGGAGCTGTTGCAGAGCTCCTGGGAGACATTTGACTTTTTTGCCCTAAGATCATTAGATCACTTTTTATGGATTCTTTATATTTAATAATTTCCCGATTCGTGTTTTGTTCTCTGCAGGATTGGACTATGTTTGCAACACATATTGTGGAACCACCCGATATCCATCGGGTAATGTTAGAATGTTCAACTTCAGCGATGAAACGTGCCAAAGGTTCAGATTGTTTTTTCTCATTTATAAAAAAATTCAGTTCATCATGCGCTAACTTGATGTCAACCTTGGGAGGTTTTTGCCTTGTTTTAAGTTTCATGTGTAATTTCTTATATCTTCCCATTGTTCCAGGATAGTCTAATTAAGAACATCTGATAATTCAGTCTATGAGTCTCATGAAAAATTTGAGGATGTATGCCGTAGTGGAAGTGAACCAAACGCATGCTCTTTTGCTTTGTTGTTTCTAATAAATTCAAAATTTCTCATGCTTTGCCTTATGTGTTTGCGTGTGTATGCTAATATGCATTCATTGATTTTCGTCTTTTATTCCGTAGTTTGATCATTGCAGCCCCAATAGTGATGCTTAGGAAATCATCAATGAACTTTTACCCATTTTATCTCACTCAGCCTCATTTGTTGTATACCACCAATATCTGCAGGTGATTCATTTTTGGTGAATTTTTACCACTCTTCTGAATTTCATAAGGATGTCTGCTTATTCCTGGTTTGAGCCCCTAGAAACATGTATGCACAATATTCAGATGGAGAAACTGGCCATCGGCTTACAAATTCCGAGCCTTGGTCACGTGAGTATAAGGTGTTTGTATGTTCTGTCTCGGTATCAATAGAAAAAAATATTTTATAACTAACTAGCTCCAGTATTCTTTTTTGTTATTTCAATTTTGCGTACCGCCTGCCCTGAAAACTCCCACCTTTTTCGCCTAATTATTCAGGTGCTACCATCGAGATGCCATCCATTTATGCAAGTGAGCTCCACTGGTAGTTAAATATGTTTGTTTGACATATTTACTTTTTTTCTTCTTTACACTTAAAGCGGTTTTCTATTGACCGGCACAAGGATTTCTAGTTTTGGGACCGACTGAAGTGTTTGTTTGACATATACTTATTGTTCTTATTTAAAGCGGTTTTCTATTTATTTTATTTAAAATGTGTTATGAGATTGTTATTGCTTCACTAAGGTACGGTGTAAAGAGAAATGCTTTATGTATGTTTTGCATCATTGCATATTATATGAATAACATTTGACGTCCAGATATTTGCAGTTTTTCTTCCAAGAACTACACCAAGTTACATGCATAACAAAAGGTCACAGGCACCAGCATCTGTATAAATGTCTTTGTCTTCATAGAGATATCTAACGCTCAATGAACTTCATCAGAGCCGAAACAAAAAAAGAAATGAATGGTTGCGGTATTTTCTCATTTTAATATTATATTGATGAGCTTGGTGCTTCTTCGTTATATTACGCTTTAGGTATTGCGAATTGGTGTTATTGTAAATGAATGAGACTTTGATTTAATATGTTTCTAGGTTTGTTATGTATGATGATAAAACAATTAGGTTTGTTTTTTAGCGTGCAATTCTGCATTTGGTGTCTTATCATTTTGTAATCATTAGGATTTACACTGTGTAAAGAGGATATTTTGACAAAAACTGTTCTAACTGGGAAATTTGTAAGATTTTTGCTGATTTTGCCAGAATATTATTCTATTTTGGGTTGTTCCTGTGATGAAGGTTGTTATTTGTTTCCTTAGTTTTTTGTTGGTTTGGGGACCGTTGGAATGTTAAAAATGTCCCACGTTGGAATTGAGAAAATTTGGAATGGTTTATAAAAAAGAACGGGTACTATAGTTTTTTATTATAAAAAACTTTTTGTTAAGTTTCTAGAATAGCGAAAATTTCATGTAGAAAATTTCTTGATTATACTTTTGCTGGTTTGTTATTTTACTTGTGTTAGTAACGATTGAAGGTATTTGAACCTCATTACTTTGCAGATGCTATGCTCCATCCCCTACTGAAAATGACTATTGGACAAGGTAACTCAGGTACATATATTTTCTCATTTATTTATTTAATGCAATGTTTTCATACCGTTTCGGTCCAAATCGGTATGATCCGTACGGCCGGTATACCACCCGGTGTATTGGCAGTTATGAATTTTTTAAATTTTTTCCCGGGTCAACCCGACACACCTACCAGTACGAAACATTGATGTAATGCCAAGTGTCAACTAATATTTTCATAACGCACGGTATACCACGTCAAATTTTAGATGGTATCAGTATTTTTTTATACCGTCTAATACTGAGTATTAGGGTTTTTTCTTGGGTTTTTTAAATTCAATCTTTAAAAATTAATTAAATATTATTTTTAAAAAAATTAAATAAAATAAAATTTGGTATCGATATTATACCGTCATGTTTGTTGAAAAGTAAATATATCGAATATATTGTATATACGACCTATATATAATCATTGGTTTATCTATAAATAAGACTCATGTTACTTATTATGGAATCTTTGAATCAATAAAAAGCAAAAGGAGATTTCTCATTTTGCAAGAATTCGATTTATTGAATCAAGAAATCAAACCTAAAAAGAAGATATTTTATTTTCCATATTTCTTATTTTCTGCAAATTCTTTACACTTACAGGTTATATGTTCATACCAATCTAGATCCGTACTGAATTTCGAACTAGTGTGAAACATTGTTGTCAACACATCTACTCATTTATTCTCCTGGCTTTTAAAGCCCAACAGGCCATCCAATAGAATATTTAATTAAACGAGAGCTTCTTTCGTTATTGGGCTTTCCAGGAATCATATATATCCAGATTCAACAAATAAAATAATGTATTTAAAAAAATATATATATTAAATAATAAGTTGTATATAATTTAGCCTATCTAATAGTTTTCCAAATCCGGTCCTAGAAAACATAGTTGAACCGATCAACTCCGAAAAATAACTTTATTGGACCAAGTTCGGAAATTTTGTAATTGTTTTTTGTTGCATTCAAATGAGAATTAAGCAAATTAGAAGCATGTTTCTAGTTAATAACAATTAAACTAATATTTATATCGAGAAAATGTCATTTGTTCTTCAAAATTTTGACAATTGAATATTTATAATTTGAAATAATATATTTATAAAACCTTAATTATTTGACTATTTTGGACGAGGATCATAATTGTCAAAATCATAAAATATGTAAATTGATTTTATTATCTTGATATTTTAGTGATAACAATTGTTATAATTATAAAATTTTGAAACCAAAATTACCAAAACAATAAAATTATAGAAGACCAAATTTTTGTATCTCCCATTATATTATTTGAGAAACATAATTGTGATTTTTAACTATCTAATTCGACCATTTAAAAATAAAATCATTTATAAAATAAGCTTATTCATTAATGATTTATTATGCATTAAATAAATATTAACCTATTTAATCTTTAAAATAGAAATGTCCATTGTCAGGGTAATAAATATAGTATGGCGTCAAGTGACGTATTATGAATTTATACCTTCCTGCAAACTTTCTCTTATCAATGGTCGGTTGATGCGACATCATTAATTACTAAATTTACGGAAACTGTGTAAAGACATGTTCTCTAAGTTACGAAATTACAAATATGGTACATTTTTTAATAAAAAATATGTATTTATAGCCCTCCAACTTCAATTAAATGCAAATAAGACACCTCAAATTTCCAATACCGTTTATGTTTGACATTTTAATGAACTCGTAAATTTTTAATATTTCATGCACAATTGTCGAATATCAATGGTAATTNATCATTGCATATTATATGAATAACATTTGACGTCCAGATATTTGCAGTTTTTCTTCCAAGAACTACACCAAGTTACATGTATAACAAAAGGTCACAGGCACCAGCATCTGTATAAATGTCTGTCTTCAGAGAGATATCTAACGCTCAATGAACTTCATCAGAGCCGAAACAAAAAAAGAAATGAATGGTTTCGGTATTTTCTCATTTTAATATTATATTGATGAGCTTGGTGCTTCTTCGTTATATTACGCTTTAGGTATTGCGAATTCGTGTTATTGTAAATGAATGAGACTTTGATTTAATATGTTTCTAGGTTTGTTATGTATGATGATAAAACAATTAGGTTTGTTTTTTAGCCTGCAATTCTGCATTTGGCGTCTTATCATTTTGTTATCATTAGGATTTACACTGTGTAAAGAGGATATTTTGACAAAAAATGTTTTAACTGGGAAATTTGTAAGATTTTTGCTGATTTTGCCAGAATATTATTCTATTTTGGGTTGTTCCTATGATGAAGGTTGTTATTTATTTCCTTAGTTTTTTGTTGGCTTGGGGACCGTTTGGAATGTTAAAAATGTCCCACATTGGAATTGAGAAAATTTGGAATGGTTTATAAAAGAGTACGGGTATCATAGTTTTTTATTATAAAAACTTTTTGTTAAGTTTCTAGAATTGGGAAAATTTCATGTAGAAAATTTCTTGATTATACTTTTACTGGTTTGCCATTTTACTTGTGTTAGTAACGATTGAAGGTATTTGAACCTCATTACTTTGCAGATGCTATGCTCCATCCCCTACTGAAAATGACTATTGGACAAGGTAACTCAGGTACATATATTTTCTCATTTATTTATGTAATGCAATGTTTTCATACCGTTTCGATCCAAATCGGTATGATCCGTACGGCTGGTATATCGCCCGGTGTATTGGCAGTTATGAATTTTTTAAATTTTTTCCCGGGTCAACCCGACACACCGACCAGTACGAAACATTGATGTAATGCCAAGTGTCAACTAATATTTTCATAACGCACGGTATACCACGTCAAATTTTAGATAGTATCAATATTTTTTTATATCGTCTAATACTGAGTATTAGGGTTTTTTCTTGGGTTTTTTAAATTCAATCTTTTAAAATTAATTAAATATTATTTTTTTAAAAATTAAATGAAATAAAATTTGGTATCGACATTATACCGTCATGTTTGTTGAAAAGTAAATATATCGAATATATTGTATATACGACCTATATATAATCATTGGCTTATCTATATATAAGACTCATGTTACTTATTATGGAATCTTTGAATCAATAAAAAACCAAAAAGAGATTTTTCATTTTGCAAGAATTCGATTTATTGAATCAAGAAATCAAACCTAAAAAGAAGATATTTCATTTTCCATATTTCTTATTTTCTGCAAATTCTTTACACTTATATGTTCATACCAATCTAGATCGGTACTGAATTTTGAACTAGTATGAAACATTGTTGTCAACACATCTACTCATTTATTCTCCTGGCTTTTAAAGCCCAACAGGCCATCCAATAGAATATTCATTTAAACGAGAGCTTCTTTTGTTGTTGGGCTTTCCAGGTAACATATATCCAGATTCAACAAATAAAATAATGTATTTAAAAAAATATATATATTAAATAATAAATTGTATATAATTTAGCCTATCTAATAGTTTTCCAAATCCAATCCGATCTAATCGAAAACACAATCGAACCCATCAACTCCGAAAAATAACTTTATTGGACCAAATTCGGAAATTTTTAATTGTTTTTAGTTGCATTCAAATGAGAATTAGGCAAGCAACAGCCAGCAAATTAGAAGCATGTTTCTAGTTAATAACAATTAAACTAATATTTATATCGAGAAAATGTCATTTCTTCTTCAAAATTTCATAATTTTGACAATTGAATATTTATAATTTAAAATAACATATTTATAAAAACCTTAATTATTTGACTATTTTGGACGAGGATCATAATTGTCAAAATCATAAAATATGTAAATTGATTTTATTATCTTGATATTTTAGTGATAACAATTTTATCACAATTATAAATTTTGAATCCAAAATTACCAAAACAATAAAATTATAGAAGACCAAATTTTTGTATCTCCCATTTATATTATTTGAGAAACATAATTGTGATTTTTAACTATCTAATTCGACCATTTAAAAATAAAATCATTTATAAAATAAGCTTATTCATTAATGATTTATTATGCATTAAATAAATATTAAACTATTTAATCTTTAAAATAGAAATGTCCATTGTCAGGGTAATAAATAGGATGGCGTCAAGTGACGTATTATGAATTTATACCTTCCTGCAAACTTTCTCTTATCACTGGTCGGTTGATGCGACATCATTAATTACTATATCAAATACGTCATCGTTTTAACTATAATCCAACAATTTCTCATCATATTGTCCATAACAAAAACCCACAAACAAATAAATATCCACATCCAGACAAACAAATAATCCTTTACTAATAACATAATTAACAAAACCTAATAACAAAATAAACCTTAATAATTAAATTTATTATATTATTACTAACTTTAATACATAAGGTTTAAAAATAATGCTTAGAAACCGGGAAGCTCCATTGATGAAGTCACCATGTTAAGCAACTCATTCCAATAACTCTTCGTCTCTTCAAGATCTAAAAACTCAGTCGCAGCGTTAGACGAGATGTTGTAGTTATCGGTGATTGTATTCATAAGGGTAATGTCAACGGAATCGGCGGCGTTAAACCCGCCGTAATCCATTTGGTAAATAGGGTTTTGTTCAGTCGCCGTGATAGTGCNTTTTAGTGATAACAATTTTATCACAATTATAAATTTTGAATCCAAAATTACCAAAACAATAAAATTATAGAAGACCAAATTTTTGTATCTCCCATTTATATTATTTGAGAAACATAATTGTGATTTTTAACTATCTAATTCGACCATTTAAAAATAAAATCATTTATAAAATAAGCTTATTCATTAATGATTTATTATGTATTAAATAAATATTAAACTATTTAATCTTTAAAATAGAAATGTCCATTGTCAGTGTAATAAATAGTATGGCGTCAAGTGACGTATTATGAATTTATACCTTCCTGCAAACTTTCTCTTATCAATGGTCGGTTGATGCGACATCATTAATTACTAAATTTACGGAAACTTTGTAAATGCATCTCCTCTAAGTTACGAAATTACAAATATGGTACATTTTTTAATAAAAATATGTATTTATAGCCCTCCAACTTCAATTAAATGCAAATAAGACACCTCAAATTTCCAATACCGTTTATGTTTGACACTTTAATGAACTCGTAAATTTTTAATATTTCATGCACAATTGTCGAATATCAATGGTAATTTTTGTATAATTTTTCAAACATGTCTTATTTGTGTATTTTGTGATGAGTTTTCAAACGGTTTTCAACTTACGGAAAACCGGATGCTAAATATCAAGGGTAAAAAACAAACGGTATTCATAACTTTAGATGTCATTCTTGCAATTTCGTAAGTTGGAGGACATGTCATTTACACAACTCTTAAGTTGGAGGGCTAATTATGCAATTTTCTCGATTATCAAATTATAAGTATCACTCATATTATTTTTGACGCTAACAATATATCAAACCACTAAAATAACAATGATGGACGTCTGTCAAAAAATTGAGACCGATTTCAACTGTCCATGAAACCTTGCTAAAGTTTAAATAAATATTGAGTCGATTTCATGTGATTTTATGAAACCGGGATCATAATTATTTATTTGTTCTTCATTGCAACCCTACCCATGCCTCTGAAAAATTCCCAAACTCTTCTCACGTTAATTCCCAATCCCACATAGTTTCCACCGACGACGTTGCCCCCTTTGGAGCCGTGAAACTGTACTCTTATTTATTTATCTGTTCTTCAAAGCTACCGTACCCACGCTGCTGAAAATTTCTCAAACTTTCTCCCATTAATTCCCAAAATCTAACATAGTTTGCACGGACAGCCCTTTGAAGGTAAATGATTGTTATATATATATTTTATGCATTTTTAAATTAGATTATGAAATTTTGAATTTAATCTTCAATTTTAGTATGTTATAATTTTAAATTTATGTTCATTAATGTGAAAATAGTATGTTAAAATTTTCAAATATTTCGAATTAATTTTCAATTTTAATTTCTTTTTTTGCTTTTTCAATAGTATTTTTGAATTTTATTTACATAATTTATTAGTCAGATAGATTTTTTGTATGTATTTTTTAATTAGAGTATTCAATTTCGAAATTAATTTTCAATTTGTGTATGATAAAATTTTAATTTTATATTTATTAATTTGACAATAGTATATTAAATTTTTCAAATATTTCGAATTAATTTTCAATTTTACTCTCTTTTTTGCATATTCAAAAGTTTTTTAAAATTTATGTTTAATATTACACATATTGCATATTGAAATCATTTTTTTATTTTAATGTATTTGAGTGATGGTTACATGAAATATCTCACATTATAAAATAACAAAATTAAAAATGACGGTGTGAGATTGTCTTATCCATCACTTTTATAGTTGAAATTTTTTTTTCGTTGTTATAAACAAAAGTTGGGGTGTTTGACACTCTTATATCAAATTTTTTCCCATCAAATACGTCACTGTTTTAACTAAAATCCAACAATTTCTCATCATATTGTCCGTAACAAAAACCCACAAACATATAAATATCCACATCCAGACAAACAAATAATCCTTTACTAGTAACATAATTAACAAAATCTAATAACAAAATAAACCTTAATAATTAAATTTATTATATTATTCCTAACTTTAATACATAAGGTTTAAAAATAATGCTTAGCAACCAGGAAGCTCCATTGATGAAGTCACCATGTTAAGCAACTCATTCCAATAACTCTTCGTCTCTTCAAGATCTAAAAACTCAGTCGCAGCGTTAGACGAGATGTTGTAGTTATTGGTGATTGTATTCATAAGGGTAATGTCAACGGAATCGGCGGCGTTAAACCCGCCGTAATCCATTTGGTAAATAGGGTTTTGTTCAGTCGCCGTGATAGTGCTACCGGAGGAGAAGTTGAGAGTTGAAGTCGGCGATTCGAGAGTTGTTTGTACGCCGAAGATGGAAGTAGAAGAAGCGTTAGTCGCTTGCCAGACTTTAAGAACGTCTAAACACCGCGCCGGAGAAAGATGAAGAGACTGGGTTTGCGGCGGCGGCAGCGGAGGAGGAGGAATGATGACTTTCTGTAGAAACTGGAGATTTGAGAGGATCTTTGATTCACGAACAAGACGAGCCTCAGCTTCAAGCCTAGCAGTTTCCCACTGAGCCATATGACTAAGATTCGCCGCCTGTTTCAACTGCGCCGCCCCGCCGGAGCTTTTTTTAGGTTTATGAGTAACGGGATCAATCCCCATTCTTGTAAGCCTCTTCTTAAGACGAGTATTCCAGTAATTCTTGATCTCGTTATCTGTTCTCTTTGGTAAATGCGCTGCTATTGCGGACCACCTACGACTAATCAAAATTACAGGTAAATATAAAGATCAAAAGCTAAATTCAGACAAGGTTCAGTAAAACGCGACAGTTTTGTTCAAAATCTGACACGTTTATTATTACCTGTTTCCCATCAAAGCATGAAGCCTGATAATCGTCTTCTCTTCATGAGTACTAAACTTCCCTCTTTTAATATCCGGCCGGAGATAATTAGTCCACCGTAATCTACAACTCTTTCCACATCTCTGAAGCCCTACAACAACAAAACCCTAAACCCTAAACCACAAACCCCAAACACAAAAACAAACGCAGTTTCTTCAATTTAAACTACCTGCTTTCGCTGGAAGTGAACGCCAGCTTCCATGACCGTGTTCTTGTATGTAATCAAGAAGCTTTTGGTCTTCCTCTCTAGTCCAAGGCCCTTTTTTAAGCTCTTCTTTAATGGGAGAATTAGGTTTCCCCATATAGACAGACAAACTTTCACAGAATCTCTTCAAAAATGAACGTTTGTGGGTTCTGTTGTGGGTAATAATATAGAAGGCGAGAACTGAGAATTTGGGTCATAAATAGGGTAAGTACGGCGAGGTAGTGGAGTTGTAATATACTTTGAATATTTCTACCTAAGATATTTATTAGGGAAGACAAGGTGCATGCTTCTGAAATGGCAACTCTGATATTTTCAAGCCCTAAACTAAATAAAACTTATCTATGTACTAAATGGCACCTATGTATTGTAGTTTTATTATTTGGGATGTTAAATTTCTATAGTCGGATGAATATTATGTGGTGAGTATGCTCAAATATAATGTTTTAATTATGTGAGAGATTATTTATATTTCAACATACATTTATAAACTACAATTACCAAACAAATTATGATAAACCATTTATAAAAAAAATTATTATTTAAAAAAATATATTTTATAAAAAATATAAATAAATATTATTATCATAGAACATCCAGAAGAAATATGATTATAGAACGAAATTTGTATTAATACGAAATAAAATATTACATAATACTTAATAAATGATTAATAAGTCAAATTTGGATCTTGTTGAGTACTATCATTACATGATAAATTTGCATTACTACCGGAGCCGACCGATGGTGGTGTAGATCAATCTACACCACTACTGATGAGATCCCCGGAACCCGGTACCTCGGACCTGTTCAGAACCAAGCTTGGTCAGAGGAGCCCAAATAACATAAGCCGAACTTGGAGGCCCAAATCCGCCCCACATGAGTGAGTGGCCCATCCAGGCTAGTTGGCCCGATCAGCCATTCATATCGATCGATCCCGATAGGTGGGGCCCAGCTTCTCCCGCGCACCAAGATCGATCGGTCCACCCNAAAATCTAATAACAAAATAAACCTTAATAATTAAATTTATTATATTATTACTAACTTTAATACATAAGGTTTAAAAATAATGGTTAGAAACCAGGAAGCTCCATTGATGAAGTCACCATGTTAAGCAACTCATTCCAATAACTCTTCGTCTCTTCAAGATCTAAAAACTCAGTCGCAGCGTTAGACGAGATGTTGTAGTTATCGGTGATTGTATTCATAAGGGTAATGTCAACGGAATCGGCGGCGTTAAACCCGCCGTAATCCATTTGGTAAATAGGGTTTTGTTCAGTCGCCGTGATAGTGCTTCCGGAGGAGAAGTTGAGAGTTGAAGTCGGCGATTCGAGAGTTGTTTGTACGCCGAAGATGGAAGTAGAAGAAGCGTTAGTCGCTTGCCAGACTTTAAGAACGTCTAAACACCGCGCCGGAGAAAGATGAAGAGACTGGGTTTGCGGCGGCGGCAGCGGAGGAGGAGGAATGATGACTTTCTGTAGAAACTGGAGATTTGAGAGGATCTTTGATTCACGAACAAGACGAGCCTCAGCTTCAAGCCTAGCAGTTTCCCACTGAGCCATATGACTAAGATTCGCCGCCTGTTTCAACTGCGCCGCCCCGCCGGAGCTTTTTTTAGGTTTATGAGTAACGGGATCAATCCCCATTCTTGTAAGCCTCTTCTTAAGACGAGTATTCCAGTAATTCTTGATCTCGTTATCTGTTCTCTTTGGTAAATGCGCTGCTATTGCGGACCACCTACGACTAATCAAAATTACAGGTAAATATAAAGATCAAAAGCTAAATTCAGACAAGGTTCAGTAAAACGCGACAGTTTTGTTCAAAATCTGACACGTTTATTATTACCTGTTTCCCATCAAAGCATGAAGCCTGATAATCGTCTTCTCTTCATGAGTACTAAACTTCCCTCTTTTAATATCCGGCCGGAGATAATTAGTCCACCGTAATCTACAACTCTTTCCACATCTCTGAAGCCCTACAACAACAAAACCCTAAACCCTAAACCACAAACCCCAAACACAAAAACAAACGCAGTTTCTTCAATTTAAACTACCTGCTTTCGCTGGAAGTGAACGCCAGCTTCCATGACCGTGTTCTTGTATGTAATCAAGAAGCTTTTGGTCTTCCTCTCTAGTCCAAGGCCCTTTTTTAAGCTCTTCTTTAATGGGAGAATTAGGTTTCCCCATATAGACAGACAAACTTTCACAGAATCTCTTCAAAAATGAACGTTTGTGGGTTCTGTTGTGGGTAATAATATAGAAGGCGAGAACTGAGAATTTGGGTCATAAATAGGGTAAGTACGGCGAGGTAGTGGAGTTGTAATATACTTTGAATATTTCTACCTAAGATATTTATTAGGGAAGACAAGGTGCATGCTTCTGAAATGGCAACTCTGATATTTTCAAGCCCTAAACTAAATAAAACTTATCTATGTACTAAATGGCACCTATGTATTGTAGTTTTATTATTTGGGATGTTAAATTTCTATAGTTGGATGAATATTATGTGGTGAGTATGCTCAAATATAATGTTTTAATTATGTGAGAGATTATTTATATTTCAACATACATTTATAAACTACAATTACCAAACAAATTATGATAAACCATTTATAAAAAAAAATTATTATTTAATAAAATATATTTTATAAAAAATATAAATAATTATTATTATCATAGAACATCCAGAAGAAATATGATTATAGAACGAAATTTGTATTAATACGAAATAAAATATTACATAATACTTAATAAATGATTAATAAGTCAAATTTGGATCTTGTTGAGTACTATCATTACATGATAAATTTGCATTACTACCGGAGCCGACCGATGGTGGTGTAGATCAATCTACACCACTACTGATGAGATCCTCGGAACCCGGTACCTCGGACTTGCTCAGAACCAAGCTTGGTCAGAGGAGTCCAAATAACATAAGCCGAACTTGGAGGCCCAAATCCGCCCCACATGAGTGAGTGGCCCATCCAGGCTAGTTGGCCCGATCAGCCATTCATATCGATCGATCCCAATAGGTGGGGCCCAGCTTCTCCCGCGCACCAAGATCGATCGGTCCACACTTTACAGACCCTGTTTCGGGCCATCCATATTCCTCACATGCAACGACAACCTTCGACAACCTTGTCAGAAGCGTGGTCCGGCGAAGTCGTACGAGCCCTCCTTAGCCTAGGAATAGCCGGCTAGTAGCGCCGAAAAGTCTAGCGCCGTGCAGCTCTATGAAGTCATTCCCGGCGGATGTTCCGCCTGACATTAGCCGACCTAGCCACAAAGGACAAGCACAAAACGACACCCTACTGTACACACAGTACAGTGGGAGTATAAAAAAGACACTTGGGGTGTGAAAAAAGCATCTTCCGATTTCTTCTTCAAACTTTCGTATAGAGAACTTCCTATCGATTTATTTTCGATAACTCTCTTTCCCTTTATTGTCTAAAGAACAAACATGATCTTTGTGATTATTACTTTGTCTATTGAACCGACTAAGGGCGTTTTTCCTAGCTGTTAGTCAAGTGGTTTTTTCTGAGATTTTCCACTCTAAAACTACCGTGTCTCTTTACATTTGGTTTATAATCGTTCTCCACACATCAAATAAATTATAACCGAGTTCGTCTTGCTACGACCGATCGACTGTTGACACCCCTGGTTTTCGAACCACAACAACTACAATAGACTATTTACTAAAAATAATTATTCGGTGAAGCGCAAAAATCAAAATGCAAGTACATTGTCTTAATCTCATCGATATATCGTATGTATATCGGAGGGTAGATATAATGGGTGTTACCGGTATTTTATATGGTACTTTCTGGCATTATATTTTATGGCATTACATTTTATATGATGGTGTAGATTGATATGCACTTTCAGCTTTTGAAGTGTGATTTCATCGATCATATTTGGATGAAATTTCACGAATAATTGTATTGACTATTTTTATAAAATTATAATATTTTATTTTAATCTATAAATGTATTTTAATATAACATTTTATTATGACATATTTTATATAATTATTTTTAATGGTTTGAATATATATATTTATTATATAAGTTAAATATTTAATTTTTGTATTTAATTGGAGAAATACGATTGAAATACATATAATTAATTTTATTTGGAATTATGTAGATGAAAGAGAGTGAAAAAAATTATATGGATTATAAATAAAATGATATGTAAAGTGAGAATTATGATGTGTCAGGATAGAATTTTGATGTTGATGGGTATGGCAACGACCACAGATGGAGATAGTCTAAGTAACCCACAATACCGTCATTTAGGATTTTTTGAACTAGCTCTTATTCATTGTCAAGTTTGTATAGTCGGTTCAATTTCATAGAGGGAGTGTGTTTGGATATAATGTATAACAAGAAAGAGATCATACAATAAAATACTTAAACAATTCAATTACAATGATCTTCAATTGTTCGTATAAATCAATCCAAATATCTTTCCACTTTTGATGTGGAACATTATTCATATTTCAACATGGGCATGTGAAAAATGATGAAAACGTATGCAACTTTCATAATCGACCATCACCATTTGTGAGATACATGTTAGCGTAATTTGGAATTGTAACCCGAGTTCTTATTCATCGCTAGTTCATCGTAAAAATAATGACCACTTTGAGCTCTAGATCCCACGCTAGTTCCGAGTTTCGATTAGTTAACAAGTTGAGTTTTCTTTAAAACGGGATTTACCACTATTTGCAACCATAAAAAACCGAACAATGTGCACTTGATGTAGCGACGGTATATGTGTCCCGAGAAATAACAAGGGGAGATGATATTTTATTGAATGATATAGTCTATATTTATCTAAATACAATGATAAGTATTGTCAATTAGATTGACTTTAAATATAATTATAAGGGTAATTTTCTAAAATAAAAAAAGGTAAAATAAAATGTGCACCCGTGTGAAAATTAGGGGACAAAATATTGAATGTGAATGGCATAATTTTGTCGTGAGCATTTACTTCAGCCCACGCTGTTGTCAGAAGGATTCGCAGTTACCTGGCCTAATTAATTAATATTATATTAATTAATTATAATTATCTCGTAATAATATATAAAAAAATGACCGATTTTAAAATATCGCTTTCAATTGGATTTTGAAATTTGAAAACTGTACGGTTTAAAAGTGGTCCTGCCCCACAAATAACGTAACGTTTTCATATGTAATATAGCTGTTTTTTTAATATCATAGAAAGTTACGTTTAATTTAAATTAATGTAGTCCACATATTTTCTTATATGATTATGATTTATTTCAAAATAGTAAAATATTATTAATTTTGGATTAATTTCGCACTATAGAATTGTAAAATTTTATCAATCCTTAAGGTCAATAATCTTAGAATTACATGATATTCAGAACGCGTTATTTATCTTGATATATTTCGTAGCGTTGCAAATAAATTTTCTTCCCGTAAACCCCATTTCAACACTCACTTATGGAACTTGACAATATTAAGAATTTATTAATTACAACACAAGTTTCTTCTATTTATATGGAATAATTTATAAACATATTAAATTGATGAATTTAAATATCTATTCTTTTTTCCGTATTTATACATAAAAATAAAGAAATCGTTGATGATTTTTGTGAAATCACCTTTCATGTTTTGATCAGTGTTTTCATACCGAACGTTATACGGTCGTCAAATTTCGCTCGGTACCGATATTTTTGTGTCGTACCGCCCGTGATGAGATCCCTGGAGTTTTTTGAACCACAACAGTCTGGTATTGGGTATTAGGGTCGATTTCAGGGTTTTTTCGAGTTTGACCCTAAAAAACTAATTAAATATTAATTTTTAAAAAAATAAAATTTGGTACCGTTAAGATTGTTACGTGATTCCGTACTGGTATGAAAACATTGGTTTTGATTTCTAAATGAGAACTATGTAAAAATTTTCACNGGAATCCTATGCCCAGGCTCTGTTTCTCAATTCCCAGCTTAAATTTGCAGTCTTGGTTTATCGTTATTTCCGATTTCCATGGATCCCAATTTTGGGTTTAGTTAGCCGTCAATAGGTTCTTCGAAGCCCACCGCAGGGTTATCGCGACCACCGAGGTTGGGTAAGAAATGGAAACCATTGAAGGGTATCCGGCCTAGTTTATTTGACCGATCTCGCAAATTGGCGTAGGGTCTGGAACGCAAGAGCTAGGTGCCGAGTATTCTATGTAGGGCGGTTCATTATTCGGTAAAAACTGAATACCGAATCGTTTATCGAATTTTTTTTATCTAATCGATATCAAATTATGAAATCAGTTCGGTATTCCGTTTTTAAATTTCGACCATTTTAGTATTTCAGTTTGTTAAATTTCTAGAATCGAATCAATTTACGTGAGGAGTGTGCTCGGATATAATATATAAAAGAGAGGAGACCATACCGTAAAAGACTTGAACAAATCATTTACTATGTTCCACTTTCACTCTTATATACCAATCCAATCCACTTTGATTTTCCAATGTGGGACAATTGCACAATTTCAACAAATATCACCAATTATGGAACACAAATTTTAATTTGATTGTAATTTACAATCAAATCTACTTTCCAAATTTACTGTGTTTATTTATTTGTTATCTATTTAAACAATATAGTAATTCTTTATAAAGTGTATTATATTAAAAAAATATTTAATAACTCTCCTTATTTCTCTCTATTTAAGAGCATTATGCACTTCCATATCAAATTTAGGGCTAAACATATTTTTTAACCTGAATTAAATGCCCGAAAAATAATTAAAACATTTGAATATATTTATATTGTCTGTACGTGTCTTAGTGACTTGTCGTGAAGATTGAAGAATGACATTAAGAATTGCTATAGTCACGTCATGATTCTGCTGCTGTCTGGGTAAAAATTCCACGTTTTTACGAGCTGGGAATAATGGTAAATTTTGAATAATTTATTAATATTATTAAATAAGCATATGCATAAATTGGTGGGACCTCAGTACTGTTACTTATTGTATAATTAAATTATCTAAATAATTATTTTGAAATAAACATTGGAGTAATAAATATAATTATTGAACGTGATACCCGGAAAGTTAATGTCCTTCCCTACCAAATCTTATATGCTTGTATTTCGGGAGATAAAATGCCTTTAATACACATATGTATACTATAATTTGGAAAATTTTCATTATAAGTCTTATAAATTTCCTCTAAAATCAATTTTAATATTTTAATTTAAAAAAATTAAATGAAATATTTCAAATTTGATATATAATCAATTTTAATACAAAACTGCTATACTACCCAAACTCAAATAATTATTTTTAAATTAAATTTCATTATTTATAAATCAATCTACAAACTACAATAGACTATTCACTAAAAATAATTATTCGGGGAAGCGCAAAAATCAAAACACAAGTATATTGTCTTAATATCATCGATATATCGTATGTATATCGGATGGTAGATATAATGGGTGTTGCCGGTATTTTATATGGTACTTTCTGGCATTATATTTTCGAGTTGTAGATCGGTTTTTAGGGTACTATCCAAAAAATAAATAACTAATTTTATAAAATATTAATAATAAAAAAATTGGTAACTAATGGTTTACGAGCATGAAATTCCGAATTTGGGAAATTTTTGAAAACCTTTATGTTAAATGGATGTTTATATATATTAGTCATGTTCTATGTACACCATTATACATGATAATATTAGTAATGAATTTTTTTCTAATTGTTATTTAATTTAATAAACTGTACATAAATAAATAGTAATTATAAATTATTAATTAATATATATAATTGAAATGATGGGTTGAGGTAACTTTCATCTCATTCCTACAACAATATCCGGACATTTGTAATTTTAAATATTATTTTTTTTACACATCAAATACCCTAGAATAATAATATTATCGATAAAATCATTATATAAATATATTATTAATAATTATATTTTATAATTATTTTAAAATTAATTTCTAATAATTTTTTTTAATAAAAATAGTGGAAATAGAGTGTTCTGTCCGGGACACTCTCTTTCCTCATATGGACAAAAGAAATGCCACATTGGTTGTCCAGTCAGATTGGGCCACCAAGGATAATGATAAATTAAGGCTATCTGTAACATTGTCCGCGTCCAAAACAATTTCCGCCGTATAAATCTCTCTACACGTCATCATTCTCTCACATCCACATCATATTATCTTTCTATTTCTAAAAAATCTCACTCATCCACATCATTTTTAATTTCTCTTTCATCCACATCATCGTATCTCTCTAAATTTAATTTTATCGTTCTATCTCATCAATTTTCTATTATTTCTATTAATGCGAAAAATAGTTATCATTCTAATTATTTCGATGATCTTGTCGTATATTACTTTTTATTGTTCTTTATATTTCGTTTCGATTGTATTTGTATTCAATGTTTTCAAACCGGACGGTATACCATAGATGCACCGTCCGGTATGTAAATTTCAATCGGTACATATATTTTTTTCGTACCGCCCGATGTCGAATATTAGGGTCGATTTGCGGGTTTTTTCAGGTCTAACCATAAAAAAATAATTAACTTTTTAAAAAACAAAATAGAATAAAATTTGGTATCTGGATCGGTATACCGATCGTACCGCTCATATCGGCACGAACCGGTAAGTGATTCCAAACCAATATAAAAACATTATTCGTATTTCGTTTTTATTATATGCATTTCAAAATTATTAATCTTAAATAAAATTATTAATTTTATTATCAAATAAATATAATTAATATTTAATATATATTTTATATATTAAATAAATTAAAAAAAATAGAAAAAAAATTTAATTTGTGATTTCCGCGGACAAGGGGCGTCCAAGCCCTTGTCCGTGGTGTGTATTTCTACGGAGGAAATTCAGCGCCCATGTAACCTTGGGCGCTGACGTGGAGAGAGTAGAAGAAAACGTCTTTGTCTGCATTTACATGCAGTCTAATATAAAAAGACTATTCAACAAATAAATTTAGTTTTATATTTTGAGTTCAAAATAAAATTTTTAAATTTCATTGGTTTTATTTTAATCAATACTTGTTAAATTTCACTTATTTTAATAATTATTTGTTTGTTGTTTTATAATTTGCAAGATCATTTGTTTGTTATAAACTAAATCTAGTTTTGATTAATCTCAAATCAATCTGTAAACCAATCCAATTGAATGAACACCCACCTCATATAAATTGCTCTTCTTCAAATTTAACACTATCATTGTTATCAATCATTTCTTCCGATAAATATTATAATAAATATAAAACAATTATAAATATATAAAAACCAATAAATGTATTCAAAAAACCACAACCCGAACAATAGCCATTAGATTCGTACCACCGAGAGAAGCATTAATTACCTTCATAAGAATTAATATAAATTACTTTAGGTAAAAAAAATGGAAAAAATCTGACAATGGAAGAAGGAGGAGGGTATTTATTTATTATTTTTAATTAATTTAATTCTACTACGTCAGAAGTGAATAAATGAGAATGAAATTGGTCCACGTCTGCCTCGGTAAAGCCATAAATAAGATCAGAAAACTGTAATAAATACCATTTCACAGTCTAAAAAAACACACATTAATATGCCCATGAATTCCGGTCCCCTTACACTAATAAAACCCTCATCATAAGCCCATTTTAATGTCGTCGACTTTAAGCACCTACAGAAACCCTAATTTCATCTTTTTTGTTCTACTTCAACGTCAACATTTATCGGCCGAGAAACATGCTCCCAGTGCTCTGTACAGTCTACGGCAACTTGGGCTTGTCTTGGTTTCTTAATTAATGTTAGAAAAGTGGCGCGTGTAAGAATTAAGCAGCCAGGGTTTCAGTGCAAGAACATTCCTTAACTCAGTGAAGTCATTAATGTAATGACGTATGTAATTATTGTCTAGTAGATAAAAATTGATTTCATTAAAGGTACCTATATCCGACATCAACTCTACAATTTTTCATATTCTCCCGTGTCGAGTCGAGTCGGACTCTCCGACTCATTTCGACTCTTGACATTTGACACAAAACAACGTCGTTTTGATTTATTCCTTAATTTGATTTTTTCATTCATCGGAAACGTATCTTATGTGCTTTTACTACATTTTTATGTTGTCGATCTACTTGTGAATTCTTCGTGCAAGCGATGATGGACCGAAAAGTAGTTGTTTTTAGGAAGATGGTAGAATTGACGAACGATATTCATTTTTTATAAATTAAATCTTCTTATATAATGAATTGATAAAATATTTATAGTTTTAAATTTGACTTTATGCAACTTTCTACAAATTCTAATAATTACTTTTTAAATTTTAGTTTTATTTAATATTATATTATTTAATAATCCGAACCGAGTCGAACATTTAACTCGTATACTCTTGTCGAGTCGTATCGAGTCGAGTCGAGTCGCACCGAATCGGTCGGAGGAGTCGATGCCGCATAGGGTACCATTGAACTTTTTAATTATGTGCAAATTAAAATTGTAACAAATATTTTCTATTTGATTTTTATATTATGAATTTGTTTCTTAAGTTTTTGTAGGGTATTTTAAATACCGAAACTCGATTTAAAATATTAATCCCAAAATACTACAAAATGAAGCAAATAAAGTAAATTTGATCCATAAGTTCGATTTTCTTTGCAAATGGTTTAAATTGGAAAAATTTATGAGCAATTTTAACACGCATATTAAACTTTGAGAAAATGAGGGTTTTTACGTCATTTTTAAACATTGAGATTCTTAATTGCTACAAATATGTAACTTTGCGATCAAAATTTTCAAATTGAAAAAATGTGAAAATCATTTTTGTATGTCTTCCATTCCACACTCAATCACATTGAAACTTTATATTTCTTAAATGCATTTTTGATAATTTGATGGGAAGTAAATATATCAAATATTTAATTCAAATCATATAATATATATATATATATATTATGATTAAATGTGTTACAAGATTGGGATGCGGGGTGCGTAAACATGAATGGAGATTAGGTGGAGAATTTAAAGAATCCATGAACACAAAGTTGTTATTATTATTTTATAAATTTCTGCATTATTATTTCCGTATAATTTTAGTTTTTTAATGAGAAAATGACGTTTTTGATCCTCGTAGTTTGATCATTTTGGCAAATTTAGTCATTCGAGTTTATTTTGGCATTTTCAGTCCTCGAATTTTGGACATTTGGCAAAATCAGTCCTCAAATTTCATATTTAGTTCTTCAAATGAAATCGAACAAAACCGGTCCATGTAGTTTGATCGTAGTGGCAAATTAGTATCTGTATTATATAAAAATGAAAAATTACAAATTACAAACTTCGGGGACCAAATTTGCCATAAACATAAAACTTGGAGATCTAATTTGCTAAATGTGGCAAAATAGGAGAATTAATTTTGCCACAAATAAAGTTAAGGGATTTAATCTGCCATAATTATCAAAATAGAATGACCAAAATTGACAAAATATGAAACTACGAGGACCAAATTTGCACGTCGCCCTTTTTTAATATATAAAAACCTTAAAATATATCACTCCACGGTTCCCCCGTGATATAAAAATTGAATAATGGCCAGATCTATCCCTCGGGTTTTAATATTTGATTAATGAATTCATTGAAAATTATTAATATTTATTATTATTATTATTACCATTATTGACCTTTTTTTCTTTTGCAGTACTGAGTACAGTAATAAATAAATGTTTCCTACGCCTTTCNATGAGACTTTGATTTAATATGTTTCTAGGTTTGTTATGTATGATGATAAAACAATTAGGTTTGTTTTTTAGCCTGCAATTCTGCATTTGGTGTCTTATCATTTTGTTATCATTAGGATTTATACTGTGTAAAGAGGATATTTTGACAAAAAATGTTCGAACTGGGAAATTTGTAAGATTTTTGCTGATTTTGCCAGAATATTATTCTATTTTGGGTTGTTCCTATGATGAAGGTTGTTATTTATTTCCTTAGTTTTTTGTTGGTTTGGGGACCGTTTGGAATGTTAAAAATGTCCCACATTGGAATTGAGAAAATTTGGAATGGTTTATAAAAGAGTACAGGTACCATAGTTTTTTATTATAAAAAACTTTTTGTTAAGTTTCTAGAATAGCGAAAATTTCATGTAGAAAATTTCTTGATTATACTTTTGCTGGTTTGTTATTTTACTTGTGTTAGTAACGATTGAAGGTATTTGAACCTCATTACTTTGCAGATGCTATGCTCCATCCCCTACTGAAAATGACTATTGGACAAGGTAACTCAGGTACATATATTTTCTCATTTATTTATTTAATGCAATGTTTTCATACCGTTTCGGTCCAAATCAGTATGATTCGTACGGTCGGTACACCGCCCGGTGTATTGGCAGTTATGAATTTTTTAAATTTTTTCCCAGGTCAACCCGACGCACCAACCAGTACGAAACATTGATGTAATGCCAAGTGTCAACTAATATTTTCACAACGCACGGTATACCACGTCAAATTTTAGATAGTATCAGTATTTTTTTATACCGTCTAATACTGAGTATTAGGGTTTTTTCTTGGGTTTTTTAAATTCAATCTTTAAAAATTAATTAAATATTATTTTTAAAAAAATTAAATAAAATAAAATTTGGTATCGATATTATACCGTCATGTTTGTTGAAAAGTAAATATATCGAATATATTGTATATACTACCTATATATAATCATTGGCTTATCTATAAATAAGACTCATGTTACTTATTATGGAATCTTTGAATCAATAAAAAGCAAAAGGAGATTTCTCATTTTGCAAGAATTCGATTTATTGAATCAAGAAATCAAACCTAAAAAGAAGATATTTTATTTTCCATATTTCTTATTTTCTGCAAATTCTTTACACTTACAGGTTATATGTTCATACCAATCTAGATCGGTACTGAATTTCGAACTAGTATGAAACATTGTTGTCAACACATCTAATCATTTATTCTCCTGGCTTTTAAAGCCCAACAGGCCATCCAATAGAATATTTATTTAAACGAGAGCTTCTTTTGTTATTGGGCTTTCAAGGAATCATATATCCAGATTCAACAAATAAAATAATGTATTTAAAAAAATATATATATTAAATAATAAGTTGTATATAATTTAGCCTATCTAATAGTTTTCCAAATCCGGTCCTATCTAATCGAAAACATAGTCGAACCGATCAACTCCGAAAAATAACTTTATTGGACCAAGTTCGGAAATTTTGTAATTGTTTTTTGTTGCATTCAAATGAGAATTAAGCAAATTAGAAGCATGTTTCTAGTTAATAACAATTGAACTAATATTTATATAGAGAAAATGTCATTTGTTCTTCAAAATTTCATAATTTTGACAAATTGGATATTTATAATTTGAAATAACATATTTAGTCTTCAATATCAAATTTATAAAAACCTTAATTATTTGACTATTTTAGAGGATCATAATTGTCAAAATCATAAAATATGTAAATTGATTTTATTATCTTGATATTTTAGTGATAACAATTTTATCATAATTATAAAATTTTGAAACCAAAATTACCAAAACAATAAAATTATAGAAGACCAAATTTTTGTATCTCCCATTTATATTATTTGAGAAACATAATTGTGATTTTTAACTATCTAATTCGACCATTTAAAAATAAAATCATTTATAAAATAAGCTTATTCATTAATGATTTATTATGTATTAAATAAATATTAAACTATTTAATCTTTAAAATAGAAATGTCCATTGTCAGTGTAATAAATAGTATGGCGTCAAGTGACGTATTATGAATTTATACCTTCCTGCAAACTTNTAAATCTAGTTTTGATTAATCCCAAATCAATCTGTAAACCAATCCAATTGAATGAACACCCACCTCATATAAATTGCTCTTCTTCAAATTTAACACTATCATTGTTATTAATCATTTCTTCCGATAAATATTATAATAAATATAAAAACAATTATAAATATATAAAAACCAATAAATGTATTGAAAAAACCACAACCCGAACAATAGCCATTACATTCGTACCACCGAAACAAGCATTAATTACCTTCATAAGAATTAATATAAATTACTTTAGGTAAAAAATGGAAAAAATCTGACAATGGAAGAAGGAGGAGGGTATTTATTTATTATTTTTAATTAATTTAATTCTACTACGTCAGAAGTGAATAAATGAGAATGAAATTGGTCCACGTCTGCCTCGGTAAAGCCATAAATAAGATCAGAAAACTATAATAAATACCATTTTACAGTCTAAAAAAACACACATTAATATGCCCATGAATTCCGGTCCCCTTACACTAATAAAACCCTCATCATAAGCCCATTTTAATGTCGTCGACTTTAAGCACCTACAAAAACCCTAATTTCATCTTTTTGTTCTACTTCTACGTCAACATTTATCGGGCAAGAAACATGCTCCCAGTGCTCTCTACAGTCTACGGCAACTTGGGCTTGTCTTGGTTTCAGAATTAATGTTAGAAAAGGGGCGCGTGTAAGAATTAAGGAGCGAGGGTTTCAGTGCAGGAACATTCCTTAACTCAGTGAAGTCATTAATGTAATGACGTATGCAATTATTGTCTTGTGAATAACAATTGTATTCATTAAAGCTACCCATGAAAGTTCTCCAAAAAATTAATACTAATACTAATACTAATTTGAATAAACACTGATTTTGTGGGTGAAAAACTCTCTTAAAAGAAAAAAAAATCACGTAACATTGAAATCTATTATAAACATCATATTTGTAGTTGTATTACCAGTGAAAAAACGTAGATATCAAAAGAGAATGATCATCTTCAGGTGCCTATATTCGTCAAATTTCTATTCCTAATGAATAGTATTGGTGATGCAAATATCGCATTGGAAAATATTATCCTTTCGTATATATCTCAAACTGTTTCGTCTATATAAGAAGACCTTTTAAATTCATTGTTTTTGATAGTAATGTATTTCGAATTTTCTCTTCGTGTGTGTTATATTCATCTTCAAATGATGGTGAATATTATTGTTCCGCTGATCACATGATTTTTCATACATATTTGGTTTTACATACTTATTATTTCGTTTAACATGTAAAGTTGTTATTATTTAATAAATTTGTATATTTTTAATTCTGTATGATTTAAGTTTTTGAATATATAAAACATTAAAATATTGAATATTGGCCCAACTTTATGCTCATCTATCCGTCGGATTTAATATTTGATCAACGAATTCATTGAGTAGTAGTAATAATAATAATAATTATTATTATTTATTATTATTATTGTTACCATTATTTACCTTTTTTTTCTTTTGCAGCACAGTAATAAATAAATGTTTCCTCCGCCTTTTTAAAAAATATTCGGAGAGGGTAGTCAATAAATTAGATGTCTATATAAAGAATTAATTATTCTGTATAATAAAAACTCTATTCTATTATATGTTGCAACATTTTCAATTAAAAAACTATATACAAACATGAATAATTATAATTATTAATATATAATTTTCTGCAAAATTTGTAAAATATTTTATATTCTGTAACTCTGCTGCTCTTTATAACACATGTCTATTATAAAATAAAATAACTCGTCTCATATATTATTTTAATAATTTCATATTATTAAAGCAAATTCATCCACAACTGAAAATGGGTGTCTATTTTTTTGTTTATATTTATTAAAATAAATAAATTTTGACTAAATAATTTATAAAGTACATATTTGTAACAATTATCTAAAAACAATGTAAATGTGAATAAGTACATTTGGAAATAGAAGATTTGTGTTGTTTGATATAATTGGAACGGCGTCGTTTTCATAAGATGACGACTCTTTAACTCATATGACGTCATAAAATTATTCAATATTTTAATTGGGCCGGCAGGCTTCATTACTCCTGCAAGAAATTCAGGTTTGTAGGTGACAAATTATTGCTCATTTCGCCAATTGTATTTTTAAATAATATTTAAAATTATCAGTGTTTAACAAACCAATAAATTAATTTTAAAAAATAAATAGATTCCTCGTTTCCAAGTCACAACAACGAACCCTGTAATTTAAATATAAATTTATATTTAAATAATAAATTGTTGTATATTGATTTTGATTAATATTGCAAGTATTGTGATAATTACGTTTTTTAACAAATCAAAATAATAATTAAATTCGGCGAAAACGCAATTTTGATCCTAATAATTGCATGATTTGAAAATATGGTCCACAAATTTTATAATTGTGACAATTTTGATCGCAAAAATATCAAGGATTCAAGATAAAAAAACTAATCTCTATACCTTATATGTTTTGCCTAAAGTTGTCAATTTTAACGATTGAGATCAACAGTTAAAATAAAATTCCGGAGACTAATTTTGCCACTTTGTGATTTATCAAACATTGTAAATTCGGAGGTTTCAATTTAAAAAAATCTTAAAGTTTTAGTTCTAAATTCGCCATTGAAAATTATTAGAACAAAAGTTTTAAAAACTATGAAAGTTTAGGCCAATCATTTTGTAATTAAAGTCAATATATTGTGATCTATAAGGATACAGGGGTAAGTATACTAAGTAAAGTTCACTTCCAAAATGTGTTCAAATATTATACTTACAAGATTCTTCAATTATTTATAGAATACTTGCTTTAATAAAATGTCAATTTCGCCATCAATTATTTATAGATTAGTTGCTATAAATCGAGGCTACAGTGACATTTTGTATATTGTCATACAAATCTAATTAATTATTTAATATTTTATTTTATTATTTCATATTTAATTTAATCAATTATTCATGTAATTACATGATATATTTATATTACATAATTAATTATCAATCTTACATCATACATATTCATATTTTCGTTCATAATTTATTATTATTTTTTAAATCATGTGTGTTATTAGCGTGTTATAATAAAAAATTTAGAATAATTGTGTCACTCTTTCAGTTTTCGCAGTTTTTAAGTGTCTCTATATTATGTGTCGAATTAAATGTCAATTTTGCCAAAATATGTGTCCTAACGCGATTTATAAATATTATATAAATGGAAAGCAGTCAGAGATTCTTCAATTTATTATTATTGCCAATATAATATCTTATTTTAAACAAATAAATAAACATAGATCATATATAATTTGTTGTTTAATTGAAAGTCACAACATAAAAAAATATAAATAAGAAGTCACGAATTAATAATTTGTAGAAAAGTAGTATGGATTCAATATGAATTGAAATGTTAAGCATATCTGACTTATATTAAGCAAAGTTAAAAATTAATAATAAAATTAAATAATCATGATTTGTTATGAGCTCTATGGGTAAATGTTAATTATCAATAGTTCATTTAAAATATGATTTTAATTCACATTGGATTTGATAATAAATATCACACATTGGAAATACTATACAATTGTCTTGGTTTATAGAACATAGATTTTGAACAATTATAATTGATTTGGTAAGTATTTTACTTAAGCTATCTTAATTTTATACGTTATATATGATGATAGATGGACCAATTTTAGAAATTTAATATAGTATCATAGTGGTTTGGAAAATCGATTTTAACATGGGTTAATATGATTTAATGAAATTGACAGATTCGTAATCCATAATTTTAAAAGGTTAAGTTCAATTTATAACGTAAGTGGACCCGAGTGACGTGTGGTAAAATTGATAATAATAAAGTACATAGTGGATCTAAGATATTGATTAAATTCAATTATAATGAACTTGTTCAAGTCTTAACTTATAATTTTTTATCTGTTATACATTACATTTCGACACACTACTAAATATAATAATTTAATTTAATATCTAAATAAGTTTAAAATAATAATTTGACAAGTGTCATTATATGGTTTTATGTAATAAATTGTAACATTAAACATTTTGTTCGAAGTGTCTTTTCAATGTTGGAAAGCTGCAAGAAAGAGTGTGGGGATGACTGAGAAGAGAACGACTAAACCCATAGCTTTGTCTTTCTCACACGATGACATACTTTTTCTCCGGCCGTCGGATTTATCGCCGCCGCAACAACGGTCCTAAAAAACACTGACGCTCTAGACCTCCTCCCGTTTTCTGGGCTGCCAGTAGGATGAAGCTTTACGTTACTGATTTAGGGTTTCATCGTACCTTTCTTGTTCCTACGTTCGGGTTCTCTATTTCTTACATTGTCGCCTAACGTTTTTTTGTTTGTCATAAATTTATAAATCAATACATAATGTAATAATTGAACTTATTGTTTATTTTTTCTTAATTCATTGAAATTTTTTATCGATATAAAATTATTACACATCAAATATGACATTTTTGTTTTTAATTGAGAGATACATTGATTAATTGGTTTAATCTAATTTTATTAAAATATTTATAAATTAGACTAAACTAGTAATTTATTGACTCATTGAATCTTGAATTTTAAGATGATATCTTAACTCGACAATGTTTTGTGCTCGTCTATCACTGTTTATACAAAAAACTATGCTAATAAATGCATTGGTTTGTTAAATAAAGTAGATCAAGTGATCAATCGAGTACTATTAAGAATAAACGCATTGAGCTTATGTGACAAACACAATATTGAGTTATGATTCGAGTTCTATCAAACTAAACATACAAAAAAGTAGGTAAGAACATGATAAATAGTAGTTCGATTTGAGGTAGAGTGTTGAGAATACATAAATCAGATACGAAACTATAAATGTTTATTTTATAAAAGTGATATTATAGAGTAAAAGATAATTTTTCTTTATTTTACAATATAATTTACTTTTCTTATAAATTTAAATAAATGAAAATTATTTAATCCTAAATTTGGTATTAATGATATATCACATATATGACTTACTTTACTTTTAGGAATGTATTTATTTGAAGCATTAGTAGGAGGGGGTTAGAAATGAAATAATTGAGAAATAATTAGGAGTAAATGTAAAGTTTGGATAATGGAGTTATTAAACCTGAGGTGACCAAACTGTTCACTTTCTATAAATGCGCTTGTTCCCCATACTATAATTAATTCACATATATTGTCTGTCGTCACCACAATTATATAGTAATGATGATAAATGATAATATAAATAAATTGTACTTTCTCTATTTTTTAATTATATTAATTCTCTTTTTATTATTATGAGGCTGTTATTTGGGCCTTCAAATAAAGTAATAGTGGAACTTGGGCTGTCTATCATCGGCCCAATATACTATAGGGCCCATAAATCAAAGAGCGGTTGCTGTCATAGTTAACGGTCATATTTCATCATTTTCGCCCAATTTGAAGGGTTTTCGTTCTTTTAGATTTCGAGTTTTCGGGGGGAAGGTTCATGGATTTTGTTTTCTTTGTTGTGTTTTATGTTTATTGAATGTTTTACTCATGTGGATTGAGTGCGCTTGTCGTAAATTACAATAATGTGAAATTATTGAGTGTTAACTGTCGCCCATTTATGAGATTTCTGTACAGATTTTTTGTTTTCGTTGTTAAAGATGGTTTATTTTTCTTTTCCTTGTGTTGAAATGCGCTCGATTTCTTATGAAAATGTTTAATTTTAGAGTATGATTTTATAGTTCAAGAGCTTGCTGATTATTGAATTTTGAGTTGGAATTGAATTTGATTTTTTGTTCATCCAATACGTGGCTTTGCCTCTGAAGCTTAGCTTGCTATTGTCCTACATCGGAAAATGAAAGTGATATGGATTAGTTTATAAGATAGAAATGTGGATCATATTAAATGATTTATTCAAATCTTTGAGGTTGTGGTTTCCTTCTTCTTATACGTTATATCCGAGCATACTCCCCATGTAAATTGACCCGACTCTAGAAATTAAATATGGTATCAGAGCATGTTCGGAAAATCCTGAGTGACCTTACCGTAGGTTCGGCATAATGAAATTGTCGATTGGTAATCCATCGATTTGAATGGTCAAGTCCAATTTGTCATGTAATTGGACTTGAGAGATGTGTGTTGAAATAATGGCTATTGTCCCACATAGGAAAATGAAAGTGATGGATTGGTTTATAAGAGGGAATGTGGACCATAGTAAATGATTTGTTCAATTATTTTACGATGTTGTTTCCTCCCTTTTATACGTTATATCCGAGCACACTCCCCATGTAAATTGACCCGACTCTAGAAATTTAACAGTTTCATTTCAGAAGGAAGTATTTTTAGATGTTAAAATACTTTTGTAACGTAAATTGACCCGACTCTAGAAATAAGGAGTTTTTGTAATTGGTATAGTTTTTTAAAGCCTTTGTAAATTTGTGGGGTTGGAACTGAGACGTTTTTTTGTGATGTAGCTCTGAAAGATAGCAAAAACAAAGCCCCTTTGTTGTGTGACTAAGTAGGTGATATGTATAAAATATGCAGACTACTTTTTAAAGATTAGCACTGGCGTTAGTACTTGTATTTGTTTTCCAAATGCTTTCAATTGAATATTTTTTCCCAATGATGAGATTTCTGTGTTAGATCTTCTTTCTCATCGAACATCAAAGAAAGTAGAAGTTGATTAAAAACAGGCCGTTTCGGCATATGTATGATTATTATGTGTTGAAATATCATATTGTCTATTTGTGATGAAACTTGGAATTGTTTATAAGACGTAATGTGTACTATAGTAAATAATTTGTAAAAAATATTGTCTTTTACGTTGTGGTCTCATCCTCTTATATGTTATATTTATGTGTAGAAATCTAGATTCAATTGGTCTAAAGAATGTCGATGTGGTCCAATCCATAAAAGAAGTTAATCAAACTAAGATTAGATCAAGTCAATTCTTCATGATATCACCCTCTATATAAACTAAAATTATTCCAACTCTATAACCCATGTGGCATAATATATCAACACTCCTCCACAAGTTGAATTGGACTTGATCCGGTTTAGATTTGCTTCAATATGCTCGATAGTACTCGAATCATAAGCTTATCTATCTTTTGTCGCCTAATTCCGATGCGCTTTTCTACCAATGTTTTTTCTGATTAAACCGGTACGGACAATCCCGAAACCCATCATGAGGCTCTAATACAATGTAGAAATCCATGATTCAATGAGCAATGAAAATGTTCGTGTAGTTAATTACTCATGATATTACACCCATTACAAACTAGAATTATTATAGTTTCACAATCGATGTGAGACAATATTTCATCACCGTGTGTTATGAGAAATGTTATCATATAATGACTTGATCAAGTCT
>RWGZ01001236.1:41552-53683 GCA_009725065.1 Utricularia reniformis | reverse complement strand
AGATGAAAAAGCAAGTTTATCGAGGTCTGAAAAACTTGATGAAGAATAAGTTGAAGCTTACTGTTATTCAATTCATAATAGAGAGTACAACAATTAATTTATAGAACATTGCTAAAACTTTCCTAAAGACGTATCAATCCAATTACGTGAATCACGCTATCTTATTTTGCTAATTCTTTGATCACCGGCTTGATTATTGCCTTCAATCATGTTCTCATTGCCTAAAGGCCATACTTTCACACTCAACAATCCATAATTAACTCCAAATTCCTCCAAATCCTCCTTTCTTCCATTATTATCTTTTGGAGTTAGATCAGCAGATTTCGTAATCCCAGATTCTTCATCATCATCATTTCTTAGGCTGGACTTTGTATGTTCAATATCCCCCCGCAAACGAAGCCGGGCTTGGAGGGTGAGTTTGGTTTTGAACGAAGTCATCATTGCTTTGGTGAGTGGCTTAGTTAAAAGATCAGCCACCTGCTGAGAAGTATGGATATATTGAGTGATCAGACGACCTAAGGCAACTTGTTCACGAACAAAGTGATAATCAAGTTCGATGTGTTTGCTTCGAGCATGTAGCACCGGGTTAACCGTGAGGTGGAGAGCACTAAGGTTGTCACATAATAAGAGTGGTGTGGTCATCATCTGTACACGTAGATCACCTAGCACATGTTGCAGCCATGTTAGTTCAGCCGTGGTGTGTGCCATAGACCGATATTCAGCTTCTGTGCTAGATCGGGAGACTGTCTTTTGTTTATTGGAGCACCAAGAAACAAGGTTGGGGCCAAAGAACACACAATAACCTGTGACTGAGCGTCTTGTTATTGGACAGCTAGCCCAATCAGAGTATGCAAGAAGGCGAAAGTCTGAATTCACGGATAAGACAAGACCATCGTCAAGTGTACCCTTGATGTAGCGGAGAATACGAAATGCGAGAGTCAGGTGCGAGGCCTTAGGTGCATGCATGAATTGTGATACATAATTGACTGAAAATGTGATATCCGGTCTTGTGAAATTCAAGTATTGTAGAGCACCCACCAGAGAGCGGAATTTGGTTTGATCAATAGGGTCATCATGATCGTTGTATTGTTTGATTTTCGCCGAGAAAGGGGTCATCTTAGGTTTACAATCACGCATATTAAACCTGTCCAAAACAGAGAGGGCATAGTGAGTTTGAGATAAGTGAAGACCATTTTGTACCTCTGTGAATTCCACCCCAAGGAAATGATGAAGAGATCCTAAGTCCTTTATTGAGAATTCTGTATTGAGTCGATCAATCAGGGTGTTGATCATTTTGAGTGATGTTCCTGTAAGCAAGATATCATCTACATAAAGAAGTAAAATTAGAGATCCTGACTCTGAGTGAGAGATAAATAACGAAGGGTCAGCAAGACTACTAAAGAATCCAAGTTGAAGTAAAAATGAACTAAATCGATCATACCATGCACGTGGGGCTTGCTTGAGACCATATAATGATCTGTGCAACTTACACACATGATTCGGGAAGCATGTGTCGACCATACCTGGTGGTTGTGTCATATAAATTTCTTCTTGCACCCAACCATGTAGGAATGCGTTCTTTACGTCAAGTTGTTTAATCGACCAATTTTGCATTAAGGCAATCGAGATTACAAGGCGAATTGTACTTGGCTTGATCACCGGAGAGAATGTTTCCGTGAAATCAATACCATCAACCTGGAGATATCCCTTTGCAACAAGGCGGGCTTTAAGACGATCGAGTGAGCCATTGGGTTTTAGTTTTGTCTTATACACCCACTTGCATCCAATGACATTCATTCCTTGTTCTCGGGGTACAAGTGTCCAAGTACCATTCTTTGACAGAGCTTCCATTTCTTCGAGCATGGCTGCAAACCAACCTGGGTGATTGAGGGCACTCCGGATTGAAGGTGGTTCTTTTGGAATGGTTTCACATATCTCCGAGGCAAGAGCATACTTCGGATTCGGTTTGACAACCCCAACTTTAGAGCGTGTGACCATCGTGTGTGTTATGCCATAGTCATCTCGTGCTAAGGGTACCATGGTTCTTGAATCAATATTATCATCGACGTCTGAGACATTCGGAGTTTCCGAGGCAAGATCAAGCACTGGAGATTGATCATGAGATAATCCAGCAGACGGTTGATGGGGTAGATCATCACTAAGCATGCTTCCATTTGGTGACAGGTCATCTACGGTAATTGTTGTGGAAGTGGATCTAGTTGCTTCCATGATTGGTTGAATCGGTAAAGGCTGGCTAACAGGCAATGTGCATGTTGGAGGCAGCAAAGCAGTAGAAGCAATATCAATATCTTCGGATGTCCTGTTCAACCAATTCTCAAAAATCGTTAAAGTGTTAGTTGAATTCATGAGATATTTTTGAGATTCTTTAAATGGAAAACATTGTTCATCAAAGGAAACATGACGAGAGATGTAAATTTTTTTACTCTGAGGATGATAACATCGATAACCCTTGTAGACATTATGATACCCTATAAAGACACATAAAACGGTTTTGGGACTGAATTTGTTAGCTCTAGAATCCCAAGTATAGGGAAAACATTTAGCACCAAAGACACGCAACTCTTTATAGCTAGGGTGAATATCATGAAGTGTAAAGTATGGGGTCTCATTTTTAATAGATGCTGAAGGAATTCTATTTAATAAGTAAACGGCAGTACTAAAAGCATCGACCCAAAGCGATAAAGGCAAACCACTATGAAAGAGCATTGTCATGCCTAACTCTCTGATACTACGATGTCTTCGTTCGACTATACCTGATTGTTCCGGGGTATGTGGACAAGACACAAGGTGAACAATACCACTGCTAGTGAAATGAGATTGTAGTCGATGGTTTAGAAACTCACCGCCACCATCGGAATGAAAAATCTTAATTTTCTTATTAAACTGCCGATCAACATAACGTTCAAAAGTGAGAAAAACATCACAGAAATCGCTTTTACGATGTAATGGAAAGAACCAAATGAATCTAGTAAAATCATCAACAAAGCATGCATAATATCTGAATTTATTTAAGGATAAAACCGGAGCTGGTCCCCATAGGTCACAATGAATTTTATCAAATGCAGAAAGAGAAGGTTTTACGGAAGGTAAAAAAGGAAGTTTGCTCAGTTTGCCAAATTGGCAACTATCGCAAAATTTATTTTGACAACGACCGATCACAGAGATTAATCCTTTATTTTTTAAAATTCTAACAGCAGATTGTTGAGGATGTCCAAGCCTTTGATGCCATATGTCCACGGTAGCGACATTTGAGCGATGAGCAATATAGCATTGTGGGAAGCTTGGTATGACATAGATGTCACCCTTTCACTTCCCAGTCACCAATATCTCCCCTGTTGTTCGATCCTTAACAAGAAGTGAATGATTAGAAAACTCACAATTAACAGGGAAATTATTAGTTAATTGGCTAATAGATAGAAGATTCTTAGTTAATTGTGGCACATAAAGAACATTAGATAGATGAAGTGAAGCATTATTTTGTTTGATTATTGAGGAACCAACTCCCTGTATTTCCAGCATGGAACCATCACCAATGAGGACTGCATCTGATCCATCGTATTTCGCCATATTATTAAGAATTTTAGAGGTACCTGTCATGTGATTTGTTGCTCCAGTGTCGGATATCCATTCAGTATTGGTGATCGAATTGTCTAGTGTAAGGGCTGCTAGCGCTTGGGTAGGATTAGTTTGTGCAGTTTCAGATCGCCACCAGCAGATTTTGGCAATATGGCCGACTCCATCACATATTTGGCATGTAACTTCTTTGTATTTTTCTCTTTCATCGGGCGTCATCCTTCGTTTTCCGAGTGGCGGTGGCTTAGTTGTATGTTGAGGTGTAGAGCGTTGTTGACTAAAGCGTTGTGCTTAAAACCCTTTCCCGGTAGAGTTGAAAGATGCGTTACCTTGAGTGGAACCAACATTACGAGTTTGATGCTTTTGGCTAACGAAGGCAGCGTGTGGATTCAAGATTGTGGTGTCTGAATACCATGATCTTCGTTGGTCAAAATTCAGGAGTTGTGGAACTAGTTGCGAATATGATGGACGAGGATCCTTAAGCATTGATGTAGTGAATGATTCATATTGCCTTCCAAGGCTGTTCAGCAACATAAAGACTTTATCTTTATCAGAGACAGGTTTACCCAAGGCAGAGAGGTTATCACACAACATCTTGAAGTTACGGACATGTTCATCAATGGTTTTGTCATCCACCTTACGTAGATAAGAGAGTTGTTGTCTTATGGTAAACTCTCTTTCCTCCGAATCAACGGCATAAGTGTTCTTGAGGGCTGACCATACATCAGCGGCAGAATCAAGGCCGACGATCAGTCCCAAAGACTCCTCGGATAGTGTCCCGATAAGCCATCCACGGAGTAATCGATCCGAGGTGCGCCATTTTAAATATTCAGGATTGAGAGTAGTAGAAAGTTCACTCCCTGCTTGTGGAGTTATGTATTGTGATGGAACATGGGTCTCATTAGTGAGGTGCCCAGTTAAATCTTGGCTGTCAGCAAGAGCTAGTGCTTGTTCTCGCCAAATTGGATAATTTGAAGGATTGAGTCGGATGGTAATAAAAGTACCAACATTCAGCGACAATGTTGCCATGATAATGTTTGTGTGAAGAGGTTCTGGATGAAAAACAGTAGGCAACAGCGGAAGAAAAAACAGAATCGATAATGCAATTACGCAGAATTGCTCCGATACCCAGATGAAAAAGCAAGTTTATCGAGGTCTGAAAAACTTGATGAAGAATAAGTTGAAGCTTACTGTTATTCATATCATAATAGAGAGTACAACAATTAATTTATAGAACATTGCTAAAACTTTCCTAAAGACGTATCAATCCAATTACGTGAATCACGCTATCTTATTTTGCTAATTCTTTGATCACCGGCTTGATTATTGCCTTCAATCATGTTCTCATTGCCTAAAGGCCATACTTTCACACTCAACAATCCATAATTAACTCCAAATTCCTCCAAATCCTCCTTTCTTCCATTATTATCTTTTGGAGTTAGATCAGCAGATTTCGTAATCCCAGATTTTTCATCATCATCATTTCTTAGGCTGGACTTTGTATGTTCAATAGGTGCTTGAATTTTTGTCTCAATTGCCTTTTTTTCTATTTACTCTGTTTTACATGGGAAGAAACTCGATAAATGATATCGATTTTATTTCAATTTGTTAAAATGCACTTTTTTAATTCCATATAATATTTTGGTATACCAAAAATTTCAAGCATATAAGTTTGATCGTTATTAAATATAGGTTAATACTTATTTTGAAGTAGTCATGTTAGAATTTAGATTTAGAAAAAAAAGAATAGAATTTTATGTTCTTATTTTTAAAATTAAGAATAATATAAATTGATAATAAGTTAAAAAATTGTGTATTTTATGTAGGTTAATAGTTTGTGTTATGATCCATTTTTAGGGGTACCAACTGTCGTCCAATTCGTCAAGATACGAATTCGGTTTTAATTTGTTTATGGTGGGGAGACGATTAGAATAAGTAAATGAAGAAATCGGCAAGACAATTTAGAGTGTAAAACCCCGGGAAATGTGGAAAAAACCACTTGACTAAGAGCATGAAAAACTCTTAGTCGATTTAGTAATCAAGCAGTTCATTACAAAAATACAGTAGAGGTTTATGAAGATAACGAGGTATAAGAAAGCTATAAGAACTCCGACAGAGTAACAGCCTGTTCTTATGCGTCTAAAAGGTCATGCTAATTCTGTCGTCAAGTTCTGTATTTATAGAGATGAAGGCGTGTGTAATCCACGACATGTAACTGTCTCTGACAAGTTTGTTGAAGGTTGTTGTTGCGCAATGTAAAACGCGGTTGGGACTGAAGCGTGTCCTGCGTGATCTGGCCCGAGGCGTGGTAAACGTGTGGAGGCTCGAAGCGTGGAATGCGTGGGCTGTAACCGTTTGGACCGAACCTTGGGGCTACCTGTCAAACGACGTTCTATTTTGCCAAATCTATCTTCGATTCCATCGCGGAACATCGGACCAATTTATCTCAAATGTATTAAGCTGAGGATTTTGGGCAGCGCAAGTCGCTTTTATTACATGGGTCGGCTTAATCGTTATTGTGTCTTACCCATTGCAGGGTACATGGTCCTTGGATTCTCATCATCGGGCGACCCGTAAAATGCCGGGTAGCCACTGATATATCGGTCATACACCATGAATCAGAACATATGTTTTCATATCGATCGATATGTGAAATTACGATATGAAAATACCGACTAGTATCCGGCACTATAGTCAGAACATATGTTTTCACATATTGATCAATATGAAAACATATGTCACGATTCGTAGAGTATGACCGATGTATCGGTTGATATATGGTATTTCACGTGTCACCCAATATAATATTTTATAAATATTTTTATATCGTAATTTAAATATTTTACAATGTAAATATTTTGAATTCAAACTCGTTAAAGTCAATTCGATCTTAATATCATTGTTTTCATACAGATTGGTACAACTAAAAACAGGCGGCACTGATAATTAGATCGCTATAGGGTTTTCGGGTGGGTCCAAATCAATACAAAATTTCGGATCAGTATTAAACATTATTTTATATATCATAATTAATTTATTATATATTTTTAATTAATATATATAAGTAATATATAATTTATTTATTTATTTTTATTAAAATATAAAAAAGCAATTTATTTTACCAATGTTTTCAAATCCAGGTTATTTAGGAGCTATTTCACCTATTAAAATTTTGGAGAGGGCTATTTGCCCAAATTGCCCCTTTTCTCCCCATCCACTGTTGCAAGAAGGAAATGGCTATGCCCGTTATCGGGTTTCTCTTCCTTACCCTTCTTGTTTCTTTCTCCACTGGTTATTGCCATGGTGGAGAGTGGATCGAAGCCCATGCAACGTTTTATGGAGGAAGTGATGCTTCTGGAACAATGGGTATGCTTAAAATACAATAAAAAAATCCATTCTTTATTCAAGTTTTGATCATAACGGTGATTTATTACAGATGGAGCTTGTGGCTATGGGAATCTGTACAGTGAATGCTACGGTACAGATACAGCAGCATTGAGTACTGCTCTGTTCAATAATGGCTTGATTTGTGGTTCCTGCTACGAAATCAAATGCGGAAGATTCGTGCTTGGATGGGTCAATCGTCCTTCACGGCGACTAATTTCTGTCCACACGCCTTACCAAATAACGCAGGCAGCTGGTGTAATCCGCCATCACACCATTTTGATCTTTCTCAGCCAGTTTTTCAACGAATTGCCGTTTACAAAGCCAGAATTGTTCTCGTTGATTCCAGAAGGTGAAGTGATTCACGACATGGTTTTAAAAAACTGATGGGACGATCATCGGGAATTGTTCATTATTTTAATTCTATTCAAACTGATTCACATATTACTTTAAAAATCCGTTTTGGAACCAAAAAAATTAGTTCATTTGGCTCCAAATCAGCTTTTAAGAATTTATGTTAAAAAAAATTTTTTTTTTTAAATATATATCAAAATTTTTTTTATATTACATAATTATATTTTTTAAGAATTTATTTAAAATTATTTGTAAACAAAATTATTTTAAAATATATTTTTTTTGTTCATTAATATTATTATTTATTTTTATATTAAACATATTCAAATCGATCCGACTAATTAGAGAGCATTTCTGATCCATCAGTTCAACCAGTTTTAAAACCATGATTCAGAATTTATCCCACATTGGAATCTTTAATAAGAAATGTGAATTGACGCAGGATGTTAAATTTCTAGAATCGGATCACTTTAAGTGTATAGTGTGCTTGGATATAACGTATAAGAATGAGAAAATCACACCATAAAAGACTTGAAAAATTCATTTATTATGGTCTTATTTATTTTATTTTTTTTCAAAAATTCTACATATATAAAAAACTGGGTGACTTGTGTCTCTTGGGGTAATTAATAAGAGAATGGGTTCAACTTTAGTTGTTGCAATGAAGAGAATATGTGTCTAAGTCACCAGTAATCACCACAAGAGCACTTGCCATCCTCAAATCGATGAAACCGATTGTTATCTCTTATAGTGATTACTCTCTTGGTGCACTTAGACATGAATTTAATGGCGATATGACAGTCACCGCAAATGCGCAAATTTTTCATGACTATAATAGGGCGTTGAGGAGGAAATGTGATTAGTGCAAAAGCAATAGCTAATCTCTCACTGTGATATCTAATGCCATCAATCTTCTCTTCATCTCCAACTTGTTTCAATACGTATGTTGTATCCACAACATAACCAGCTCCTTCCATTTCCTCTTGCAGTTCGTCAAGCCTTTTGTATATCTGGCTAGACATTTCATGTCTCTTGTCCGAAGAAGCAAATGTATGAACTCTATTTCCATCCTCAACCCAACTTAAACCAGTTTCCTTTTTCTGTCCACGGTCTCTTAGCATCTTTCTCGCCATTGCAGCTTCATGGTATCGACCCGCAGCTGCATAAGCATTAGATAGCATCACATGGACACCTGGGCTTACAGGACCTAATTCAAACACCTTATCCGCCACACAGCTGGCTAACTCACTGTTTCCATGAATTCTACAACCAGTCAACATAGCTCCCCATACAGATTCTGTGGGTTGGATCGGCATTTCTTCTATCATTTTCATGGCTTCTATTAACTTACCAGCTCGGCCTAACAAGGTCACCATCGAAGCATAATGCTCATTTCCAGCTTCTATGCCGTACTTATTCATCATATTGAAGTAGTTTTTACCTTCCTCCACTAAACCTGCATGACTACAAGCATATAGAATACATAAGAAAGTTATATAATTTGCCTTCACACCTTCACTTTCCATTTTCTCAAATAAGTCAAATACATCTTTTGTATGTGCATGCTGAGCACAAGCTATCAACATTGAATTCCACATCCCCAAATTCTTATCAGAAGCCTCATTGAAAACTTGATAAGCATCATCAATAATTCCACTCTTGGAGTACATAGAGATTAAAGAACTCCCTACAAAACTAGTCTCATCATAACTCAACTTCAAACATAGTCCATGCATTTGCTTCCCTAACTTGAGCAATGTGGAACCACCACAAACCCGGATCACACTTGAGAACGTGAAATCATTAACATTCATATCTACACGAAATGCATCCTTAAAAAGTGTTAACGCAATTTCATCCTTCCCCACTTGGGAGTAACCATAAATCAGACAACTCCATGTAACCACATTCCTCTCCGGCATTTCATCGAACATCTTTCTTGCTCCAACTAAATCCCCACATTTGGCGTACATATCCACGACTGAGCTTCCCACGAAAACATTCGCATCAAACCCAATTTTGACCGCTATGCAATGAACCGACTTACCCAAACAATTCTCACTAATCATAGCGCAAGCTTTCATCGCACAAGGAAAAGTATGATCGTCCGGAAAAATCCCACCATTCCTCAGCATTAACTTAAAATACTCAAGCCCACGAACAGGAAGCCCGTTTCTTACGAAATTTGATATGATAGAACTCCAAGTGGTGGAAGATTTAAATTGGGTTTCTCGGAAAACTTGCTCCGATCTAAACGGTAAATCCTGCTTCGAGTAGAAGTTGATCAAATTGTGACAAATAAGAGGAATTACATAAAGTCCATATTTTACGACGTGGGCATGAAAAGCTTGGCCTTGGAGAAGATTCTTTCGGATACTCAAGTCCACCAAGTGATTGCATATTATTCGGTAATTCAACTCAAAGCCCTTCAGATTCAGCAAATTTTNAGATACCCAGCCATGTCTAAGTTGGATATTGAAGAGTTTAGGTCTAGGTTTTCGATTCCGACTCATTATTCTATCTGGAAGGGACGGGAAGATGTTCCCTGTTTCCTTCCGGCGGAAATGAATGTGTCGGCTTCCGCTATTCCGGTTAGTTATGCTTCTTTAAAGTGCGGGCTACGTTTTCCGCTGCATCCCTTTGTAGCAGGCGTATTTAGGGAAATTCATTGCCCAACTTTTGCGTTATTTACGGGTAGCTATGTGTATATAGTGGCGTTTATATTCTATTGCCATCAAAAGAACAGGGCCCCGACCTTGGAACATTTTTTCAACTTGTTCTTGGTAGGGTCCCGAACGGGTAAGGGTCTGTTAGGATGTCGCAAATTATATTATATAACGGTGCGCACTAAGGAATGCGCTATAGTTGATAAGGAAGAGTCTCTCCATTCGTGGGAATCTTGTTATGTGTGGATAACAGTCCCAAAAAAGGATATGTTAAAGATGTGGCCACTTATAACTCACCCACGCATAGGCCAGTTGGACCGAACCAGATTCAACCCCTCCCGTCCGGACACCGCAAACACACTTGCGATGTTTCCTCCTCCCTAAGCACGCCTTAAACGAACAGAACTGCTTCGGGAGAAAAGGTTGATAGAAATAGGTATCGCGGGTAGGACCGGAGCCCCAACCCCGAAGGGGGTGTTTTCTTGTTCAAATCCGTCAGAAGGATCGGTTATGAAGTAATATTTTCATTCCGTCCTTTCCTGATACTTATACATTTATTTTGCAGACTCAACTGAAACAATGCATAGCTCAAGGTTCAAGCGTATGGCTGCTGCTTCGGTTCGTCCTTCTGAAGGACAACGTGAAGCAACGGGTAGTGCGGAGGAGAGTGAATCGGCAACGAGGGGTATGCTGCTTCCATCAGGGTCAGGGAACCCCCCTATATAAAACACCAGCGCGGGCACATTAACCCTGCGTTGCACAAGGTAGCCCTCAATGGGAGAGGGGCATGCGTTTCGGGTATTTGGAGTGGAAGAGGAGGTGATAATGACTCGGATTCGTTCTTTGAGCTTATCCAGCCTCTACGAGATCGGAAATAATTTCTTCATTAATGCTGATACAATTGCTTTATTGCTACAGGGAGCCGTTCCCGTGGAAAAAGTTCTCCCCGGTCCCAACCTTAAAGCGAACGTCTCCCTGCCGCCGATCTCCTTAGGCAAAGGAAAGAGGGCGTCCGAAGCAGAAGCCCCTAAGGAATTCAAAAGGCTGAAGAGATGGGGGAATGCTTCGGTCCCCACTAAGGGGATCGTTTTGAAGAAGCATGTGTCGGGCCCTAAGACCAACTCCGACTGGGGTGTTGCCTTAGGCCTGCTGGACATGTTTAGTAAGGGGAGGAAATTGACCTCCTGGCGAAGTGCCTTCATAAAGGACTTCCGCCTCTACGGGGAGCAAAACCCAGACAATGTTCAACCAGACATGTCTCGGGAAGAAATTATTGAGGGCTTCCTCGACCTCGCAACTAAGGTAATCTCCTTCTACATTAAGGCCCGAAGCTTTATGTTATGACATTATTGTCCTATGTAGATGATGGGGAAGGCTTTCACAACTGCCATCACCGTGGAGAAGAACCAGGGTGGCAACGTTGTGTCCCAACAAGTCCAGGATTAACTTGACCTTGCGAAAAGACAAGTTGAGATTAAACATGGTGAGTTAGTCACGGTACGAGAGGACCGGAACCGACTGGATAATGAATTGCTAAGAGTTGGGACGGAAGTTTCGCTCTTAGCAAACAAAGTCTATGAGCTGGAGAAGACAGAAAAAACAACTCAGGGCCGAATTTCTGACTTGGAGGCCAAGCTGCGGGCCAAAGAAGATGAAGTTAACCAAGTTCAAGGTTGGGCCCAGGAGAAGATGAATAAGCTCAACGAGCTTCTCCTTCAGGCCCAAGAAGAGAAGACGAACTTGGAAGAATAATTAACCAGAACCCGCACTTCGGCTGAAGGTTCGGTCCGGGAGGCAGTCCTAAGCTTCGCTCGGTCCCCTTTGTTATTCGCTTTAGCGGATAACATACATAGGATGTATATTGCTAAGTACCTGGATAACATGCGTGATATTACCCGGGTATATTCTCTTGTATCCGTCCTTACCCGGGAGCTCGTCCGACGTGGTTATTGGTATTTTCGGTATTTTCATATTCTTATCGGATGGCATTCTCAAGTGGTATTCTCGCAATTCTGGCTCGCCGGTCCCCGTATAAAGCTTCTGTAAGCATTTTGAGATGTTTCGGGTCATTTCGGCCCCGGACGGGGCCAGGGGTATTTTCGTAATTTGCCACCCGGGAGCGCACCGGTCGGG
>RWGZ01001236.1:14851-41393 GCA_009725065.1 Utricularia reniformis | reverse complement strand
AACAATGAATGGATATTACCGATTAATACACAGAACTTTATAGACAATGTAGGGTAATTAAAAAAAACCTTAACTAAAACTTAAGATTTATTTTTTTATTAAACAACAATGTGGATCTTGCCGATCAATACACATAAATTCTAGACAATGTAAGAATATTTTTAAAAAAACTAGAAAGATATAAGATTTAATTGTTCCAAAAACAACAATAAACGGATTTCATTGAAAAATACAGAAGTCAATACACAATGTAGGAAAATAAAAAATCCTTGAATGATAGAAATATAAACTTAAGCCTGAAAATAAGATTTAATCTTTTTAAACAAAGTGCTACGAAACAATAATGAACGGATCTCCCCGTGCAGAACTCCATAGACAAAAAAATAGGAAAAAAGGAAACCTTAAATGATAGAAATAAAAATCTAAACTAAAACATAAGAATTATTTTAAAAAAGTCATCAGAAACAACAATGATCGGATCTCACCTAGAAGTAGGGGTGTTCACTATTCGATATTTACCGATTACCGAACCGAATACCGAATTACTTTCATTACCGAATACCGAATTTCAAAAATCGGTTTGGTATTCGGTAGTGAATTTATTGAGTTAATCGGTATTCGGTTTGATAAATACCAAACGAACATCCCTACCTAGAAATACGCATAACTCCCACGGACTCAATAACCGGAACAACAAATAAACCTAACAACCCAACAAAAATGAAACCAGAATGAGATAGATCGCGCACGCAATAATTTGATAAGCAAACTATCTCAAAGAAACAAACGACAGAGATAAGTGTTTCAATCAAATATTTGAATGATATGAACAACTTATAAGGCAAATTCCTATATCATCAACACATATGTCTAAAATTTAAAATCAGTTCCATGAAATCCTTGAACGACAGAATTCAAAACCTAAATTAAAACAAACCGGACGATATGAACAAAGAATGAAAGAATATCACCGATAAATCGATAGATCCGGACGATCGATCTACAACTAGATTAAGAACACTATAGCTTCTAAACAGCGACAACGCAACCCAACAGATTCAAAATACAGAAAAAAGATGAACAAAATGTCACGACCCAAAGGTGTGACTTACTGGTTTAGAAAGGGAATTGAGATGAAGGAGAACAGATGGGGAGTAAGAGTGAGAGATAGCAGTAGAAGGAGAATGATAATTTCATACATACTCATCTCTTAACAAAGATGGTTTAAATATCCAAACATCCTGACAAAAGAAAAGTTACAACTGCTAGTTATGAGTTCAACGGATAGATCCGTACGTCTAATAGATACTATTCAAAAGTCTTGATATTCTGGGCTGTTGTCTAGATGATTGGGTCTTGGTCTTCATATGGGTCCATGGTTGATTCGTCTCTCTTAGTTGGGTTGAGTCTCTTAGAGTGGTCCATGTTCTTATTGGGTTGCGTTCTTTGTCTTGTTTATCTGTTCCTACATCAACAGAGCTTAATAAAGGATTGTTAGTACTGGTCGTGACATTACCGTCCCCTAAAAGAGATCCTTGTCCCCAAAGATCAAATTTCGGAAAAGTCTTCTTTAACCATGGTAAATCCTCCCAAGTGGCGTTTTTTGGCGGAGATCCGTCCCAGTGAATAAGTAATTGTGTCGTTGGGCGGTTGTTTCGGAGCGTCAACCGGCGGTCTAACACCTGCAAAGGGTATACTTTAATAGTTCCTTGGGCAGAAACTTCGGGAAGCTCTTGTAATGGTAGATACTTGACACCAATTCGTTTTTTTAATAGGGACACATGGAAGATTGGGTGGATCTTGGTAGAGGATGGAAGATCTATTCGGTAAGCGACCTTTTCAATTTTTTCTAGAATTGCGAAAGGTCCATAGTATCGCGTCGACAGTTTGATATTTTTACGAACAATGAGTGATGTCTACCTGTATGGTTGGAGTTTTAAATATACCAGATCACCAACTTCAAAAGTTCTTTCAATGCGTTTTTTATCTGCATAGTTGCGCATCCTTTGCTGAGCGTGTAATAAATTTTGCTGTAATGATGCCATAGTCTTTGTCCTTTCTTGAGCAAATAATATTGGTGTGGATGGTTGAGCTCCCCTGGGAATTGTCTGTGGGAGTAGTATTGGAGGATATTCATATAGAGCTTCAAAGGGAGACATCTTCAGGCTTGTGTGAAAGGATGTGTTGTACCAAAATTCAGCTAATGGTAGCCACTTGTTCCAATGTGTGGGATGTTCGTGGCACATGCCTCGGAGGTATGTTTCTAGACATTGGTTAACTCTTTCAGTTTGACCATCTGTTTGTGGATGGTATGCCGTAGAGAGTTTTAGTTGAATTCCAATTAACTTGTATAATTTTGTCTAGAAGTTGCTTGTGAAAATACTGTCGCGGTCTGAGACAATTGATGTTGGTAATCCATGAAGTTTGTACACAATGTCCAGAAATGATGATGCTACGGTTTCCGTAGAGTATGGGTGAGCCAATCCTATGAAATGTGCATATTTAGTCAGTCGGTCAACAATAACCAATATTGTATTTTTCTATGCAGATAGCGGTAGTCCCTCAATGAAATCCATGCTAATGCTTTCCCATTGTTGAGATGGGATATCTAATGGTTGGAGCAATCTTGGAGATGCACTTCTATCGAAATGAATTCTGCTGCAGGTATTGCATGTGGCAATCCAGCTTTCAATATCTTGTTTCATTTTCGGCCAATAAAATAAGCTCTTTATGCGTTGATAAGTAGTTGTGACCCCACTATGTCCTCCTATTGGTGATGCATGAAGATTTAGAAAAATCTTTCCGCGTAAGTCTTGATCATTTCCTATGACTGTTCTTCTTTGGAAAGTAAGAATTCCTTGTGTTAGTGAATAATCTTGGTATCCTTGGGCGTTGAGTATCTTGCTCTTATAAATGGGACCAAAGCGAGGGTCTTGGAGTAACTTTGTTGGATTTCTAGTATCCATTCAAGTTGCAATGTAGAAATAGAGAATAGGTCAGCAGCTCTAGATAAAGAGTCAGTCGCTGTGTTTTGTTTTCAAGCCTTGTAATAAATATCAAAATCTAGCCCCATTAATTTGGCCATCCATTTTTGTTGGAAGAGTGAACCCAATTTTTGTTCTTTCAGGAATCGAAGGCTTTGGTGATCCGTTTGAATTGTGAAATGATTTCCTGTGAGGTAATGTTTCCATTTCTGTACTGCTTGGACTATCGCAATAAGTTCCTTTTCATAAACTGATAATCCTTTAAATTTTTCTCCCATTGCTTTAGAAAAGAAAGCAATCGGATGTCCTTGTTGGGATAGGACAGCTCCCACTCCTATGTCGCAAGCATCAGTTTCTAAGATAAAAGGTACAGAGAAATCCGGGAGGGCCAATACTGGTGTAGATGTGAGGGCGTTTTTAAGAAGCTAAAATGCCGTTGTGGCTTCATCTGTCCATTTGAATGCGTCTTTTTTGAGGAGCTTAGTAAGAGGTTTGCTGAGAATTCCATAGTGTCGGATAAAGCGGCGATAATATCCTGTAAGACCAAGAAATCCTCGAAGTCCTTTTATGTTTTTAGGGACAGGCCAAGAGATCATAGATTCCACCTTGGCGGAGTCAGTAGCTACACCTTGAGATGAGATGATATGTCCTAGATATTCCACTTTCTCTTTTCCAAATGAACATTTAGATAGCTTGGCAAACAGATTGTTAACATTCATGATGTATAATGTTTGATCTAAATGAGACAGATGTTCCTCCCATGTTTTGCTATATACTAAGATGTCATCAAAGAAAACTAGCACAAACTTACGAATAACATGGCTAAAAACATCATTCATGAGAGATTGAAACGTGGATGGTGCATTACATAACCCGAAAGGCATGACAAGAAATTCATATTGATCTAAATGAGTAGAAAAACTAGTTTTGAATATATCAGGTTCATGCATGCGTATTTGAAAATAACCAGATCGTAAATCTAATTTAGAAAAATATCGTGCTCTGTGAAGTTCATCAAGTAAGTCATCTATAATAGGTATAGGAAAATGATGTTTAATTGAGATAGTATTTAGATACCTGAAGTCTATGCACATTCGCCACCCTCCATCTTTCTTTGGTACTAGGAGAACCGGTGCTGAAAAAGGGCTCTTGCTGTGGCGAATGAATCCTGCTGCTAGTAATTCTTTAACTATTTTTTCTAGTTCATCCTTCAGTTTGTGTGGAATCCGATAGGGGAAAGATTTTCTTGGTGCAGCATCTGGTTTTAAGGGAATAGCATGATCAATACTTCTCTGTGGTGGTAGTGTCGTTGGTTCTGAGAAAGCTGATCCGTATTTGGATATAAGCTTTTAAGTTATGGTTCTTCTTCATCGTGTTTCTGAGAGGCTGCATCTAAAAAATATAATTGTGTCATCCAACAAGTTGAAGTTTTCTTTAGATATTTATCCATCTGGTGGGCGCTAATCAATGATACTTCTGATGTTCCTCCTAAGCAGTTTAGTTTCACTGGCGCTCCATTCAATTGAATTGTGATAGTCATATCTTGATAGTCATGGAGGATAGGATTGTGACATTTTAGCCAGTTTCCTCCGAGTATCATGTCGTAAGCCCTGTTAAGATCGAATGTTCTGAAATCAAAACAAAATTGGTGTTTAGCTACCGTCCATTTAAAATTCTTGCATACCTGGTCATTAATTTCTTGTTTTCCTCCAGGGGTAGCAACCAGTAGGGGAATGGTGTTCTCTCGTGTAAGTCCCAAGGCTTTGGCAAATTTGTCATCTATAAAGCTGCTAGTACTTCCGTTATCGATGAGTATGTGTACATCCTTGTTCTTGTGTTGTCCTAGCAACCTGAAATGATTCTCAGTTGTCTCTCCTGATATAGCATTCAGGCAAATGCTGTTGGTGGTTGTATGTTCTTGTCCAAATATAAGTTCTGTTTCTGTAGTAACTGAATGGTTTCATTTGGTTCATCTTCTTCCTCGGCTGAGATTAGGTATAATTGCCTCGTAGAACAACGATGGTCTCTAGAATAAGGAAGCCCACACTTGATACACAATTTCTTTTCAAATCTTTCCCTGGCGATTGCATCTGGAATATGGAGCCTGGGTGGACGTTTATTCATAGGTAGGTGATTTACAGCAGGGGTTGAAATCATTGTGTTGGTGTGTCTGTTTGGCGTAGATTGTATTGTTTTCTTGATCTCAAGTATTTCTTCTTCTTTCGCCCGTACAAACTGTATTACTGATTCCTCGGTTTGTAAGTTCGCTACCTTAGTTGCGACACGAAGCTCTGGTTTCAGCCCACAGACAAGCACTGATAAAAAATTCTGAGTGGAAAATTGCTGGTGGAGGTGGGCTACTAATGCACTCTCAGTTTCGTATCTGTCCAAATACTCTTGGAGTGTGCCCTCTTGTCGAAGGTGCATGAAATTTCCTAAAACTTCCATAGGATCTGTCATATCAAAACGCTGTAAGAGAGCTATGACAAATTCTTCCCATGTGCTATCTTTGTTCTTTGATCGATAAGCTTGGAACCAAGAATCTGCCTGACCTATGAACGTTAATGTTGCATAATTGATCCATTCTTGTCTTGGAATTTGACGCATCAGGTGGAAATGTTGAGTGATTCTCCTTAACCATCCTCTAGTATCCTTTCCATCGAACATAGGTATATCCAATTTTGGACCCATATAATGTTGGTTATGCGCTGCGGAAGTATGGGCTAGAATATTTGTAGATGTTTGTGCCTGATTTACTTGTTGGAATTGTGTCTGGATTACTGGTGGTGGTTGTAGAATTCCAGTTGTTGTGTTCTGTGCCTTAAGATCAATTCTTTGGAGTTTTTGCACCAGGAGCTGGAGTTGAGCTTGAACACTCATGTTGTTATCCCTTATGGTTTGATCTAGCTGGTCGTGGGATGCTCGTAATGCTGTTACGGAGTCTTTTAGATTATCCTGAAAGTTGCGAAGATCAAGTTGGGAAGTAGATAGTTGATTAAGTTGGGTCTGCACTGCTTTAAAAGATAACTCTGAACTGATGTCGAACGCATCCATTGGATCTTCGTTAGGACGAGCCATTAAGCTTTCTGCAAAGAATAGCTTATTTTTGTTACAGCCTTTCTTTGGACCCAGTTTGTTGAAGCTCTGTTACCAATTTGTCACGACCCAAAGGTGTGACTTACTGGTTTAGAAGGGGAATTGAGATGAAGGAGAACAGATGGGGAGTAGGAGTGAGAGATAGCAGTAGAAGGAGAATGATAATTTCATAGATACTCATCTCTTAACAGAGATGGTTTAAATATCCAAACATCCTGACAAAAGAAAAGTTACAACGGCTAGTTATGAGTTCAACGGATAGATCCGTACGTCTAATAGATACTATTCAAAAGTCTTGATATTCTGGGCTGCTGTCTAGATGATTGGGTCTTGGTCTTCATATGGGTCCATGGTTGATTCGTCTCTGTTAGTTGGGCTGAGTCTCTTAGAGTAGTCCATGTTCTTATTGGGGTGCGTCTCCTTGTCTTGTTTATCTGTTCCTGCATCAACAGAGCTTAATAAAGGATTGTTAGTACTGGTCGTGACACCATGTTTAGATTCACTGCAACAAACTAAACATGGTTTGAAAAAATCACAGCAATTGATTCTCGCAATTCACTCAGTCCGCATAATCTTGCTTAATCTCTGATTGAAAAAATCACAGCAATTGATTCTCGCGATTCACTAAGTCTGCATAATCTTGCTTAATCGCCGATTGAAAAAATCACAGCAATTGATTCTCGCGATTCGCTCACTCCGCATAATCAACACAGTTTCGCATGACGTATTGCGGAAAGAAAACACAGTAGGCAGGCTTACCGGAAATGTACGACCCAATTGGCGCCAGAGGATATTCAATCATTCAATCCATGTTTTAAAAACTGGTGGTGGACGTGAATACCTATGGTTTTTTAGAGGAATAACCCACTTACAAATATCTTTTACCAAAATAACACACTTTCAAATTAACACCCCAAAATAACCTATTTACAATCTTTTAAGTATGTAACATGTTGTAATCATTTAGCACCAATATATCTCCACCAGATTCAATGAGTTGATGTGATTCTATAGAGGTATGGTTGGGTATGAATGTGAAAATCAATATAAAAGAAGAAAGCTTAGAAAGAAGAACAAATCTGACCTATTGATTGATGATATGATTCTTGTTGTTCCTGTTGTAATTCTACATGTATAATTGATGTAATATAAGACCACAACATATCCAAATACATAACACATCTTATCAAAAAACAAATACAATTAAATCTAGTTTGCGGAAAACTATCATAAAAAACATAATATATAATTTAACACTCCACAAGAGGTAATTGAATTATATTTGTAGGAGTTTTTGATGAGTTGACGGTAATTGTAACCTATATTTGTAGGTAAATAGGTTATTTTAGGATATTAATGTGAAAATGTGTTAGTTTGGTAAATGATTTTTTCAAGTAGGTTATTACAGGATAAAACCCACCTACCCATCAGATGGTGGAATCCTCGAATGGGTTTGAGTGGATTTAAAGAAAAATAAAAAATAATGTTAAAAATATATATATATATATTTCAAAATATATTTTCATCCCTCAACCGGTTTAAAAGAAAATATATTCAAATATTTTCTTTACAAAAACTTTAAATAATTTTTAAAATATATAATTTGATAATATAAAAAAAGTTAAATAGAAACAAAAGTTTACATTTATTTTTACAATTAAGTATCAAAAGTTCAATAATCAAACTTAATTCGAAAACCGATCTTCATAATTCCACCTCATAAAATTAATCTGACTCCTAGCTTTATACATACTATTACTATGACACCAAAAACATATTAGTAGAAGTAAAAAAAAGAAACATTTGAAAACATCACAATATTAATCTAAACCATATTCTATCAAATAAAGATTCTAGATCTATAACAAAAATTGTCAATAAACAAAAAAATGAACGAACAAAAATCGAATTAAATGTTTGTATATCTTGTAAAAATCCGAATTAAAATTGCTATCTTGGTAGACATAAAACTCATCTTTAATCTAATTTTAAAAACAAAAAGGTTTGTAATTGGTTTTTTGGCAAAAAAACCGCTCCAACCGTGATTTTAACGTAATAAAATCAGTTTTTAAAATACACTATGAATCGGTTGGAATCGAACCGGTAGTGCAACCGATTCCCAGTCGGAAAGATAGGATCGGCCGGTTCAAACCGGCTTTTAAAACCATATTTGAATCTATGACGTCATCGTGGAAAGAATATTCATCTCTTCGAGCGCCGATCAATGGAAAAGCGAAAATGGATCTAGTCGATATATATGGGGGGTCCTGCAGCTATTGGGTATAGTTATTTTTGTAAAAGATACCGTTTTGGAGGAAAATTGCGCAAAATACCACAAAATTCTGTATGGTTATGTTTTTTGCCACCAATCGTGTTTCCCTATCCCGAATTGTAATTTTACAATTCTTCTTCGGCGCTATGATATTCCTCCGGTGTTGTAGCATTTTTGTTGTAATCAAATCGTAAGTCTCTTCCCCACTCGTAGACTTTCACTCGCTGCCAAAGGTATGTGTTATTTGTCATCCTTCGGGTGCTTCAATAGATGAATGGGTTGATAAGAAGGATTTTTCTAGGATCAAGCCTGTGTTGGGACCCGACTGGCACATACCTGTGGAGGAAGAACTTAATTTTGTCAATGAGCTTCTTAGGTTACATCTTGAATCTGCATTGCATGAGTTGCTTAGTATCTTTCGGTCGAAAATCCATTCGGATTTAGGTAGATCTGTTTGCTTACCTTCAAAAGATTCAAGTACATTGATAAGCATTTTCAATCAATTTTATCATGTAAATCCAAGAATCAAAATTGTTACGCAGATAGTTAAATGTTATCAATAGAGAATTAGCATATCCTGTGAAGTGATATCAACATAAAAGGAAATGGTTCATTTCGAATCCATTTAGTATACCTTAAAAGAAGTTGNTAATGCCATTCTTAGGTACACTAATTAGTACCTTTAGTCTCATGTGTAACTTTTCTGCTATAAAAGGAGACCAAGCCATCAGGTTTCCAACTGTCCAACTCATTCTTCATCACCCCCATAGCCACCAAATCTCTAGGAATGTGCATTTTGCCAAAAAGATTCTGCTGTTCTTGATATCCTCTTCTCTAGAATCAGAATGCCATATTGTAGAGGAAAGCATAGAATGAGAAACATATCCATCTTTTTTCTTCTATTTGCCACTACTGTATTCTTAGACAATTTTGGCAATGTGGGTGCAACAAGGACTCCTTATAGTCACAGGAAGCCAAGGAGCAGGAAGGAACCAATTCTCAAAGAGGCATATGCTCCCAGTAGCAACGAGGTCCCTGCTCTTTCTCCCTCCAGCTATGCGGATTCTCCATCACAACTAGAAGAATCATCAGCAAACTCGAGCACAGATTGCATTTTCAATGTGATGGATTTTGGGGCAGTCGGTGATGGAATATCCGATGACACTGATGCCTTTAGGTCTGCTTGGAATTCGGCTTGTCAGGTTGAAAATGGTGTTCTTTTGGTACCATCAGGGATTAGTTTCATGATCACTTCCACAATCTTCTCCGGTCCTTGCCAGCCAGGACTCATTTTTCAGGTATGATCAATTTGGCCTTCTATTCCTTCATTGCTCGGTAGTTATAAACTTGAGTTTCACAGGTAGATGGGATACTAATGCCACCAGATGGACCAGATTGCTGGCCAGAATCAGATAGCAATAAGCAATGGCTTGTGTTTTACAGGCTCGATTACATGACTCTCACTGGCACAGGGACAATTGAAGGAAATGGACAGAAATGGTGGGATCTTCCATGTAAACCTCACAAAGTAAGCCTAAAGACCTCCTTGACCTCAAAAAAAGTATGCTAATTGTTGCATATTTTTTACCATTCTTCAGGGTCCAAACGGATCCACATTGCCTGGACCATGCAACAGCCCTGCAGTAAGAACATTTTGATCACTACAAACGCCTCTCTTCATAACAAAACACCAATGATTGATCCCTTTGTATTTTCTGTACAGCTCATCCGATTTTTCATGAGCAGCAACTTGGTAGTGAGTGGTTTGAGGATCCAGAACAGTCCCCAGTTTCACATTAAATTTGATGGCTGCCAGGGAGTACTCATCGATAAGCTCTCCATCTCTTCCCCTAAGTTGAGTCCCAACACTGACGGAATCCACATTGAGAATACCAAATCTGTAGGCATATACAATTCCATGATAGCAAATGGTATCGATCACAAGACCCCAATGAGTAATCACAATGAAATATGTCATCCCTTTTTGCTTATAAAACGTTTTGATTGCTGACTTAGGGGATGACTGCATTTCAATCGGTCCTGGCTGTTCCGACGTAGACATAGATGGAGTCACCTGTGGCCCAAGTCACGGGATCAGGTATCATCATCACTTAAAAAATCAACACTCGTGCATACCTAATAACAGAATGACCTCTCTGCCTACAGCATAGGAAGCCTAGGCGTGCACAATTCCCACGCCTGCGTTTCAAATATAACTGTACGTAACGCCTTCATAAAAAACTCCGACAACGGACTTCGTATCAAAACATGGCAAGGCGGAACTGGTTCAGTCACTGGCATAACCTTCGAAAACATTCAAATGGAAAATGTTAGAAACAGCGTGATAATCGACCAATACTATTGCCTTACTAAAGCCTGTAGGAACGAGACGTCGGCGGTTTACCTGACGGATGTAACTTTCAGAAACATCAAAGGAACCTACGATGTCCGTAGTCCACCGATCCACTTTGCATGTAGCGAGACGATAGCTTGCACAAATATTACAATGTCGGAGGTGGAGCTCCTCCCCTACGAAGGCATCCTGGTTGACGATCCTTTCTGCTGGAATGCGTACGGCGTACAAGAAACGCTCACAATTCCGCCGATCGATTGCTTGCAAGAAGGATTTCCAGAGACGCTCGCCGAGAATTTGATCTACGCCTGTTAATACAGTCACTTAGGAATCATCCCTTGTAGAAGAGTGATGAGATTAGAAATGATTAGGGCTCATCCTCCCCTTTCCAATTAGAAATGATTAGCGCCTCTTGTACACTACATTTTCATTTCTTTATTAATTATATTTTTTCGTTAGAAAAATAATTTATATGTATTTATGATTTTATCATATTATCTATCTATTTGTGAATTTATCGTGTAAACGATAATGGATCGAAATATGATTATTTATGGGAAGACATGAAATAGAATAAATATATTTATTTTTTATAAAATTGAATTATCTTATATAATACATTGATAAATTATTTATAGTTTAAAAAATAGAGTTTATATAACTCTCAAAAAAAAATTATAACATTATTTAATATTATTTTATTTAAAAATAATAATCAAATTGAAAATATGATTCTTATACTTTTATCGAATCGTATCGAATTAAATCGAATCGCACCGATTGGATCCCGCATAGCTTTCTTGTTGAGTACCAGTAAAAAATATAATACAAAAATCCATTTATTTTTTATTTTATTAATACATTACCCTTTAATAGAATCCAGAAGGTTCTTTATATTATTTTAATTCGTATTTGAGTGAATAATACAAAATTTTTGAAATGTGGACAAGAAACGCGGGCGTGGCTCTCCCTCTTCTTTTTCCGTCTTGGAAATGGCATTTTTCTCTAGATTTTGATTTTCAGCCCATTAGAATCGTAGGCTACACACAACCGGAAAGAGCGAATCTTAGTGCGCTGCAGCTTGCGCCAACGAGGCTTCGTTTATACGCATTCGGCACTTGGGTATTATCCATTTTTCTTCTCTCTAGGGCTTGCTGACTCTCCCCTTACAAGTTACAATTGGGTCTACCTACTTTTACCAGAACAAAATCCTGATCTTGATAAATAAATATGTTTACCCATGTCAAGAGCTGATTTCAGCTACCATCGATTGTTGTTTCCAGCTGCGTGCGGTGGAATTCTGAACAGGCTGATTGATTTTAAGATTGTAATACTGTTGGTTGTTTTCTTACAGTGTGATTTAGGGAGTCGTAATTTTTTCTTAGGGAGCTAAAAACGTTAAGAAATCTCATCATTTTTTCATTCTTCTTTGCTTGAAACTAAATTTCTCATTGAAAAAGTTCAAATTTTGTATAGAGCCTTACCCATCTCAATGTTTTTACAGGAATAGTTAGTCTTGGAATGGATGACCGCACTCAGTCGTTTTCTGGAATATATATGGTACATTGGTATTTTGATATTTTCCTCCTTTTCTTAGCCTTATTTTTTTTTGTTTATGCGCCTTGCTTATNTTGAGAAATTGGATAGAAGTACAATGTTATGATGAGGAGAGATGTTGTGGTGTTACTTTGGATGAAGAAATACTTGTTGCTTGAGGATGCATTATTTATAGTTACATTTATTGTACATCTCTCGGGTTTTATTCATACAATGTTGAAGAACATGAGTTTTCTCCCAAAAGTTGGGCAATTAAAGAGAGTTCTTTCCCTTCAAGAAATTAGAGTACCATTTAGCAGAGAGCTTTGGGTATCTCTTGAGTTCTTTGTCATCCAAGTCCACGTAATAGAGCCCGAAAGTCGAGCTGTATCCGTTCAACAACTCAAGACAATCTAAGAAGGTCCAAGTCATGTAGCCCTTGATGTTTGAGCCATTCCTTAAGAAACAAAATACTTGATATTTTTTAGGAAGGTGAAGAGAAACTATATGAATTTTTACCTTATTGCATCAAGCATGGAACCTATGTAGGCATCCAAATATTCCACCCTTGAGGTATCGTTCAAATTTTTGCTCCTTTTAGTTCCCTGGTCTGCTAAGATCATACAAACATCTGATAATTTCATTGAAAATGTGGAGAAAATGTCTTGAGAATGATGAATGACCATTTTCATGGATATAGATGGGAGGATTCCCATAAGAATTCTTTAAGTACTCCATTGTAGAAATAAAGCCTGAAGGTTCTACAGGATATCATTCTGACGGTATTTCGCCTGGCCCGAAACCAGGAACTGCATAAAAAAGATAGCTTGGTGTCAATGGAGAACATTATGTTTGATCCAACTAATACTCTCCTCTTCTTAGACACCTGAAATCTATACAGCAATATCCGCTTCAAAACCCCACTTGTTAAGATCAGTAAGAGTTGGATCATTCTTAACCAAAAACGGTACATAATAGTTGACTCGTAGGAAGTCGAAGGAACCCCTTATTTGTTGTGCTTCGGATTCAGAGATTATCGGGATTCTTCCACGTGTTATTTTGCTAACCGATTCAGGGTATTTACCGTATACCAAGGGATGCAGTAACCTGCATAAGTTTGGTTCATATGAAAAAAACAGTGAAAAATTTGCAGGGTAGAGACAACATTGTTTTACCAGCCAGTGTAGAAATCAATAGATCTCTGAGTTGCTGTTTTATCTTCTTCTGAATTGGTGAAAGGAATCATTCCAAATGAGTAGACGCTAAACCCCACTTGATCTTTCTGAGTAGCCTGCAATGAAGTCACAGAAATAAGAGTTTTAATATTCAGAGCATACAGAAGATCAAGTACCTTATACTTATCCTTATAGAGTCTCCATGTTGCTGAATGTGCCAACAATATATTATGTCCTACAATGTATGGCTCAGTTGATGAATTACCAACACAACCTGGTCGATAAGACGGAGAACATGGATCGGGGGGAGCCCTTCCTTGACCATAACTTCCAAAAGCAAATATATTTCCCTCATTAACAGTAGTCCAAAACTTTACCCTATCACCAAATTCTCTATAGCATATTTCTGCATAAGCTATAAAATCCTCCCTGAAGAAACCATAGTCAACACATAATAATGTTGATTATATATTATGTGTTGTCTTCTTAGATATACTATTATGCATGAGGATGTATATGTAAGTATTTGATCACATTTATTGTTAACGTAATAAGGTTGATGGTCTAATCTGGTGATCAATATTATGATATAGATCATAATCATTTAATATTATAATATGAATGTCAATTATTAATGTACGGAATTCCTAAGAACTTAATTGTAATTTCTTGATGGGTGGATTTGCAATTAGTACAAACATCATTTATAAATATAAGGTGTTATATCAATCTGAGTAAGAAAGAGAATACGTTCAATTCCCCATCTGGCCATCTTCTTACGATCAGACTGGAGTTCATTCTCTCAGGTTTTTTGGTGTTCTTCAGATTATTCATCGTAATGATGAATTCAGGTATTGCTTCCACTGTGTTAATTTCAATATAGAATTTCAATAATCCTATCAACCATAATTCTATTGTTTTAGATTATACGATACATTAGAAATGTTCATTAGAATGTTTAGATAAGTGCATACACTATCTTGCTGTCAAGCCACCCCATATATTCATCTTGAAGAACTTGAGGCAAATCTAAGTGATTTAGTGAAGCATGTGGCGAATACCTATACTTAGAACTTGATCATGTTTCATTTGTTTGTTGTAGATAAAGGAATGTATGTTTAGTGTTTACCATTAGCTAGGAGATGGTTAATGAGATCATTGTAGAATTGAACCCCAAGTGCATACACAAGTCCTCTTCCATCTGAAGAAAGGAACAACATTAGTTTTTGCAGTGTTTTCATCTTGGTCGAGATATCGGTAAAATTGATGATATATGGTTCGAAAAAAGAGGAGAAGAGATGATGATATGTATACTTGGGAGGAGTCTTGACCATGAGATTGAGAATCTGAAAGCCTCGAATCCCATTTTAGACATTAACTTTATGTCATCCTGATAAATATAAACACTAAAAAACTTAACTTGTTTCAGTTTTCTTAAAATTGAGAGGATCTGGAAGTTGTTTGTATAGCGATGGTTGTATCGTTAAAACTATGATGATCTTGAAGCTACGATCATTGCATCATTAACCATTGTTAGGATATAGTAGAACCAAACAAACGCAATATAATTTGCACCTCAAACTTGTGATATCCATCACATCCAACATCCCCATTAGGTGCACCACCTGAAAATTGCAAATAAAACATTTATATATGGGTGATATGTAAAATGATTCATCCATTTGACAAATTTATCCTAATGTTGGGAGAATGTAAGATATGTACTTTTACTTTTGATACTTTAGTAATAAGTGTTGTTTATTATTGGTTATGGAACTTTGAAATAGCGTAAAAGTTAACCCAAAGTTTATAAATTGCACACAAAACTTTTGAAATTTACACTGACCCTAAACTTTTTAAAATTATATACAATATGATTTCGAAGTTTAAGAATCATGTAGTTGCCCCCAAGTTCCAAAACTGTTTATATCTAACGCTAAATCTTGTTATGAGATATGTCATTTACACAACTCGAAAGTTATTGGGTTAATTATACAATTTTCCCTATAAATATAAGTGTTGCTTAAAAGTAGGTTCTAATGGCCGTGACAAATTTATTTTAAACAATATAGCACATTTAAATGACTAAATTTTACTAATTTATATATAATAAATAAATAATGGATCCCACTCCATTCAAGTTCGAATTTACATTTATTTGGATAGAAAATGGGTCACACTTACTCTAACATATAAGTTTGGGAGTTAAATGGTAAAATTATATTTTTATAGCTTATTATTTAAAATTAAATTAAATATTAAATGAATGCAAAGTATATAATAAAATAAACATATAAAAACTAATAGAATTATTACATCTAATAGTTAGATAAAGTTTTATTTTTGTTATATTTTATGTTTATTGTTATATAAAATAATTCAATTAGTTGATTCAAATAAAATATTAAATGATATGATTTCATTTTTTTAACAAATTTAGTGAAGTAAAGTAATTATAAACTTGCCAAATTTAAAGATATATTCGATATCTTTACAAAAATGGAATCTTCAAAAAAAATTCTTTTATAAAAATGTATCAAAATGATAAATAGAAAATTAATAACACTTTTGTATAAAATTTGGCATAATATAAAATATAAACAATAATAACACTTTTGTGAATATATGTTTATCTTACACATATTCTACTTATATAATATCGTGTCTTATTTTATCTTACTAAAACCGGAATAACCAATATGAGTTCATGTTATATAATCTATAAAATGGAGTGAGACCCACTTTCTATTTATTTTATTTATTATTTATAAATTAATAACAATTTAGTCCTTTAGTCAATACACTATATTATTTAAAAAAGTTACCAGTAGCATTAAAACTACTTTTAATAAATAATGATATTTATAAATATAAATGATCTAGCACATTTATAATTATCAGTCACACATATATCACTTAGGTCATTATTATCTTGGCTGCCCTCTGACTAGGCGGCCACGTGGCATCCTTTTAGACAAACGGAGGAAAGAGAGTGTCCAGACCAAAAGTTTTAAAAAAAATTTAAAATTAATTTTAAAATAATTATAAATTATAAATATTTATAATATATATATATAATGATTTTATCGATAATATTATAATTCTAATGTATTTGATGTGTAAAAAAATATAATTCAAAAATTATAAGTGCCCGGACATTGTTATAGGGATAAGAGGAAAATTATTTATAAAATTAAAGAATGATGATATGTACAGAGAGAAAGTTGATATGGATGAGATAATGAAGTTTTCGGACTGGCAAAGTTAAGGATGACCTTAGAAGAATGGGTGAAGGTGTCCCAAATTCCCGTGCTCCTTCCATCTTCAAATGCCGCTCCTTCGTATTGTAATAATATTAAGTTTATAGAGTCATGTCAATTTACATAGGGAGTATGCTCGGATATAACGTATAAGAGGAAGATGATCACATCGTAAAAGATTTGAATAAGTAATTCACTATGTTCTACCTTCTCTCTTATAAATAAATACATTTAACTTTCAATTTCCGATGTGAGACAAATCTTCATATTTTAACAAATAAAACACATCGTCGCTACTGTGGGTTTATTGCATGACTATAAACAACAATAATCTCAAAGAAAACTCCGACCCACCTGATAAGCTGAAGTCCCGGACCCAAAAACGAATCCCACCGGAAAATCACCTCTGCTATCAGCCGCCGATGTCAGAAACAACCATAGAAATGTCACGGCAATAGTCATAGTTGAACTTAGGTCTATACACTTACGAATAATTTCCATATGTAGATAAAGTTACCCATTTTGGACTAAAGATTTACCAATGTGTCTTTATAAGAAATATTTTATCAGAGAATTTGTGGCTTTTAGAAAACAACAGTTTTCTACAAAGATGACATTGAGTATTTACAATATTTAAATAAAAACAATTTTGGATTTATAATTATAATTTAGTCCAAACTATTTTTCCACATCAAAATATTATAGAGTATTTATCATAGTTTTTGAAATCCGTTGGATCTCGAATCAGATTTAGTATATATATATATATATAATTTGAATAAAATATTTAATAATAAAATAAATTTAAAACCATAATTTTTCATTAATTTAGTTATAAATGATAAAAATTATGATTTTTCTCTATTTTATTGAAGATTGATCAAAATTAAGACCCTTTATGTGAAAATATAGGTTTAATAGAGTCATTTCTAATTCGTCGAATTGGTTTTGACAAAAATTTCGATTGCTTCAATGTCATAAATGACGAACATACCCCCTAACATTAGGCACATTTGGAACAACATTGTAGAAATAGAGATGAGGTGAGACCACTGTATTGTGTTGTGAGTTGATCGTAGTAAAAGTAATCATGATTTAAAAAAGATGTGTTTGAAACAACGATACAGTGATCGTGATTTCATAAAATGATTTTTTGTCATTTTAATTAATTTTGGATTAACAAATAATTTAATACTTGCAAAAATGTAATTTACAAAGTGTGCTTTATTGACAATTTAGGAAAATTTATTGACATGAGACGATGTTTTTTTACGTTAAAAAAATAATTTATATTAATTTTTTGTTTGTATAAAATATAATCGCATTGACTACACACTCACATTAAACCATCCTAGCTTTATGTACTTGGATATTGAATTTAATTCAGTACCTATTAAATATATAAAATATTGATATTATTTCCTACCCATACAAATTATTAATTGCACATGCCACATTCTACAACACCCGACAAAGTATTAATTTGGCGGGTGGAAATTTGTAAAAGTGGTCTTTCATTTCCATTTGTAGATAAAATTTCCCATTTTGCACACGACCACAGTTTTACCAACGTGTCATTATCAGAATTATTTTGTACAAAAGAGGAAATATTCCCTCTTACAAAACAACAAAGTTTCTATTTGTAGGATGAATAAAGTTTTTACAATATTTAAATAAAAAAATTTTAGACTTATAATTATATTTAGTCCAAACTATTTTTGGATATCAAAGTATTTATCCGTTTCTGAAATTAGGTGAATAGGTGAACTAGAAATCATTTCTATTGGTCAAAACGAATGATTCAATCTATTCATTAATATATATATGTATTTATAATATTAATATAATATATAATAATAATAAATTTAAAACTCTATTTTTTTCATTAATTTGTAAATGACCAAAATTATGATTTTTTCATATTTTAATGAAGATGGATAAAAATTTGATGGGGATCGAACTAGTTTTTGCCGATGTGGAATTCGAAATTTCGATGGTTTCAATTTCATAAATGACGAACGTACCCTCTAGCATTAAGTAATGTCACCACCTTAGCTTTATGTTGTTGGATATTGAAATGTAATTCCTTACCTAAATAAATATATAAATATTTCCTACCCTTACAAAATATTAATTGCACAAAATACATTTTTTAATTTGGGATTAATGCAATTCATTATGGAATAATCACGGATTACACATAGAGTTTAAAAACTCAAGGCATTGGTGAATCGAGGTTCGAATCGTTTCGAATTGTGATATGAGATCCTCCATATTGCTCGTTCAAACGAATTGCACCTAACTAATTTTAATTGTTTTTCAATATTCGAGTATTCAATTCGATTTGAGTTTAAAAACTCAAAGTATATGATTTGAGGTATTGATTTGGTTCGAATTGTTTAGTGTATCCCAAAATGGTGTGATATTCAAATTTGATTCACATATTTTTATGGTTTTGGAAATATGGTTCCCAAACTTTCGACATTGTAGCATTTGTGATCCCTCAATTATCAAGATGACAATATCGGTCTCCATAGTTTATAATATTTGGTAATATCAATTCTCAAAATTAGTATATATATATAATTGTCATCTAAAGTTTTCAATTTTGATAATTACATTGACCAAAATCAAATTTTGATGATCGATTTCGATATTTCGAGATATAATTTACCAAATATTGCAAGCTAAAAGAATCAAATTTGCCAAAATTTAAAATATTATGAACTACATATGTTATTATAAATTATAAGAATAAATTTTCCAAAACTATGAAAGTTTGTAGACTCAATGCACAATTTTCTCTCCAAAATATNTAATAGTTAGATAAAGTTTTATTTTTGTTATATTTTATGTCTATTCTTATATAAAATAATTCAATTAGTTGATTCAAATAAAATATTAAATGATATGATTTCATTTTTTTTACAAATTTAGTGAAGTGAAGTAAAGTAATTATAAACTTGCCAAATTTAAAGATATATTCGATATCTTTACAAAAATGGAATCTTCAAAAAAATTTTTTTTATAAAATGTATCAAAATGATAAATAGAAAATTAATAACACTTTTGTATAAAATTTGGCATAATATAAAATATAAACAATAATAACACTTTTGTGAATATATGTTTATCTTACACATATTCTACTTATATAATATTGTGTCTTATTTTATCTTACTAATACCCGAATAACCAGTATGAGTTCATGTTATATAATCTATAAAATGGAGTGAGACCCACTTTCTATTTATTTTATTTATTATTTATAAATTAATAACAATTTAGTCCTTTAATCAATACGCTATATTATTTAAAAAAGTTACCACTAGCATTAAAACTACTTTTAATAAATACTGATATTTATAAATATAAAGGATCTGGCACATTTATAATTATCAGTCACACATATATCACTTAGGTCATTATTATTGTTGGCCGCCCTCTGACTAGGTGGCCACGTGACATCCTTTTAGGTAAACGGAGGAAAGAAAGTGTCCAGATCCAAAAGTTTTTAAAAAAAATTATTTAAAAAAATTAAAAATTAATTTTAAAATAATTATAAAATATAAATATTTATAATATATTTATATAATAATTTTATCGATAATATTATAATTCTAATGTATTTGATGTGTAAAAAAATATAATTCAAAAATTATAAGTGTCCGGACATTGTTGTAGGGATGAGATAAAAGTTATTTATAAAATTAAAGAATGATGATATGTACAGAGAGAAAATTGATATGAATGAGATAATGAAGTTTTCGGACTGACAAGGTTAAGGATGACCTTAGAAGAATCTCATTTAAAATAATTACAAAATTTACCAAAATTGAACCAATGCATTTTTTTGTTATTTTAGCTTACTGGAGTGGGTGAAGGTGTCCCAAATTCCCGCGCTCCTTCCATCTTCAAATGCCGCTCCTTCTTACTGTAATAATATTAAGTTTATAGAGTCATGTCAATTTACATAGGGAGTATGCTCGGATATAACGTATAAGAGGAAGATGACCACAACGTAAAAGATTTGAATAAGTAATTCAATATGTTCTACATTCTCTCTTATAAATAAATACATTTAACTTTCAATTTCCGATGTGGGACAAATCTTCATATTTCAACAAATAAAACACATCGTCGCTACTGTGGGTTTATTGCAGGACTATAAACAACAACAATCTCAAAGAAAACTCTGACCCACCTGATAAGCTGAAGTCCCGGACCCAAAAACGAATCCCGTCGGAAAATCACCTCTGCTATCAACCGCCAATATCATAAACAACCATAGAAATCTCACGGCAATAGTCATAGTTGAACTTGGGTCTATACACTTACGAATAATTTCCATTTGTAGATAAAGTTACCCATTTTGGACTACAAATTTACCAATGTGTCTTTATAAGAAATATTTTATCAGAGAATTTGTGGCGGTTAGAAAACAACAGTTTTCTACAAAGATGACATTGAGTATTTACAATATTTAAATAAAAACAATTTTGGATTTATAATTATAATTTAGTCCAAACTATTTTTCCACATCAAAATATTATAGAGTATTTATCATAGTTTTTGAAATCCGTTAGATCTGGAATCAGATTTAGTATATATAATTTGAATAAAATATTTAATAATAAAATAAATTTAAAACCATAATTTTTCATTAATTTAGTTATAAATGATAAAAATTATGATTTTTCTCTATTTTATTGAAGATGGATCAAAATTAAGACCCTTTAGGTGAAAATATAGGTTTAATAGAGTCATTTCTAATTTGTCGAATTGGTTTTGACAAAAATTTCGATTGCTTCAATGTCATAAATGACGAACATACCCTCTAACATTAGGCACATTTGGAACAACATTGTAGAAATAGAGATGAGGTGAGACCAGTGTATTGTATTGTGAGTTGATCATGGTAAAAGTAATCATCATTTAAAAAAGATGTGTTTGAAACAACGATGCAGTAATCGTGATTTCATAAAATAATTTTTTGCCATTTTAATTAATTTTGGATTAACAAATAATTTAATACATGCAAAATGTAATTTACAAAGTACGTTTTATTGACAATTGAGGAAAATTTATTGACATGAGACGATGTTTTTTACGTTAAAAAAACAATTTATATTAATTTTTTGTTTGTATAAAATATAATCGCACTGACTACACACTCACACAATTGTTCCAAAGATATCAATTAAACCAGAGTTTTTTGTTGTACATAACATGATATTTTGTTATGTTGTTAAAAAATAGTATTAATTTTCGATTGATTTTGTTTTTGTCATGAATTAATTTTGTTTTAAAAACATAGCACTGATTTTTCGTAGTTCGGTTTCTATAATTATAGAAACCGAGCTACCATTTTTTTTTAAATTGTTGTTTTTAATGCCTTTTCGATATAAAAAAATGGTAGCTCGTTTTCTATAATTATAGAAACCGAGCTACGAAGACTGCAAATCAATGTTATGTTTCTAAAACAAAATTAATTCATCACAAAAACAAAATCAATCGAAAATTAATGCTATTTTTTTATGTTTTAACAAGTTACAATGCTATTTAAAAAATTCACCCTATTAAACCATCCTAGCTTTATGTACTTGGATATTGAATTTAATTCAGTACCTATTAAATATATAAAATATTGATATTATTTCCTACCCATACAAATTATTAATTGCACACGCCACATTCTACAACACCCGACAAAGTATTAATTTGGCGGGTGGAAATTTGTAAAATTCGTCTTTCATTTCCATTTGTAGATAAAATTTCCCATTTTGCACCCGACCACAGTTTTACCAACGTGTCATTATCAGAATTATTTTGTACAAAAGAGGAAATATTCCCTCTTAGAAAACAACAAAGTTTCTATTTGTAGGATGAATAAAGTTTTTACAATATTTAAATAAAAAAATTTAGACTTATAATTATATTTAGTCCAAACTATTTTTGGATATCAAAGTATTTATCCGTTTCTGAAATTAGGTGAGTAGGTGAACTAGAAATCATTTCTATTGGTCAAAACGAATGATTCAATATATTCATTAATATATATATGTATTTACAATATTAATATAATATTTAATAATAATAAATTTAAAACTCTATTTTTTTCATTAATTTAGTTGTAAATGACAAAAATTATTATTATTTTCCTATTTTAATGAAGATGGATAAAAATTTAAACCCCTATGTCAAAAATGAGGTTTAATAGACTCATTTCTAGTTAGTCCAATTGGTTTTAAATGATTTTTAGTATTTTGATGGGGATCGAACTAGTTTTTGCCGATGTGGAATTCGAAATTTCGATGGTTTCAATTTCATAAATGACGAACGTACCCTCTAGCATTAAGTAATGTCACCACCTTAGCTTTATGTTGTTGGATATTGAAATGTAATTCCTTACCTAAATAAATATATAAATATTTCCTACCCTTACAAAATATTAATTGCACAAAATACATTTTTTAATTTGGGATTAATGCAATTCATTATGGAATAATCACGGATTACACATAGAGTTTAAAAACTCAAGGCATTGGTGAATCGAGGTTCGAATCGTTTCGAATTGTGATATGAGATCCTCCATATTGCTCGTTCAAACGAATTGCACCTAACTAATTTTAATTGTTTTTCAATATTCGAGTATTCAATTCGATTTGAGTTTAAAAACTCAAAGTATATGATTTGAGGTATTGATTTGGTTCGAATTGTTTAGTGTATCCCAAAATGGTGTGATATTCAAATTTGATTCACATATTTTTATGGTTTTGGAAATATGGTTCCCAAACTTTCGACATTGTAGCATTTGTGATCCCTCAATTATCAAGATGACAATATCGGTCTCCATAGTTTATAATATTTGGTAATATCAATCTCAAAATTAGTATATATATATAATTGTCATCTAAAGTTTTCAATTTTGATAATTACATTGACCAAAATCAAATTTTGATGATCGATTTCGATATTTCGAGATATGATTTACCAAATATTGCAAGCTAAAAGAATCAAATTTGCCAAAATTTTAAATATTATGAACTACATATGTTATTATAAATTATAAGAATAAATTTTCCAAAACTATGAAAGTTTGTAGACTCAATGCACAATTTTCTCTCCAAAATATGCATAGTTGTCAAATCTAGAACGAATTTTAAAAATTTACGGGTTCAAGGTATTTGGGGTTTGCACGCAAACTTTGTTGGAATGGGTTCCATTGTCTCATGTGAATTGGATCAATTCAAATGGAGACCCAATTCAATAACATTATATTAAAATAGTTTAATATATAACATTAATGATCATAAGTAATTAATGGTGTCTTGCCCAATCATAATGTATTATTTTGCAATAAAAGAAATGAAGTTAATCCCTAGATTATCATTTAATTGTGGTATAAAATCTGATATTTCTTTTACAAACGCAATTAGTTCAGTAATTCCACGATAAAAAATAGAATAGGGGAACAAAAATTCCAACAGCCTTTTCTGTATTGGGTTGGGCGTCAGTTATTTGGCGAAACCAATACTACAGGTATGGGTATTTTTCAAAAATACACATATTTTGAAATCGTCTTTTCAAAAATACACATATTTTAAAACTACTTTCAAAATTATATTTTTTTATTTTTTAATTATAACAAATACATATTTATAATAAATCAAAGTTTTTGATATCTTTTTAATTATCAAAAATTCACATTAGACTTGGCCATCGTGTTTTTTCAACTCTCGACGGAAGTTTAACAACACCTTGTCCATGATCACCGCGTACACAACCGTATTTTCCTACTCGCTTGTACGATAAAACTAGAAGACACTAGTATTTTGACCTATAACGAAAAATCATTGATACCCCAAAATCCGGTATCGGGCTGTACATGTCAACATACTAGTGACACTTGTTTTTTATAGTACAAGTTGACACGAAAATATGGTTGTGAACGCGGTGATCATGGACAAGGAGTCGTTAAACTTCTATCAAGAGTTGAAAAAACACGATGGTCAAGTTTAATGTGAATTTTTTATAATTAAAAAGATACCCAAAATTTTGATTTATTATAAATATGTATTTATTATAATTGAAAAAATAAACAAATGTACTTTTGAAAGTACTTTTAAAATATGCGTATTTTTTAAAGAATGATTTCAAAATAAATGTATTTTTAAAAAATCCACGTAAAGATAGCGTCGATTTGGCAATCGCCTTGAAGATGTTCGATGAAATTCCTGAAGGAATTGATACGTGAAACATCCGGGTTTTCATTTTCCTCGATAATATTTAGAAGATCTAGTGCTATCAAACTTGTGCCCAGTCTTCTAAAGGAAATTTTGTACGTTTTTCCTTATCAGACGCAGCGGAGTTGAGGAATTCATCCCGCGCCGTGTATTCTAGAAATACAGATTTTGTGGGGGTACCTAGAAAGTTTACTAGGTATGAGAAGAAGCCATGGACGACTCATATTACTGAAATCAAGCGAAAATCAAGATTGGAAAAGCGAAAGAGAAGGCTGTTAAGAGAAGTGGCACTAAAACCCCCATTTAATGGGTTACTAGTGAAACACCTCATCCCTATTGCTCATAAGGTAATGGCTGCTAGAGCCACGTTGGTGACTTGCCTCTCAAAAGTTGCCAAAACCATCCCGATTTATGTTTCCAGGTGGGTCTTTACATGGGTAATTGATTTTATGAACAGTTCAATGTTCTGAGTTAACTATGAAATGTGAATATCCTACGTTATGTAATAGTATTTGTGAAGATGTGCATGTGGGAAACCCTCCAAATAAAATCATAACTTGCGGATTAAGAGGTAAGCATATAGAGCATACCTTGATTAGAGGTGGCGTTGAACACATATTTTCACAAACAGAATCATTTCATCTTTATGATAGGCTGGGGAGGGTAGTATCTCATGATAAGAGGCTCATATATGAATAATCGACTTCTTGTAGATTCTTTGAAGAGTTGTTATGGAAAGTTGTGTGCATTAGCTGAACTGTTCGTTCAAGTTGGCGCTGAAGCTGGAGAGAAGCACGATGTTATGATGAGAGTAGATGTTGTGGTGCCTAGTTTGGATGAAGAAATGCTTGTTACTTGAGGATGCATTATTTATAGTAACATTTACTATACATCTCTGGAGTTTTATTCATACAATGTTGAAGAACATGCGTTTTCTCCCAAAAGTTGGGCAATCATATAGAGTTTTTTCCCTTCAAAAAATTAGAGTACCATTTAGCAGAGAGCTTTGGGAATCTCTTGAGTTCTTTGTCATCCATGTCCACGTAGTAGAGCCCGAAAGTCGAGCTGTATCCGTTCAGCAACTCAAGACAATCTAAGAAGGTCCAAGTCATGTAGCCCTTAATGTTTGAGCCATTCCTTAAGAAAAACATACTTGAGATTTTTTACAACGGATATGGGAGGGGACAATAGCTTGTGAAGAGAAACTATATGGATTTTACCTTATTGCATCGAGCATGGAACCTATATAGGCATCCAGATATTCAATTCTTGAAGTATCATTCAAATTTCTGCTCCTTTTAGTTCCCTGACCTGCCAAGATCATACAAACATCAGAAAATTTCACTACAAATGTGGAGAAAATGTTTAAGGATGATGACTAGCCATTTTCATGGATGTAGATGGGAGGATTCCCATAAGAATCCTTTAAGTACTCCATGGTAGAAATAAAGCCTGAAGGTTCTATAGGATATCCTTCTGACGGTATCTGCCCCGGCCCGAAACCAGGAACTGCATAAAAAAGATAGCTTGGTGTTAATGGACACGGTTTGTTTGATCCAACGAATACTCTTCTCTTACACACCTGAAATCTGTACAGCAATATCAGCTGCAAAACCCCAC
>RWGZ01001236.1:0-13734 GCA_009725065.1 Utricularia reniformis | reverse complement strand
CTAACAACTCGTAGCAATCTAACAAGCTCCATGTCATGTACCCCTTGATGTTCGATCCATTTCTTCACACACATATTTTCTTCGTATTAGATCGAAATAATGAAAAAAACATACCACTTTAACTATAGTTACCTTATCGCATCAAGCATGCCACCTATGTAGGCGTCTAGATATTCAACTCTCATTGGGTCGTTCAGACTTCCATCGCGTTTAGTTGACTGACCTAATAAAAAAAAGTGAACCATATTGTAAAAGACTTACTGAACCGTATAGAGATGAGATAGAACCTACCGTTTTCTTGAATGTAGATCGGAGGGTTGCCGTAAGTGTCCTTTATATACTCAAGAAGTGAAAGAAAACCAGAAGGAAACAATGGAAAACTCGGTAATACGAACTCCTTCAAATTAGTCACTACACGAAACAAATGCGTTTTCATTGATGCAGATCAAAGGAACTTTACGAGTATCATTGCATTACCTGAATCCAACACAGAAAATCCATTTGCTGCTGTAAATGGCTCCTTCAAACCAGCCACTGCAAACAAAAAAACAAGCTAATCGAAATGTTTCCCGAAGAAAACAAAGACGTGATCCGATCGATAAACAAAGACGTACATGTTATTCGTATAGCAAGATCGGCATTAAAATCCCATGTTTCGATATCATAAATTCTTGGATCATTCTTAACTAAAATTGTTAAGTAATGGTTCACTCCTAGAAAGTCAAAAGAACCCTTAATTTGCTCTGATTCAGATTCAGACATCACTGGAAGCCTTCCTTGTACCCTTTTGATCATAGATTCCGGATATTTACCGAACACGAAAGGATCAAGGAACCTGCAGAATTACGAAGAACCGATAACAAAAACCGAATTAATGCTACGGAAAACAGCTTAAACTATCGTATTTCGTATGTTTTTCTCCGTACCAACCATGGTAAAAATCCATAGTTCTCTGAGCTGCAACTATATCTTCTTCAGCATCAGTCCATGGAACTACTCCAAATCCAAGTATGTTAAAACCCACAGCACCTTTTTGTGTTGCCTGATTGTAAAAAAACACACAGTTCTTAGAACAAAAGAGATCGGTTTACAAAAAACCGATAAATATACCTTATACTTCTCTTGGTACAACAACCAAGCCGAGGAATGTGCTAACAATGTATTATGAGCCACAATGTAGGGCTCAGTCGAGGAATTACCGACACAACGTGGTCCAAGAGACGGCGAACATCGACCAGGAGGAGTAAATCCTTGACTATAACCTCCAATAGGAAATACATTGCCTTCATTAATCGTTGTCCAAATCTTAACCCTGTCACCGAATTCCCTGAAGCAGATTTCGGCGTAAGCTGTGAAATCATCCCTAATATCATCACACAGAGTTCGTTAATTATACGATGAAAATCGTGGAATCGGATTATGGTATGATGTGCATACACAATATTCTTATTAAGCCATCCTCCATAGTCATCTTGAAGAGCTTGAGGAAGATCGAAATGATGCAATGAAACATGAGGTTGAATCCCTGTAAATTTAACACTTTTGTGAAAGTTAACTTATTTGGTTCCTATTTAGTTCAATGAAACTCTTACCATGGCTTATAAGTTCGTTGATGAAGTTATTGTAGTGTTGCAGCCCAACTTGATTCACTTCTCCTCTTCCATCTAAAGAGAATTTATAGAAATTCAAAATTAAATGGGTCCGGAGAATATCTATATAATTCAATTCATAAGAGAAATGAATTATATTAAACATATTAGTTTAAACTAATTACTCATTATATTATATTTCTTTTGACTTGGTCCAAATCTTTTCAATATGATTTACTTTTCTTATGGACTGAGCTGTACTCCCCGGCCCATTGAATCCTAAATTTCAAAATGGTATCAGAGCTTCAGGGTGGGTTTCGGGCTAGTCTGTACCGGTTTAGACAAAAAAAACTATGGTAGAAAAGTGCATCGGGTTTAGGCAACAAAAATAAATCGACCTATAATTCGAGCACTACCGAGCATATTGAAGCAAGTCTGAACCGGACCAATGCCAGTTCGACTTGAGGGGGAGTGTTGAAATATATCACACATCGGATGTGGAAATAGAAAATGTCTCATTTATAAGAGGAGTGATATCATAGGTAATTGATTTGACCCAAGTCTTTTCAATGTGATTCACTTCTCTTATGGACTAGGATGTACTCTCCGGCCCATTGAATCCTAAATTTCAAGATTTCTTATAAACTAAAATTATTATAGTTCCACAATGTGGGACAATATTTCAAGACTCTTCCTCTATGGAACTGACATTAGTCTGGTTTAGTCTTGTTTCAATATGTTCTATATTGATTGAATCATAGATTTATAGATCGATATATTTTTGTCACTTAAGTCCGATGTGTTTTTGTACCATAGTTTTTTCTATCTGAACTAGTACGGACCAGCCTAAAACCTATCATGCATAATTCAATACACCGGAAGAATGTATGTATAGTCTAATCCACAATAGAAATAATTATGTTGAAAATACTAGGTAAAATCAATTATTATATATTAGAATGATACAATATTTCAATAGAATTTCATTTCCTAATGAAAACAAAATCAGTTTGTTTCTTACATGGAATGAGCCTTGACCATGAAATGGAGAATCTAAAAGCTTCGAGCCCAATTTCAGACATCAACTTTACATCACCCTGGACAAAATAACACAGAACCTCAATTTATCAGAAGATTCACTTAAAACCCAATTTGTACCTTGAACTTATGGTACCCGTCGCATGCTACATCTCCATTACCTCCATGGCTACGACCTGAAAGCAATTTCCACGTTACAGACTTCATATTTTAGGCCAAGGTAACATATTTGCAGAATACCCGAATGAAGAAAAGTGTCCCAGATGCTGGGAGTCCGTCCATAATCAAAAGCAGCTCCTTCGTACTATGCGAAACACAATAAAAACCATGTTTCGATTCTCAAATTAAAGAGACGTAAGAGAAAACCCAACCTGATAAGCTGAAGTTCCAGACCCAAAGACAAACCCTGCCGGGAAATCATCTCTGGTGTAATGCTCCGGCAACGCCGCTGCGAAGCTCGCGAGAAAGAGAATGAGGACTGGAAACATCGACATTCTGGCAGTCGAATGAGAAACCAAATATTGGAATAAGTAAAGATTCTTGATTGTGAGTTGACGAATCGAATTTGTAGACTTATTATTTACTCTTTAGTATCAGCCAAGTTTTCCAAATCCATTGGCGGGTGAACTATAAAGTGCTTGTCTGTTTTCGTGTGGAGTATGGAGGGACACGTGTTCATCAACTGCCTTGCCAACAATCTAGATGAATCAAATAACACAAACTACAAATATTCTTAAATGAAAAAAATTAGATTTTTATTCTACTAAATTTAATAGCATTCTTAAATTAGTTCTCATCATTTAATATTTGAGTTTTATTTTTTAATAAATATGATCTTCCAAATTTACAACATTTGACAAATCATATTTACAAAGTACCAAAATCGATCCTTAAAATTTGATTTTGATCATAACCTCATTTGTTAAAATTAAATATTTATGGGGATTAAACTATGAGGCACCGATTCTTCAATTTTTCACATTTTCCTGTGTCGAGTCGAGTCGGACTCTTCGACTCGTTCCGACTCTTAACACTTGACACAAAATGACGTCGTTTTGATTTCTTCCTTAATTTGATTTTTTATTCATCGGAAACATATCTTTTGTGCTTTCACGACTTTTTAATGTTGTCGATCTACTTGTGAATTCTTTGTACAAGCGATGATAGATCAAAAAGTGGTTGTTTTTGGGGAGATGGTAGAATCGACGAACGATATTCATTTTTTATAAGTTAAATCTTATTATATAATGAATTGATAAATATTTGTAGTTTTAAACTTGACTTTATGCATTTTTTTGCAAATTCTAACAATTATTTTTTTTATTTTTGTTTTTATTTAATAATCCAAGTCGAGTCGAAAATTTGACTCTTATACTCTTGCCGAGTCGTGTCAAATCGCACCGAGTCAGTCGGACGAGTCGATGCCGCATAGGGATTAAATATAACATACAATCAAAACTTTATGTAATGGTTTTGCAAAACTAAAGCTTGTAAGAAAGTAGGGGATCCGTTTGCTATCAAAATTACAAGAATAATAAAATTATATATTTGTTTTCTTTCATATCATTACTTAATCAAGTATAGATAAAAATATATACGTAGAATAATGTTAAAATTGTATAAATATTATTATTTTTTTAGTGTAATGAATACAAAAGGACAAAATAACAAACTTTAAATATAATAGAAAATGAGTATATTTGATATTGATGTTTAAAATAAGATAATGAAAAAATATTAATTAACAAAATTTCCGATCGGATTGAATGAGACTTGATAAAAATCGTAACTCCGATCTGGTCAACTATCTACAATTCACATATCTGAAACATGGATTTGAATACAGTTCATATATATTGGATATTCGAATCAACTTATTCATTCATACCCATAATTTTATTGGATACTCCAATTACATATTATTATTTTATAATATTTATATAAGTTAAAAACCTGAAGATTGGGTGGGTCGGGTGGTCTTCGGTAACGGATCCCACTCCAGGAAGATACTTTTCATTTCGGTCGAAGGGGAATGGGGATCGAAGCTTTGAGAGCGTACAGAGCAGTGCTACGAGCCACACGGAAGACATTCGCCGACGACTCTCTGATGCTCCGAGAATCCGGTATCGAAATTCGGAAAAATTTTGAGGAAAATCGTAACGTGACTTCCTCTGTCGACGTCACCCGTCTTCTTGAGGAGGCGCGTGAGGCCTCCCATTTCATTTCAAATATGATCGTTCAAGCCTAACTTACAGATGGAGGCGGTTATGGTATGGTCACTGAAATTTTGTTTTTTCAATGTTGTGCGCGTAACCTGCTTGACAAAATGCCTGACTGAATTGTAGGGTAATTAATTCATTTGAAAGTTGTTTGTTTTACAGAAGTGAAGCCTGGGAAAGATCATGCTGGTGCCACGCTTGAAGTTCCTTGAGAAGATCTTCTCAAGAAATTTGCTTCATGAATTCAGTGAGTCTTCTTCATATACATCAATTACCCAAGCAGTTGAATTTATTTTGCTCTTTTGACTATGATATGGAATTTGAATGCTGAATTATGCTTTCATTAGATTGAAATGTTCTTTTACATTACTTGTACCATAATTGTCTTGAATGATCTTTAGCTCTTTTGACTCTGATATAAAATTTGAATGCTCAATTCTGCTTTCAGTATATTGACTCTTCATTTACATTTACATTTACATTTACATTACATACACCATAATTGTCTAGAATGACCTTTAGCTCGACCTATATGGTAGATGAGGGATATTTGTTTGCTGGTTTTTTTTCTGAATTGAAAATAAAATAGGGAATTAAGATTCTTGACCTTTATGTTTGTGTCTTTGCTTTTTCTTAAGCTAAAAACTAGTGAAGAATTATGAGTTACAGAATTCTGAGTAATTGTTGACCAAAATATGATTCACACTCAACAATTTCTTGTGTATTTCTCAAGCTATGATATCAGAGAAGACAAGCTAGCTCTATGTTACTGTCTGTTCCCCTGCTCTGTAGTCTTGTTCACACTGCTTGTTTGCTAATATAGGGCCGGGCTCGTGTAGCACAAAGAATGCAGTCATTTATAGAAAGAAATAAGAAGAAACTCTCTCTTTTCAAGGACAGATTAATTGATCAACTTATGTGCTAAGATTAAGCTTTTTTTCGTTTTCTAGATAAAATGGCACCACATTGAGACTGTGTTGTGTTCAAAGTTTGATGCTTGTCTTGAGCATCTCCATCAGCCGTGACTTCTAATCTATTGCAATTTTGTCTAATCCATGAGTAGAGATGGGCAAAAGACCAGCTTAATCTATTTAGTGGAATTTATAAAATATCGTAACATAAGCCAATCTGTATGGGTTGACGGGTTCGACACATATGTTATTGGATCGAACTTGTGCACACGCGTAGCTACTTTTGGTTTTGATTGCTATTTAAACATTAGTTATGGAATCAAGAGCAATGATATCAAGTTGGAGGTACATCAACATGTATCAAATATCGATTGTGGTTGGTAAATTATCGTTTATATATCAACTGTATATTGACAAAATCTCTTGTATAAGTAATTATCGATATGTGCTTCCATGATCGAGAGAATTTGGGCTACATCCCAAAAATTAGGGTATTTTGAGGTAAACTTAAGGAGCGTGTGCGAAAATGGATTGTGACCCGAATGATGATTTATGACACGATATATAAATAAGTACATTCCATCATTTCCACTAATTAAAAATGAATTTCACTTTGAATTATTATAGTACAAACTGAACAAATTAAGTTTACAAAATTATCTAAGAATTATGATATTTTAAATCCCCAGTAAGTATATCCAGGCCCAGCCCATCCCAGGCCCCCCCCCATTTCATAAACGTCTACGATTATGAAAACAATACGAAACCCTACCGCCGAATTGACCATTTCCATTTCACTTGACACGGCGGTGACCTGAAGGAAGCGAAGATGAGTAAAGGTGCAGCAGCAGGTGTGAGAGGGGGGAAGAAGAAGACCGCAACGTTCGTTATCGACTGCGCAAAGCCTGTCGAAGATAAAATTATGGAGATTGCTTCTCTCGAGAAGTTCCTTCAGGAGAGAATCAAGGTAGGTGGTAAAACCGGCGTCCTCGGTGAATCTATTATTGTCACTCGTGAGAAAAACAAGATCTCTGTTACTGCCAATAACGATTTCTCCAAGAGGTGATTCTTTTCTCCATCTTGTCTACTTTATTATACATTTTCATTTGCTGTAGTCAGAAAAAATGCAAGAAATGAGTTAAATGGTGATTTTCTGTCCGAATTTTAGGTTTTTGGCAGCATTTCATATTACATGTTTTTCTATCACCATGAACTTATTCTTCTTCATTCATTACATTCTATAATTAATGAAATACAAATACTTGTTCTTTGTGACAAATTCACAATTTTGTAAGATATTTTGCTTGTTGTTGCTGCTATTTTTGAATCTCCAGCCTTCCTTACTTTGCTTATATAACCAGGCATCGTGAGAATACCTACATATAGTTAGAAATACTGATTATGGTTGTTTTATCATATTTCATCTATCTGCTAAACAGATATAGAAATAGGGTTTAGGTTTAGGTTTGGGGTTTAGGGTTTAGGGTTTAGGGTTTAGGGTATTAGAGTTCCTTTTGTGTAGATGGTGAAATTTTTCCCTTTTTGTGATGTAGGTACCTCAAGTATCTAACAAAGAAGTATCTGAAGAAGCACAATGTGCGAGATTGGCTTCGTGTAATTGCTTCGAACAAAGACCGTAATGTATACGAGTTGAGATACTTCAACATTGCTGATCAAGAAGGAGAGGATGAAGAAGATTAAACCCCTACCTACACACAGTTTTGTGTTAGTTTTCTTCAAGTTGGATTTATTCCGTGATTAATCCAAATTTTAATTTCTCTTTCGAAATTAATATATTTTTTAATTTGCTACCCAAAGTAACACATTCATGACTTATTTAACAGGTAACAGGTTGAATAAAGAAAAAATTATACCACACATTATTCCAGTCGATTGGTTAAGTTTAGTTGGTCATCAGTTTAAAATTTCAAGTAGTGTAATATATTGCCTTTAAAATTTGAAAACCATGTAAGTTGATATAATTGTGTTTATTATGAATATTTTAGAATCTTATATTGTTAAATATTAAATTATCACTTTAGGGGTTATTTACCATATCTTTAAAGTTTGTGGATCAATATTGAAAAACCTCAAATGAATAACATATATTAAGTAGTATATTAATAGTTTTTGAACTTTTAATTACATAATTATTAAAGTTATATTACCTTTAAAAATTTAAAGGTAATTTATATCAAGATATTTTATATGTAATTTTAATATTATGGACTATTTCAAAGTTGGGGGTTTTGTATTTTTACCTTTATTTATCAAATTTGGAAGATAATTTTTCCTAATTTAAAATACAAGTTGTCTTTACATGTGATTTATGTTATAAATGGAGTGATATCTGTAATAGATTGAAAAATCATTCAGGCTAAATTTTATAATTTTCTATTTGATTTCCAAAAACCTAAAATAGTTTAGATTTGATTATAATTTCCCTTCATGTTTTAAATATATTACTAAAAAATTTCAAGTAATTTAGGATTAAGCTTTGTATTTCTGTTGGTAATAATATATAAAAATTCTGATGATACAGCAGGGTTCACAAATGCCAACAAAAAGGGGGAGAATTTGGGGATCTGAAGATGCCCTAATTCTCTAAGACTAAGATCCCCAAATCAAGATTCAAGAAACCCTAACTCCGATCTTCCTTCAAACAGAAGAAACAAGACTTGGAATATTTGAATTCCGGCCACCGCCACTCAAATTCACACATTTAAATCCGCAACCACACTGCGGACTTTCATAGAAGCTATCCAATGGAAAATCGGCGGACAAAACACCGACAGAAAAATCCATCTCTTCGTTAATCTTACTCACACGAATAATACTAAACCAGAACAGTAAAACTTTCACCTGGATGCCGCTCAGATTCGTGATCCTATCCTTTGAAATCGTGCCGGTGATTGTCTTCCGGTACTTAATATCGTACCCCTGTATGGTGAAGTCACAGGTATTGTTCAAATATACAGAAAATCTCCCCGTAGATGGATTTATTTCGTATTTCGTGACGCCTAAGGGTAAAATCCCCACCGGGAAATCGTACGACTGGAGTACTTCGTACACAGTGAGCGTCTCCGCGTCGGATGATTGGGCCAAGACGGCGTTTATTGATGCGATCGTCGATAGAAGGAAGAAAAACATCGACATCGACGGCGACGAGAGCTTTATCATGATCGAGAATGACAAGATTTTGAATCTCCACGTTCTCGACGTCCTCACTGGCAAATTGACAACCATTTTTAATTATTAGGAGTTTCTAAATTCCCATGTTTATAAATAATATTAAAATAAATTATAAATAAATAATATTAAGAATAGGACGGCACCAGTATTTTCACCTGTATCGTCCAGTACTGGATTTTTGAATCGATTCGGAAAATTAAAAAAAAAATTTTTTTTAGAAAAAATATAATACCGATCCGAAACGGTACACTGGATCAGTACGAAAACATTATTAAATTCATTATATTCTTTATTTAAAAATATTATAAATTAAATATTTTAATTTAGTATTAATATATATTTAATCTTTATAAATAATATTAAATAAATATTATTATATATTTGATATCTCTACACATAATTATATAAAGTTTAGACATTAATTTTCTAGATTTTTAAATTTGTTCAATATCGATAATATTTTGTTTTATAACATAATGAATATCATTATACTTTAATCAAAATTAATTAAAATGATAAAAAAAATTCAATTTTAGCATCTCATTGCAAAAAAGAAATCTAGTGAAATTACTAAATTAGACATGCAAATCTAATTATAGAAAAATTAACAGAAAAAACCACATGCACATTAAATTAAAAATACAAAAGGGCAAATACGGAAAGTAACCTGTACGTGATTCAGTTGACATCTTTAAGTCTTCTTAAGAGAATATCAAGTGATTTCTTCTTAGGATTAAGCTTACCTCCCCTGGTTCCAAACGAACTAAACAAGCTATCAGATTGATCCCTAAGCTTCTCACAAATCGACACAACTTTCCTATAATCAAGACAATTGTAGCTTCGTTCTCGAATAACCGGGTTCAAAAAACTCTCCGGATGATTACTCAATAGAAGATTCACCATTTGTCTAGCTTCGACAACGCTCGATTTCAATTCAAACACATCACTTTCAGAAGAAACACAGCTTTGATTCTCTGCAAAAGTTTCAAGCATTCGAATATCGATATCGAGTCCCATGATTGCATTTACATTGAACCTTTTTACTGATTCCACAAGCAAGGCTGAGATGATCGTCTTCGATATGTGACCGAGAATGTCTTGGATTACTCGTTTAAGAACTGGAGCTGGGAGAATCTGCTGTGCTGTAGAAACTAGTGTTTCTAAGAAGATTATGACTTCGTTTGCATACTCGTTGCCTCCTTGAACTGGTTCATCGATAATCCAGTTGATGTTATCTATCAATGAGAGAAATCCATCCACTTTGTGCTTTAGAATACCGGTTAGTGTTTCTTCGGCTGCGTCTCGGGATTTGATTAGAGGAAACTGACGACGACCCCTTTCGATGATTCTAGAAGGGATACCGGAGAGATGAGCAGCATGACCAAAGAAGAAATCACAAGCACGTTCGAAGACTGATATGTTTGCTGCCATTTGCATTGCTTGTGTGACTCCAGAGATTGAGCCAGTGATGGTTTTAAGGAGAGTTTTGTCTAGGACTTCTGTTAATAGCCTGTCTAAATACTTCTTCACCATGTCATAAAACTCAAGCTGGCCAGAATAGGACATGAAGCTTACTGAATCCTCAATGAAAGAACGCACAATTCGACAGCAATCTGGTACACTAGATGAGAAAGGAGCAATATATGGAAATGCAGGCATAATATTCGAAGTCTGAAGCCGAAAAGAGAGCACATTCATCGAATACTCGTACTCCTTTTTCATGTACATTTGCTCAAATTTATCAGCTGCAAGAGCTTCTGTAATCTTCTTGAGGCAATCGGATAATAGAAGTTCATGATATTTATCTCTGTGTTTGCCAAGAACATCAAGTAAAGCATCAATTGGGTACCCAAATCTACGCATAGTGACACCAAGTAAACTCACATAATCTTTGATCAATAACAAATGATCTGCAGTTTGCATTCTTGAGAACTGATCTTCCAAAACAGAACACATTTTACCAACAGCAGTATCCCATAAACTCTCCAATTCAATTCTGGATATTAATCCATTTCCTGTCCTCAAAACCCGATTTTCAACAATGAAAAATCCAGCAATTTGTGCAAAAAATGTTTGGTGGGATTCAAGGAAAGGCGCCATTGAAGATACCTGGAAATCAGAAGTAAGTTGAAGCTTCCGATTTTCGAAATAGTACTTCTTGAATCTATCTTCAAGGCCGAGAGTCTTGTGTATGTGATAAGCGCGGTAAAGAAGAGTCAAATCCAACCCTAGATTCCCATTTGCTGTATCAGTTCCACCAATCTCTTCATCGTAATCTTCAAGAGCATAAACACAATCTTCCAGATTAAGCGGATTTTGTTCCCCTGCTTGACGCTGTTTAACTTCTTCTTCTCTCTGGCGTGCGGCGGAAGCTTGCCCAATAGCTAACTGACCTAATTTCCGGCTCACAGTTCGAATCTCCACAAGCCAATCTCCGAATTCTTTGTTAACTTTTCTCTCTATGTATGTCTTGATTGCCTGGATCTGCTTCTCCAATATCTTCTTTAGCGTAGACGACGGCGTTTCATCCAGAAACTTCGTCTCAATTGAGTCCAAACATTTCAACGCCATGTAAAACCTATTCTCGGAAATATGAGAATTGGCTTGCGAGCAAATCGCCATAAGTCGAACACAAGAGCTCAGAGAATCAATCGCGAGATTGATATTTGAGCGTTCGTGTCTCGCCTCGATATAGGAATCCAGCGAATTGAGAAGTGGAACGGCGACGTCTTGAAGCTTCGAATTGGATCTGGAAAGCGACGATTTTAAGATATCGGCGTCTGATAGGAGGGATCGAAGATCATCGACGGCTGTGATGAATTCCTGATAGTGAACTCTGCAGAGGTCCTCAATCTCGGATTCCTTCGATCTCATGAAGTTCTTGAGATGGAGTTGTAGTGTGTCTGGTTTTCCAGAGGCGAAAGCCTTCCGAACGAAGGGGCCAAGGTCCTCTCCTTTGAGTATGGCTGCGGAGAGTAGGAGAAGATCTTGCTTGTCGGCGGTTTCCCCGTTCTCAACCGTGGGAATGATATTCCGGCGAGTTTTCGGCGTACTCATCGTGTTTCCTTCGTGCAAACTACTCACCGAAAGAACGTAGACAGTAACATAAAATTAAACTGGTTATAAAATTATGTGTAACTATATTTTGATGTAGTGGGACTATCATTTGTCGACATAAAACTGATAAAAATTAAAACAATTTGACTCGATAATTATAAGAGATATTGTGTAAAATATGGTAGATTTTGAATTCATTTTGGGTTTTGTGATGATTCGAGTTTCGTAAAAGCGAGTATTGAAAAACTTGATTTCCCCAAAACGAGTCATTAATTTCTTTAATCAATTGGCCACTCGTTTTTTGGAAATGCGATTAAAGCGTGTCACTTTTTGTAAAGACGAGCAAATAGATTTAGGTTTTTTCTTGTAATTCTTCCTCTGTAATCGACCTGTGGAGCACAGCTCCTATCTTTCTCCGGCCGCCCCTGCATATCTAAGGAATATACGGATGTGGAGTATGCTTCGTAGCTCTACTCTATCGTATCCCTCCTCCCCATCCTCAGTTGCTCTATGGCCACCGCCGCCCCTGCTTTAGATGAACCCATCAGTCCTTTAGTCACCAAAATCGGCTGGATCGGAACTCTATTGTTTCCTCTGTAATCGCGTGTGTCTTGCTCCGGCCGCCCCTACCTTGCTCGGGCAGCCAAGCTCCGGACGCCATGAGCCTTGCTCCGCTGCCTCCTTGTACCTCCAGTGAGACACAAATAAGATTAAATGGTGGGCGGAGCAACACACACGAGACAGCAACAGTGAGGATAAAATGGAAGAAATCGATTACGTTTGCCTCTGCAAAAAGTGGTCATCGTTTAACTTTGGAAAATGAAAATCCTTATTCGAGCTTCCAAAAAACGAGTGTCCCAATAATTCCAAAAATTAATGGTTCGCTTGTTTGAAACGCCATTCAACACATTTTTCAACGTTCGCTTTTCACAAGTTCGAATCACTACAAAACCCAAAATGAATTCAAAAACTACATTATTTTGCACAATATCCCGATAATTTCATGAGTCAGATTTTCGAGTAAACGTATACTCGATATAAATAATTGTTTATTAATCTAAAATGGATTTGGAGCTATCTTAAATGGACACCGTCATGGGGATTTGTGGACTCTGAATTTGGGGACTCAGATTTGTTAAAGAGTCCGACTCGTTAATATCAATTATTTTTTTAATTAAAATATAAAATTTTAAAAAGACATTTGTTGTTAAGATGGTTCATAATTAATAATAAATAAAATTATGTTTATCTAATTATATTATACAAAATAATAAATTACTATCACAAATATATATGATAATTAATGTTTAAAACCTGTAAAATGTTGAAATAATTGGTATAAACTATATTATATTCAAATAATAATGGTATACAACTAATTTTTTAAACATTAACAACTTATATTAATATATATAAATAATAACAAATTTAAATAATGATTATTTCAAAATAAATAATAATAAATTTAAATATAAAAAACGGACTCGTGTCCAATAAGTGTCCGAGAAGAGTCGGTGTCCTAGAAGAGTCCGACTCGGATTCGGCTTCCCGGGAGAAGAGTCCGTTTAACATAGTATGTAACACGTTTTTTTGCCGAACCACTTAAGTCAAATAGCTTCAATAATTATTGAAAGATAATCATAAAAATATACTAATATTTTTGCTATTTAAATCAAGGTTTTCTTATTGGTGTATCGTTACACTATCCATATGGAATAATACAATCTA
>RWGZ01001235.1:137309-213041 GCA_009725065.1 Utricularia reniformis | reverse complement strand
TTATCCCGAATTGGGGAAAGTAACAGTTAACCCTGTGAACAAAAATTGGGTATTTGGATATTCCATTCTTCTTCTCTAGGGTGCCTTCCGCTTCGGCGTTTCCAATTCCCACTTGCAATTCACGTGTTCAAAATCCACCCTTTTCGTTTACCCTTCTTCATTTTTTCGTGCTACACAATTTTTTTTTATTAGACAATTTTCTCCCCAATTTATTATAAATCAATTTTATTTATTTGGTTTTAATAAATTCAAATTAAATTTTTAAATTATCAATTTTAATTTAACATTATTTAAATATCTTTAATTTGAAAACATTATAATATATTTGGGTAAATTAATTTTATTGTTTTAAATATAGATGATGTGCACGGATCCAACCCAACGGGTTACTATTCGAATCTATCAACCCATACGGGTTGAGAAATTTTATTGACCCATCAAAGAATTATACATCACAATCTGTCAACGGGATAACATAACCTAAACCTTAAACTAAAATTTTTTCAACATTAACCCTAAAATAAATAAATAAAATTAAAATTTTGCCTATTTCAACTTGTTGATCCCTATGATCGACCCACCGTGTTGATGGGTTGAATTTCACGAACCCAACATGTACATTAATATTTGATACATAATCCATAGATTGACTCATTTATAAGGGTTATGCAAATCTATGCCCACGTCTCTTTTAATATATCCACTTATATTATTTTGAATATATTCTTAAATGTGTAAAATAAAGTGATTTATAAAATTTAAAAAACAGAAAATGAATAATATTATTATGTTAAATTGTATATATAATTTTGTAATATAGATATGGTAAAAAAATGATATTATTTGAATAAAAATAAAAGTATAACAATATGAAATTTATGTGATATTGCTGCGTGAGTAATTTCTCAGAATTCCATTCCTCGAGAACTCAATAAAACTACGGTCACCAAAAGCCCGCCGGCAAATCCAAACGCTTCTCCGGCGACTCTGTCTCCGGCTGACGCAACATTTGTGCCTGGGGTTGTCTTTGAACCTGACCATAAATTCAGTTTATTGCAAAACTATCGTCCTGAAATAGTACAGAAAAGTTTACCTACTGTACCTGATTGAGCAATGGGTTCCGGTGACGGAGATATATCAGCGGAGGAAGGAGGATAAGCCGGGGAAAGTGTAGGAGGCGCCGGTCCACCGGAAACTGAACATTTTAAGAAGTTTCAGTAGAAGAATTATGAAAACTTCACAGTTCGTAAATGATTCTTTACCGTTGCATCGGCTAACCGGCGGTGTACGGACGTTGCAAGCACGTGGCAAATCAAGGGCCAGAGTTTGATTAACGGTGAATCCTAGTACGGAGCCACCGCCGTTGACCAACGCACAGAGGCACTGTGGCTGAGATTGAACGACGCTAGAGAGCTGGGAACAGCAAGATGACGACGGAGTTGAAGAATTACCGGTGACATAATTGAGGCACGGCGCGAGGGTGATCAGCGCCGTCGTGCAACCCTGCTGTGCTGCTGCTGTTTCCCATAAGACTAAAAGCGTGAAACTGGTTAAAAATATAACGGCTAGCTTCCCCGCCATTGTTGCAGTGAACTTGAAGGTATTTCAATGGATTTAAGAAGAAGAAAGACGATGGAGATGGAGATTAAATACAGAGATAATCAGATAAAGAAGAATATGTCGCTGTTGTCGTTAACCTACTCATGCTGTAATTATGAAGAAGAAAGTTCTGGTCAGTTGAATATTAGTTAAAGTGGTTGAACTCCAAAAACCGAAATAGCGTTTACATTTTCAATATTATATATATTCAAAACAAAAAATCAATTTCTCAAATACCGAACCTAATAACAAGAAATAACTCTATTTCATTAAGAGTAGATCGAATCAAACCTTAAATCAAGGAAGATGTTAAATCTATAGAAGAATTAATTTGAGTTATCAAAATGTATGTAGATAATTTTAAATAAATTAAGAAATATTAAATATTTATATATTTTCTTTTTATATAAATAATATAATATTTTTAATTTTTTATTATGTTAAATATGATTATTATATCGGTTCTCATCAATAAACTTTTTCTTTTCCATTTATCGTTTTTTTATTAGAAACAAATATGAAAATCGAATACCAAAAAAATAACAAATTTTGCTACAAAATTTTGTTGCTTCAGCCGAGTAAATATCGAATGTTTTCGGTTCGGTTTAAGTATATACCGAAATAACAAATTCAAAATTAAAATAATAAAAAAAAATTACAAGGGTAAACCACAGTGTTTAAATAAAATTTTAAAATTTTAAATTATTATTTTTTGTTCCAAAAATTTAAAAACTAATTATTATTTTTAAATTAAATAAAATGTTTAAACTTGGTATTAGCCAAATTAGGAGAATAAATTATTTTACCGAAATTAACAAAATATAAAAATAGAATCCATTAAATAATAAGTAATAATACAGTAAATTAATAAACGGTTATAATATTAAAAAGAATTATATCCATTAAAAGTTAGAATGACGTGTTATAATGAGTGGTTAATAATATTCGTAACCACGGATAATCGGACGGCCACAAGAACCCCATTTTCTCCCTCTATAAAACCAAATGGAGTTTCTAAAACAAAAACAGAGTGATTAAAATGGAAGGCAAAACCAGAGTCATTTTATATTTGTTGTGCGCGGTGGCGATCGTGGCGGCAGTGAATGCCGAGAACTTGCAGCCCTTCGAATTCGATGAATGCGTCGACGCATGCAAACACAATTGTAAAGGTGAAGGTTACAGTGACTTCGTGTGCACATTCAAATGCGAGCCTAAATGTGCATCTAAAGGTATATATAATTTGGTATTCGTAATTTCATACTTTTTCATCTCAAAGTTTTATCATTGTAGCAATGTGATCTACAATGTATCAAGATAGTAAAATCAATTCAATAATTTATAAATTTGGATAAAATCAATTCTCAAAATTTAGTGGTATGATATAATTAACCTCCAAAGTTTTTCAATTTTGAATCAAATTTTATGGACGATTATGTAAATTTAAGGGTCTGATTTGTGAAATATTACAAATTTAGAGGACAAAATATACAAAAAAAAACATAAAATTTTGGGATTAAATATGTCATTACAAAGAATAATGATTAAATTTATCAAAACTATGAAAGTTTGTGGACGAGATTTCGTTTTCTCTATATATAATGAATTTAGTTTAAATTTAAAATAATACAAATGTGATGTCTTTGGTTTCAAAATTGTTTAAAAATGAATTTCTAGTGAATAATTATAGTTTCCTATGTATTTTTTTAGGGCGATGATTAGATATGATCCCCATGATTTAGAGGTTATGGCAAATTGAGTTCCCATAGTTTTGAAAATTTGTCAATTTTGAACCCAAAGTTTTAGAATGGCAAAACATGTCCCCCGACTTTTGTATGGTTTAGTAAAACTAGTCCTCATTGTTTATCAAAATTGTCAATATTAATCCCCAAACACTTCAATTTCGGCAATGTTACTCCCCAAACAAAAACAATGGCGTATTTGATCATTGTAATTCCAGAGTTTTGGCAAAAAATGTCCCTAACGTTATTAGAGATTCTCAACGTTTTGAAATATGACAATTACGGTCGTTAAATAATTTTGCAACGGTGTTCCTCAATGTTTTGAAAAACGTAAACCCTAACGGCGGTAAAATAATTTAGGGATCAATTTCGCCAAATTTCCCAAATTTAGGGACTAGTTTTGCCACTAAACATAAATAATGAGGACTTGTTTTGCATTTTTTAAACTTTGGGGACTAATTATGAACTTTTGGGATTGAATTTGCCAAATTTTACAAACTATTAGGATGAATATTGCCAATTAATTGAAGTCTGGGGACTCTATACGCCAAAAAATAATTTGGGGATCAAATTTGCCAAAATCAACAAAATTTGGGGACCAAAGCCGCCATTTTCCGATTTTTTGATAACTTATATTTTATTTTTGAATTGTTCGAATTTTGCAACACATGATTATTACATTTTTGTAAAGTCAAATAATTAAATAAATATTGGTGAAATGTTTAATACATTAAATGTTGTTAGGGTCATCATTGAATTTGAATATTTATAGGTCAAATATTCAATTATAATTAAAAAAATTATTTACAATTTTTTAAAGTTTAAAGATAAATATGTGCCAACTTTTATACTATTTTTACCATTTATAAAGTTCGATGCATTATATTTACACTACTTTAAAGTTTTAGTTAATTTTATACTATTTTAAATTCAATAATTTTTGTATTAATTAATTTGTTACTTTATGATTTGCAGGTGTATTTGGAAGATCATGAACACAAATGTTTTCTCTAGATTTGGGGTTAATTTGATTTAAATGAAAATCAAGACCCAATCTACACAATAATTAGTTATTATATAAATACTATAAATAATGAGTTTGTTCTAACTTATCATAATTAGTTATGTATCAATTATCATAATTTGCAAATTATGATATGTATGTAATGAATGAATTTCGATTGACTAGAGAAAATTTATTTATTTTTTTCATTTATAGTACACGTGTTTTCATTATGTTTTCGCCAGTTTTTTAATCTCGGACGAAATTTAGTCCGAAATGACCAAAATTTCGTTTCTACCGGTGTTCACCGAGATGATTGAAATTCCGATATATTGCAGGTATATCGACGGTATACCGGTGTACCGGCAAAAACCGGTACAAGACCGGTAAGCCGGTATTCAAACATTGGTTTTCGCATTCGAATAAACATCATTTTAATGGAATATCAACAAAATATTTATCGCTTAATCATAAGCTAAAGTAGAATACATGGCAAGAGCAGCAACACAAACTATGTTACAAATCGTCAACTAATCGACTATATGCATTGCAATAAAAACATTATAATTTGTAAGGTATCAAAATCAAATACTATATACTCCACAATTATGTATATGATGAGGTCGTCAAATTAGTGATATCCTTACGAAATTATTCTACCATATGTTAGATAATATTTATATTATCTATATATATTTAAAAAATTTATGATTTTATGATTATATTAATTATATAATAAAAAGTTAGAATATTTTTCCTAATTAGTTGGGATGAATGTGAAGTCTTTTTCCTTTTATAAATAAGGATAGTGTTGACAACCATTAAACCCGGTACCAACGATGAGTCCTAAACAAGAATGAAGATGGTCAGGCCCAATCGAGAATTCGACAGCTGAAATTATCAAACAGACCGATCGGTCCCGGAAAACAGCATAGGGCGATCGGTCCAGACAAACATCATAGGGCGATCGCTCCAGACAAACAGCATAGGGCGATCGGTCCCGGCAGTTTGCTTAGGGGCAGCATACCGATTGGTCCCGGTAGTTTGCTTAGGGGCAGCACACCGATCGGTCCGGCAGACTGCGTAGGTCACATCAGACTACAAAGACACTGACAGACTGCATGTGGGCCCATCAGCATGCATTCAATGCTTCAGGCTCAGCCACACTTTCCAGCATGGGGAAACAAAAGGAGACTAATTTCGAAGAACCCTAGCCGCTGTAATTTCATTTCCGCTGCTCTTATTCCCTTTATATATTTCATTGATTTATTAATGAATTTACCGTGAAGGTTCTCCTCTCGGCAACGTGGTTTTTTCCCCTTTCTTAAGGGGTTTTTCCACGCTAAAATCGCATGTGATGAGATCCCCGGAACCCGGTACCCCGAATCTGATCAGGGCCAAGCTTGAATAGATTAGCCCAAATAACATAATCCGAACTTGGAGGCCCAGATCCAGCCCGTGTGAATGAACGGCCCAACCAAGCCAGGCGGGTCCGATCGCCCATTCATATCGATCGGTCCCGATCGGTAGGACCCAGTTTTCTCCCGCGCACCAGNAAAGCTAAAGGTGTGAGAGGCCACACAGAAGAAAAAACTAAATGTTGTCATCAATTTGACACAGATTGGCTGTAGATAAAGGATACAGTCAGACAAAACTGCAACACTCAACGACGTTAATCTAGCACGAGCATTGGGGCTTCTTTCTTCATCTCAATTCAGAATTGCCCGGGAGGCTACGTGCGACAAACTAACAAATATAACAATTCAACGAATACAAAGAACAAAGGGGGAGATGATGAAAAGGGTAGCTGTAATTTAGGGTTTGGAGGTACGCAGTTTACGGGACTGCTATGTAGTAAAATGAAACTAAGACGGCAACCAAGGTTTTATTGTGAACTACTGCGTGAGCTAGGGTTTTTTTTAAAGGGCCTTGTTATTTGGGCTTCTCTTATTTCAAAGTTTTAACATATTGGTCCCAATACTTTCAAATTTTAATTTTCTTTCTAAAACTATTAATAAATACATTAAACGACGTGTAAATTTAGTTCTCATAATTTCATATTTTGACAATTTTAGTCATTTTGCTTTGATAATTATGACAGATTGACTCCTTTAACTTTATTTGTGGTAAAATTAGTCATCTTACTTTGTAACATTTGGTAAATTAGGTCCTTCAAGTTTTATCTATTTGGAAAATTTGGTCCTCAAAGTTTGTAATTTTCATTTTTATATAATACAGAAACTAATTTTGCTACTACAATCAAACTACAGTGACCGGTTTTGTTCAATTTCATTTGGATGATAAATATGAAATTTGAGAACCGATTTTACCAAATGTTCCAAAATAGGAGGGTCGATTTTGCCAAATGTCCAAAATTTGAGGATTGAAAATGATAAAATAAACTTAGAGGACTAAATTTGTCAAAATGATCAAACTGCAAGAACAAAAAACGTCATTTCTCGAATACATTAGATGATTAGATGTATCTATTTATTTATTATAATTTAAACCTAGAATTTACAATTATGTTGTGTGCTTAACATGATATTGGTAAGTCGTATAACTAGTGGTGTCACTACTGAACCTTGCTTGTTGGAATGAGTTTAATTATTTTTAACATTCTTAATTAATATTTGACCTATGCAGGTTAAAATGATCAAATTATTTCATATTTTTTATACGATTAAATCAGATTGTTTGAATTATTACGTGTGTTTGAGAAAAAGAAAGATCTTTCTTTCCCAACGAAGATGTATTTGCTATTGTTTGGTGAAATTACTATGCTAATTTTAAATTTTTTCGAAAATTTTAAAATAAAATAAGAAAGATTGAATATTATTAATCACTATCGGATGGTCATTTCTATTATCAAATACGTCATTATAAATTGTAATTAAATTTATTATCTTCATTATCATTCTCATAACTAAATCATGTTCATTTAGTGAATAATTAGTATTTTTTCAAAAAAAATAATAAGTGGATGTAGGAACCCAAGCACCCTATCCGTATCGGGTGAGGGAATTATGAAAAGACGAAGAACACGTGCAACATAATGATAGACCCAATTTTGGGAATCAAATGAATCTTGAAACATTACATTGTCTTATATTGTATTTGTGATGAAATATTTTGGAAAGAACAAATCATAGACCAAATTTTCGGAATAAAATGTTTCTTCCTTTTTGTTGAACATTTTCATATCATTTAGATTTCTATTATGTTTTAGTTCTCTTTTGTTCATCTTTTCATCCTCTTAGCATGGCATCGTAGTCATACATGTAAAAGAAAGTTACAATCTATGATGTTTGGATCACTTGAGGCATACTCGTAGAAACATTAATTTTAGAAAATTCGGATTTTCGAAGCGGCTCGAAACCCACTATTAAATAAATATAATTATTTAAATTATAATGATAATCATTATTTGAAACATGAAAATTAAAATGGGCACTTGAACATCTCATAAATTTTACGTTAATTGAAATTATTATATATTGACGACCATCAAATATTTAAAAATCAATTGTCAAATCTTTTTTTGAAAAATATTACATTTGAGTTTGAATGAAAATGAAGAAAAAAAAATTATATACTTTGAATATAAAATAAAAATTAAATACTTTCTAATAAATCGTTTCTTGGAAGCTTCATAGTTTGCGATCGGCATGTTTTCGCAGCGGAGCGGCAATAACCATAAGTTTCGACGCAACATAGTTTATAACCATGGGCAAAAAATCAAACCCCTAGGAATAGTTCCCCTCGTTCCAACGTCCTGGTTCAATGCTTCCGCTGGAAACTCACCCATTCTAATCGATGAGCGGCGTCGATGTTTTTGTCACCACAATCATGTTTGGGACGCTTCCGTTCATCTCATCCACCACAAATGACCCTAGAATATCGCTAGGGAACCTTGTATTCCTTAGACGAATGTTGACATCATATTTTAGCATTCCAAGCAATGAGCAACATTTTGGCGACATGTAGATAGTTGTATGGAGGAACTTGTTCCAAAGCTATTGGAGATCACACATGGCTCCTCCTTCATCACGTCACTATAAAAGGTGATAATTATCTTGATTGCAAAATGTAAATTTGGATGTATTGATAGAACTATTGTGGAAACGACCCTTACCAACGAATTCTTGAGTGAATTCTACATGATAAATTCCATGGTGTTATTTTGGATCTAAATACCATGGAAATGACCATTGTGTGGTTGGATCTTAAACACCATGAAAATAACCATTTGTTCGACCTTTGAATCCGTGGAATTGAGTAATGCTTTGTGGGATAAAATCAAAGAGCATTTTTCTCATTGCAATGACCCCTGAATCAATTTATTACAAAATGATATAGCCACTTATCGTCAAAATAGTTATTCAATTAACTTATTTTGGTCGTTTGAAAAGTCATTATATTGATATAAGTCAATATGAACATCTATTTCACCCTTGATAATTGCTCGTAAATACAAGATTATAATCATCGTCAAGAGTAAATGGAGCTTCATCAATTGTTATTGGGAATGGCCAACTCTATGTATGGTACAATAATTACTCATATTCTTAGTTATGACTCATTGCCGAAGTTGATTCATACATTTTTGAGAATTTTTCAATTAGAAACTCACAACTCGAGGATGATAGGAGAGAGGATGTGGTTTTTACCGTAGGTTTTGTTAAACAAACCAATAGATCCAAGAGGCCTTGGTATGAAGCTTCTTCAAAATTTGGACATCGCAACGACAAATGCTATTCGCTATTGGAATATCCCGATAAATTGGGGATAACCTCGTATTCTTCCAAAAAACAAGTCTATCGCCCCTTGAATTCATGGAAATGGGGCTCGATCTAATGATGTTCAAGCGTAAGCAGCAAAGACGACCAATGAAGCATCTTATCACTATGTTCCGAATTTTTTATGAATTTTGGAGGAACAATGGACAATATTGAAAATTCTAATTGTTACCGGTGAAAAAATCTCAAAACCTCCTACGAAGTTATCATGTATGATTTCTTCATCTTATTGGTTGCTCGATTCTTGGGCAAACCAACATATGACATGATCTTTGAATTTATTACCAATATCCGTGATGTTAGTCAATGTTCTATCGACTTGCTTGACTATAAACCATTTTCCCTACTAAAACATGGAGTGTAATACTCTATCGCAAAGTGACTCATCATAATGTATTCGGCATGTCAATATTGTGATGTGTCTAATTAATGTATCTCAATTAGTTTATCATATACCATATACACTAACCATCACGGATCTTCACTATGTTTTGCATGAACATTATTGGAGGACTATGTTTGGATGGGCGAAAATATCGATAGGGTATATCATTTTCGTCTACTTGATCAATGTTCCATATTCCCCATTGGGGTAAAGTTGAAAAACTGTGATCTTTGGCATCAACAATTGGAACATGCCTCATTTTGAAAAATGCTTTATTTGTATCTCTGCAAAACACACACGAAATTCATTTGAATCTTGCTTGAACATCACTACTTCTATATTCGATCTCGTTCATGCCAACATTTGGGGCCTTACCGGGTTGCCTTCTTATGTGGTGCCGATTATTTTCTAACAACTATTGATGACTTTTCTCGGAATTTTTCGGTATATCTCATAGAATCCAAACAAGATGCCCATTATCAATTACGTCAGTTTAGTTGCATGACAAAAACCTAAATTCTAGTGGTCCAAAATATTTCCATAATGATGATGGATTGGAATTCATCTCTCTTTGATGCATATGAAATTTCTAGTCATATGTGTACGGTACATACTTGTTGTGGTTGTAAAACCGGGGTACAAACAGTCATAGATCCGAATTAATCGGAATTCTGTTTTATTCTTTTATTGCTTGTACGACAATTTGAATGAAACACTAGCGAATATGAAAAAGCGATTTAACGTGTAAAACCCCTATGAACGGGGAAAAACCACAATACTCTTAGTCAATGCATTATCAACAAGAACAATTTACAATATCTTTGCGGGTAAGAAAATAACAATGGAAATGGGACAAACATGAACAAACAAGTAGAATTCAGCAAAGAACGGGCTCACATGCCCCAAAAAGGTCATCCGTAGCTTCTAAATCCACCTCCAATATATAGAAGAAGATAAGAAAATGTTAGGAGACTGCCTCCAACAAGATAAATGTTGTCCGCCTACTAAGTTTTTGCCCATCCACAATCGTCAATATGACAGAATCGGTCCAGGCCTAATCTCTCCGGAAGCCCGATCCGATGTGCCTTTAATGGCCGATCCATACGTTTCTGTGTGACTTCTTGAACTCGAATGGCTTCTTGGGCCTAGTTCGAGATCTTCCAAAGAATGGCTCACCATTAAGTTAGAGACATGATTTGCCAGGTTTGTTTCATATCACGTGGGTCATCCCCATTTCTCATGGGCCTCCATTTATCCAATGTATCGGGTGCCGAGGTTCTCATCACTAGTCCATTGGGTCACAAGTTAGGAAATGAGAAATGGGAAAATGGGTCACAAGTTAGGAAATGGGCCCCCTTGTATATAAATAAGGTGTCTCATGTCATTTGAGGGTTGGACCTTTGGCATACATTTCATGGTACCTCGATTGGAGTNACAAGTATGTTTCTTTCAAGTGCAGCATCAAAACGGGAACTATCGCATGCCATTGTTCCACCAACAATATAGTAAGCCACCTCAGTTGTTGTAATGTCAATAACACCCTAAGCAACACACATATTCTAATAAGCAGCGAAAAATAAACAATATTTTCAAATTTTAGTCAAGAATACAGCATTTTTCATGTCAATTAACAGCTTGTTGACATAACAGTTCAATTCATGTAATAGCAATCAGCACACTTTAAGCACAAAATCTCCACATTCAGTATCAAAAGTTAAGAATGTTAGATATGCATATATATACCTTCAAATCAGACAAAAATCTTATATGGAAAAACATGATCAAGCTGATTGTTTAATTATGTAGATAGAAACACATAATTTGCTAGAAAAAACCTGTATAAAACCTCCTCTAATAAGATCCTCCAAAGCCTTTCCTCCAACCCCAGTGGCATGAAAGACCAAAGTTTCGTAGCCTTCTCGAGCCAATATATCTTTAACAACATTGACACAGGGTGTAGTCACCCCAAACATGGTTATACCAATTGTACCTTTTGCACTTGCAGTAGCTGATAATCTCGATATCTCCAGTTGTCCAAGCACCATTCCAGAAAATGCAGAGGCGGCATTGGACAATATCAATCTACTAACATTATTAATTCCACAAATATCTACAATTGATGGAAATAACACGAGATCAAATGATAACAATGATGTCCCACCACTTCCACCAAGGCCTATTAAACCAGCTAAAGTTCTTTTCCTCTGGGATTCTCGGAGGAAGGCCGTGAACGATTCACTCATGATAGAAATAGCACCGCCTCTATCATTTGGAAGCTGTGCACATTTCTCATGGCATGAAAGAACAACTTCTCTTGAAACAAAATTGAAATCATCACAGATTTCGATATGTTTCCCACCAGTCGATACATCCACGACTGTCACAACCACCTGTAGATGTAAAGATAAACATATGATTAAAATATCTAAGAACCAGAATAACAAGAGTTTCAGGAATCAGCTTCCTCGTCTTCTCAAAACAGAAAGGAAATTAAACAACAAAAGTTAAATACGTGATTTCCGCGGACAAGGGGCGCCCGAGCCCTTGTCCGCGGAACGTATTTCCGCGGAAATTTCTCAGCGCCCATGTAGTGATGGGCGCTGAGATGGCATTGACAGGGCGGAGATGTGCGTATTTCCATACGGACATCTCCGCCCGTTACAGCAAGCCTAATGACACCCACATAGTCCTCATGGCTTTTCTTTTTCCCTAGCACCAACACTTCCCAGTGGGTCACCCATCCCTGAATTGCTCCTTTGTGAGCACGTTTAACCTTTCAATTCTAACGTTCCGCTTGCCACTTTGCTAGGGAAAAGACCTCATGCAATGGAAGACGAATCACTATAATTAATCTCTGATCGTTCCCCGTCTCACGAAAAATTTACATAAGTTTAAGGATTATACTCTGAACCTGACGCTACTTTCATCTAGATAGTTAAGAGATCCCAACACTTTTTTGGTGGAGCGCGATAAAGGTCCGAGTAATGATTGGTGTTATGGAAAGTGCTAGAACTTGTAAAGCACAAGAACATATGCCTTTGCTAATGGTTAAGTGGGTAAACCAACTTAACGCGAGTAACCCTATCCGCCTAGGTGGGAGTGAAAAATTTAAGTCAGTCTAAGGATATTACCCTGAATGTGGCACTACTTTTACATGGATAGTGAGAGCTCCTAATTTTTTTCGGTAGAGAGCGGGAAGGTCCGAGCATTGATGTCAAGAAGAATTATTAGTGTCGTGAGGTGGAAGACATCCGTCTCCTCCGTAACCCTCAAGCGTCACTAGCTAAGTGGGTAAACAGCTTAACGTGAGGAGCTCAACCCGTTTGGGTGGAAGTGAAAAAGTTACGCTAGTCTAAGGATTAAACCGTGAATCTACCGCTACTTCTACTCAGGTTGTGATGGCTCTTACTGTAAAAGCCAGGAAAAAGGTACGATGGAACAATAGTAGGGAACATATTGGTAAGGTCTAGACAAGGAATAACGAGGGATACGGGTATGAAAGAACGAAAAAGGAAACGAAAAGATAGAAAAGTAAAGCAAAACATAAAGGAGGGGTCAAAATAAAAAGAAGGAGGGGTCAAAAGGTGAATTAGAGAAGTTAAGATGTCTATAAATAGGGGTGGGAAGGCCCAAACCCAAGTTAATTACCACTAAGCCACGAAAATCCACGAAAAACCCGAAAAACACGAAAATTGTCGCGAATTTTGGGCGTGCAAAATTGTAGCGAAAATTGGTACAAGAGAATTATAGCGGATTTGGAAGCAAAGACAAAATTGTCGGGGAAAGTTTTGAGGAACAAATTATCGTGGAAAATATTTGAAGAAGAAAATTATCGCGGATTTGGTCCTAAGAACAAATTGTCGCGAATTTCTGTGCTGAAGTGAATTATCGCGGAAATTCTAAAGACCGGGTGTTTTCATTGCGTTCCAACGTCGGATCGTAAGGGAAAAAGGATACATAGGGTCTACGGTAATCACATAGTTAACAATAAGATAATAACGTCGGAAATTGTGTACTAAGACCTGTTACGAAATGCAGGGAAGCACGAAGGGACTATAACGAGCGAAAGCAAATGGTAAACGGAGTGAGCACGATGTAGTAAGGGAAGGTTCAGACTTAGGGAACGGGATTGGGTAATTAAGAAAGAAAGTAAAAAACACGAATGATTGAGACAAGTGTTAATAAAACTCGGGGTGAGGAAGGATGGACCATCCGACCGAACCCGGCATCGTGCCTAGTACACGATTCACCAAAGGAAGGGCATGTCTGATGATGGGAACGATAAGTTCCAAAGATGGAAAGATACATACGAAAAGGGCAGAACGGATCCGGGTGGAAAAAGGGGTAGCTCCTAAGTACCCACCCGGGGAAGGGAAGCATATGGCCCGTCGAGTCATCCAACAACTAACGGTTGGCTTGGGTGGGACATGTACCGAGCATGTTACTCTCGGCAACAGTATAGTTAAAGCATGAGGGGAATGATAATGGTAAAAGAAGAAGGAAATAAGAAAACGATTAAAAGAAACGACATACGCATGTGTGTATGGTTTATTTAAGAAATGAAAAGATAAAGTATAGCGTGCGTGAAGTTTCCTTTAATAGATTGTGACCGCTTTACAGATTTTGTAGGTGACGCGGACGAGGTATGAGGAGGGCATGGGAAGAAGGTCGTCGGTTGTCCGGTGATAGACTTCGGTCTTTGGAGAACACTCTACATTATGTCGCTAGACTTTAATGTTTTGAACTATGTTTTAAATTTACATTCGAACGTTTCGTTTTATTTTGCACGTTTTTACCAAATCAGCTAGGCCCAAATTAGGGTCGTTACACTTACACTTATTCTTCGGAGGAGAACGGGAAATGTCATGCCTCGAAGAGGAAATAATTATGGTTACAGGCGTTTGTTGAAGACCATGGGATGAGATGAATCATGGTGTTTGGTTAGACCCGGAAAGAAAGTATTGGTTGCTTGGTGAGGCCGAGAAGGGTGCTTAGTTAGACCCACAAAGAGAGTATTATGGGTGTTTGGCGAGGCCCATGAGAATGAGATGAATTTGGGAAATTGTTTAGGCTTAGGAAGGAAGTGATGTTGGGTGCTTGGTGAAACCATGGAAAAGACATATATCTCCTCCGTGACTCGACATAATCACATGTTTAGTAAGTAAAATCATTTAACGCAAGGATCTATTACTATTTAGATAGGAGTGAAAAATTTACGTTAGTCTAAATATTGTACAATGAACCTGACGCTACTATCATCTAGAGAGCTGTATATCTCTCGCTCACCTTTTGGAGGAGAACGGGACAGGTCAATGATATTAAAGTATATTGGTGTTGGATGCTTGTTGAGGTCCAGCGTCAGGACACATAAAATCTTATTAATGACTCGATATTCTCAAGATGATCAAGTAATTATCTTATGACATACACTATTCTCTTATTTATGATTAGAAAATCTTATTTATGGTCACAAAGTCTTATTTATGATTTAAAGAATCATAGAACTATCTTATATCATGGATTATTGTCTTATTTACAATCATAGAATCATATTCATGATATGTGTTAATACATGACTTACGACGATACGATCAGGGCCATGTGATATGACCGATCGGACGATAATATCCTCTTGCCGATCGGACGAGAGAATCGATGGTCAGTCAATCGGTACCCTACGGAGTGTTGCAGGATCGATAATGAATTGCTAGATGAAGGGTGTGCGATCGGCGTCCTAAGGAGAAATGTCAACAAAAGCTGCGCCATTACTCCAGGCAGCGGTATGCGGCTTCGGCGTGCACAAAAGTCTCATAAATTGGCTCGAGGTGGCTGCGGTGAGATCGTAATAGATTACGATAAAATTGTGTGCAATTAAAATATGTATAATGTTTGTCTATAAAAGGGAGAGGTCTGAAAATGTTGAAGGACAAGCTCTCCGGAGAGTTCCTGATCAAAAATTCTTAGTGAATTCATCCTGGGTTTGGTGCCCCGTGGGTTTTCCTCCCGGTTCTCGGGTTTCCCACGTATAAACTCTTGTTCTCCTTTCATTACGGCAACCGTATATCAGCGGTATCCTCACCTGATTATAAAACATCACAGAGTAGATTTTTACTCTTAATATTTGGCGCCGTCCGTGGGGACCGATCTGGTAAACCTACTAAGAAGCTTTGTCTGCTAGTCATAGTTCTTATGGAGAACCCAGAATCTATTGAGTGAATGGAAGCTCACCAGTAGGAATCACATAACAGCATCGCTAGAAAAAAAGTGATAACTATCGATCCTCAATCCTTGCAGAAAATGGTAGAGGAAATGGTGGGAGATCTTCGACAATCGCTCCTAGCGTCTGGGCAGAAATCTGTTGTCCAGCCGCATATCCAAAATACTCAAAGCTTGATTCCACCAGAAGCAGGTCGGCAAGACGACCAGCGCGGAAATCTAAGCTCAGACGAGGAGNTTAAGTCTGAACCTTCCCTTACTATATTGTGTTCACTCCGCTTACCGTTTGCTTTAGCGTATTATAATCTTCCCGTGCTTCCCCTGCATTTCATAACAGGTCTTAATTATTCGAATTCTGACGTTATCATCTTATTGTTAACTATGTGGTTACCGTAGACCTCACGTGTACTTTTCCTCCCACGATCCGACTTCGGGACGTAACGAAAACACTCGAACTTAGTATTTTCGCCACAATTCTACTTCTGCCCTGAAATTCGCGATAATAATACCCTAGGATTAAAATTCGCGACAATATTGCACTGGGATGAAATCCGCGATAATTTATGCCTTACTGGAAATCCGCGACAATTTTACTCTTCATGAATTTTCGTGACAATTTTGCCTTCGTAAATTTTCGCGACAATTTTTGTTCTTCAAAATTTCCGCTACAATTATTGCCTTCAACTTTTTCGCGATAATTTTGTGCCTTGGAGATTTTCGATATAATTTTCCTTCTTCAAAATTTTCGCGACAATTCTTGCCTTCAACTTTTTCGCGATAATTTTGTGCCTTGGAGATTTTCGCGATAATTCTCCTTCTTTGCGGAAATTTTCGGATTTTCGGGTCTTAATGATGATTAACCCGTTTTTGGGCCTCCTCACTCCTATTTATAGATATCCTAACTTTTCTAATTCACACTTTGACCCCTCATTCCTTTACTTTTGACCCCTCTTTTATCTTTTTCTTTACTTTTCTATTCTTCATTCCCTTTTACGTCCTTTCGTTCCCGTATCTCTCATTATCTCTCGTCTAGACTTTACCGTTACATTCCCTACTATTTGTTTCGACATACCTTTTTCTCGGCTATTACACTTAACATTTGGCGCCGTCCGTGGGGACCGGTCTGCTAAACATCTTATTAACCGTATATCAGCGGTATCCTCACCTAATTAACTCGTTTTTGGGCCTCCCCACCCCTATTTATAGACATCTTAACTTCCATAATTCACATTTTGACCCCTCATTCTTTTTATTTTGACCATTCCTTTATCTTTTACTTTACTTTTCTATTTTTCGTTTCTTTTTCGTTCTTTCATTCCCGTATCCCTCGTTATTCCTCGTCTAGACTTTACCGCTACATTCCCTACTATTTGTTCTATCATACCTTTTTCCTGGCTATTACACCGCGGATGTTGGTGTCAGATAACGGTACACTGTTTACGGGAAAGAAGGTTCAGGATATGTGCATTGAGCTCGGAATCAAACAAATGTTTTCCTCTATTTCACATCCTAAGACCGACGGCCTGACGGAGGTATCGAACCGTGTGATCGTTAAAGGCATAATGAGGAAGCTGGGGGATATCAGAGGCATTTGGTCTGATCGACTGCAAGAGGTATTGTGGGCATATCGAACAACTCCAACGCATACCACTGGTGAGACTCCATTTTCATTAGTTTATGGATCGGAAGCCTTAGTACCGGTAGAGAATATTTTGAAAACACAAAGGTGGTCATGTATTCCGAAGAAGAAAACGACGACTTGAGGAGAATGGATTTAGATCTAATCGATGAGAAAAGAGAGGATATCTACGATCGACTGTTAATGTATCGTCGGACCATGGAAAAATGTTATAATAAGAATGTGAATCCCCGAACGTTTTTAAATGGGGACTTGGTTCTGCGAGTGTGGAAGCACAGAAGAATCTTGGTAAACTCGATCGTCGATGGGAAGGTCCTTACAGGGTTAAGGACGTGTTGTTTGGAGGCGCTTATAGATTGGAAACATTGGAGGGCAACGAATTCCAAAGATCCTAGAATATTGATAATCTCCGAATTTGTCATCCATAGTTGGGGTAACATTTTCTACTACTTCTAGTACTTGTGATAAAACTCTGCAACTTTCCAATTTATTTAAATGCTATTAGCATGAATTTATTACCCATAACAACAAAATATGTCGAGTGACAACACATGCAATATTATGCCCTTAAAGTCGAACGTCATATTCTGATGACCCTTTCGACTATCCTTTAATGTCGAACCTATCGATAACTGATAGCGACATTGAGGAATCCGTATCGGCATCCCCTGCTTCGTTGACTCATAGCGATCAAGCATCTACCAAAAATTGTGTCGAACGTCCCTTCTCAGGAGATCTCTTCGGCTACAATTACGTCGAACGTTCCTTCTCAGGAATACTCTTCGGCTCACAATAGTGTCGAACGTCCCTTCTCAGGAGACCTCTTTGCCAAGAACAGTGTCGAACCTTCCTTCTCAGGATACCTCTTCGCCTATAATTGTGTCGATCGTTCCTTCTCAGGATACATCATTGGCTATAACCGCATGGAACGATCCTTCCCAAGAATCCTCCTCGATTTCGATTACGTCGAACGTTCCTTATCAGGAATACTCTCTAGCTGTAAGAACGTTTCCTGAACTTTGTTTGGCTATAATCACGTCGACCACCACATTAAGGAAACAACCTATGCTTTAATTTTATCGAACGATCCCTCTAAAGAATCCTCTTCGAAATATTGGCAAGTCTTCTATATTAAAAGTCAACTTATTCCGTCGCACTTGAACAGGAGACCTATTTGACACAACTTCATATTTTATCTTAAAGTATGACATCTCTTATACGGATGCTGGCAAAAGTTACGAATAGGTCCATCCGATTGATCAGTATGGTAATGTTCTTCACGAGTGGGAATTAGAGATGGCACACAGGTGCTATAGAATAGACATATGTGCCAGGGGCTACTTCGGTAAATTGCCACTACGTTTTTGTTGGCATCTCATGGTTTAAATGTTATGGCAAATCGGATGATCGATCGACAAAACAAACAATACTTAAGCCGGATTCTGAAATTTTGGATGAAATAGTTGTCGATCGGTATTGAAGCAATAAGATAACGATTAACATTTAAAGTTATTCTTATTGAAGAAATTACAATACAACATTCATGAAGATGAGGAGCTAAATGTTAAGGCCCCTAGGCTATCAAGAACGAGTTTATCCAACCGATCGGTGTGTGGGTGAAATTCTGGATCAGGATCGTCCGGTCCAATGGGCGAGCGAGGATTAAAGTTCCCATCAAAAGTGAGTGGATCTACACGCTTCCATTCCTCGGAGTTAGGATTAAGTTCAAAAATGTTGACGATTTGCTCCTTAATAATCGTCTTCTGTTCCTCTACCAATCCGAGGGAGTAAGTCGTCACCAAGCTTTTGAATGTTGGCGAGATAACGAACCGATCCAGAAATGACGATATGTCTTCTTTCTTATTGTCGATCGTTTGCTCAAGAGCAGACATCCGACTGTCATAGTCCGAGCACTTCTTATTGATATCCTGGAGAGTGCCATATACAGAGTTCATAAAATGCATAACCTTATCTTTTAGGACTATCAGACTATGACGATATTCCTCCTCAGCATATTTAAGTGCGGTGGACGCTAGATCGACATTTTTCCGTTCGACATCCAGCCTAACTTCAAAGAGGTCGCGCTCGACTTCAGCCTCGACTCTCTTTTTCATTTATGTCTGGATCTCTTTAGCCGAACGGGATAATTCTTTGGTGACCACATCCACTCTGTTCTTCAAAGTATTGTTTTCTTCCTGAATGTGGGAGAGCTCTTGGGAACGACGCCTTGCTTCAGCTAGCTCTCCCTCTAGCCTAGCAATTTCGTTTCTGTCTTCTGCAGCTTGATCATGTGCCTTAGAAAGTTTCTTTCGCAGAAGTGCCACCGCCATTAAAGAGCGCATTGTCTTATGATACAGAGACAACATTTCCTTTGATGTCTGCAATGGGCAACAAATGATTAGATCGGCAATAATCGGTATGGAGCATTTAGATATTGTTATGAAAAATACCTCACGAAGGGCGATCGCCGCTTCGCCAAGAGAAACAGGTGGGTCGGTCAACAAAGTGCCGACCTCCATCATCTCGTCAATATGAGTACTGACGAGCATCCCCACAGCCAAAGAAACCGTCGGACGTTTCATAGCGTCGCTACCGACCGGCGGTGGAAGAATAAAGTTATCCTCCATGTTTTTGCTTTGGAATTCAGCAAACCATGAAGGAAAACTCTGGCTTTCACATGACGAACTAGCTTTTGAAAGGGATGCAGCTTCGTTCACCATCTGAGTTTGGATTGGAGGAGGGGGAAGGTCGGTCATTGGGTTTGTTTGCGACCATGTAAGAGATTCCCTCGGATAGTCGATCAGTTGGACTTGCTCAGCCTGCAGGAATTCATTGAAGAGTAAGCGACGATCAGCAGTCCAACCTGCAATCCAAAAACAACTTTCAAGTGTTAGATCGTCAAAAAATTGGGTTACCCTTTCACCAAGGGATTCCATCGGAATAGCGACGATCGACAAAAGGTTGGGTGGTGACCCTTCGACATCATCGGCCGATCGTGATATTTCTGCCGCTTCAGAAGCATCTTTTCCCGCAGTTATTTTGAGGGGTGATGAAGGGGGAGATAGTGATGGAGATATCCTTTTGGATGTGGAAACCTACGAATATATGGAAAAAATGAAACAAAATTGAGACTATGAATGAGCAAAAGTGCGATTACCTTCGCCTTTTTAGCCTTCCTCTGCAATCCTTTGGCGATCATCTCCTGCTTCCTCTTCAATTTCCCTCCATAAGAAAGTTTAGAGGAGAAAGCTGAAATACGGAATAAAAACTCAGTTATGACTGGAAGGAGGGAAAAAACTATAAAAATAAGCTTACGTTCTTCGGGAAGAGATGATGGTTGAGCCCAGGGTCGACCGATGCGTTCACTCAGCGATCGACCTATTATGCGCAGACGGGAAAGATTATCCTCTGCACATAACACTTTCCAGTTAATTCGATCGTCTTTATCTGGAAAGTTATCCATCAGTGCGGGCAAATTCTTCAGTCGATCGGCAGTTAGAATCGTTTCTTCACCATCGACCATGAACTTGCCGGTGTCGGACGATACTTGGAGGGGGAATTCAAGGTTATCATCTTGAAACCCAACCTAGACGAATGAGTTGTACCAGTCGCGTTGCGAATCTGGTCGCTCGACAAGATCGTTGTTTTTACCTCTGCTGGAGAAGTACCACAGCTTACGTTGGGGAAAAACGTGAGTGCCCGATCACCACATCACCTTGTAGATCGTCAGGAAGTTGGTGATGGTCGGGGCCATGTTAGCAGCGTCGCAGTAGTGGATGAATGCGACGTTCACCAAGTAATTGCTTGGCATCAGTGCAAAAACGGGCATCGCTAGGGCCCACAGCAGTTCAACGACGAATGGATGAAGGGGGGACCTCAATCCATTCTTCAAAGCAGAGATCGTCACTGGTATAGGATTATCCAGAGACGATCTTACGGCCGCGGGCCAAGGCTCAGAACCAGGCTCGCCGATTTCCAGTTGGTATTCTTCAGGAAAGCCAATTTTCTCACGAACTGTGTAAAGATTCAGAGATGGAGCCATCTGCGAGTAAGGATAGGCGTCGTAAATACCCACAAAACAAGATCCTACTGGAAAATCAAGAGAATCGAAGAAACTTGCTGGGATATTAGGAAAAATAACGTTTGGCTCGCGGTAAGAAAATAAAACCTAATTTAAAGGTCGTACAAGCAGAGAAAGTAAAATAAACATGTGTAATTCTTGTGTTTGACGGAGAAGAATAATCGCCGGAGATAATGGGTTGAAATCGCCTGGAAGCAGAGGGTTGAAGTGTATTCGGATGCACGATTGGAATTGCGACGGTGACAAGGGTTTTGTTTATGAGCAACGTTCAGGATTGTGCCACGTGGACGACCAGGATTGTGACTTTCTGGCTTCCTCACGGTTTTCAAGATGAGCATATCTGACACGATGAGTAGGGAGATAGAGTTTGAATGCGTTGGCGTCGATCGGTATATTTATTGGCGATTTGTGGCTACATGTAAGTCACGACAATATCAACTCCCTCCGACGTTCGACTTTGACGATCGGTTGAAGTTGAGGGGCTAATGTTAATACATGACTTACGATGATACGATCAGGGTCATGTGATATGACCGATCGGACGATAATATCCTCTTGCCGATCGGACGAGAGAATCGATGGTCAGTCGATCGGTACCCTACGGAGTGTTGCAGGATCGGTAATGAATTGTTGGAAGAAGGGTGTGCGATCGGAATCCTCAGTAGAAATGTTAACAAAGGCTGCGCCATTACTCCAGGCGGCGGTATGCGGCTTTGGCATGCACAAAAGTCTCAAAATTTGGCTCGAGGTGGCTGCGGTGAGATCGTAATAGATTACGATAAGATTGTGTGTAATTAAAATATGTAGAATGTTTGTCTATAAAAGGGAGAGGTCTGAAAATGTTGAAGGACAAGCTCTCCGGAGAGTTCCTGATCAAAAGTTCTTAGTGAATTCTTCCTGAGTTTGGTGCCCCGTGGGTTTTCCTCCTGGTTCTCGGGTTTCCCACGTATAAACTCTTGCTCTCCTTTCACGGCAACCGTATATCAGCGGTATCCTCACCTGATTATAAAACATCACAGAGTAGATTTTTACTCTTAACAATATGTATCAAAGTGATCAAGTGATTATTGTCAAGAAGACTCAAATCTCTGTTACATATGGTCAGAATGATCAAATAATTTTTTTATGTATACTCAAATTTTGTTACTTATGATATGAAGGATCAGCATGTTATGTTATGACATGAATGTTCTTATAATAATCAAATTGGTCAGAAAAGTAAAGTATGGATAAAACATATTTTCTTATTTATTATTGGAGTCGTTAAGAAATTGCATTATATATGACATGAATTTTCTTATTTATAATAGAAATTGTTTGAAATTATGTGAATAAAAACAATCAATATCTGATTTGGTCGGGTTATATTATGCAACATTTTGTATACGACATATTATTGAGCCAATATATGTATTAAAGTTTTGTATAAAGAAAAACAATTTTATGGAAATTTAGGACTTCGTTCATAAATAGAAACTTGAGAGGATTCAACATCACAAAGATTAAATTATAGCTATTCATTCTTGGCATTCATATGGAGCAATTTTATGGTCTTGCTCGTAGCCTTAACCTCTTTCTCGGAAGCTTGGCCATCCTTGTCAAGACTCTCAGTATTCCTTTCTTGGAACTCGTTGAGCTTAGCCGACACTTGTCTGGACGAAGTTCCTTTTAGCTTCCTCCTTCGCAAGGCGCTCCGCAGTCATGATTTCCTCTATTAAAGTTAAATAATAATATTCTTGATTGTTCGCACTCACTAAGAAATCAAGCATGTCATGTAAAAGAGAGCCTTTGTAGGCAGTCGTTAATTGAGCTACATGCAATAAATACACATGATCGGTTGTAAACGCATGCTAATATATTACCTTGAAGTAATGAGTATGTTAATGGATTGAGAATCAAATTCCCAGAGGAGGCTAGAAAGTGAATTTCCTATTTAAACGGAAAAAGGAATGTGTGCCGGAAATTGCGGAATTCATGCAACAATCATGATGTGGACTTTGAAAAGGCTTTCGGAAGTTCAATTGGTGTGAAGCCGTTCAAATAAGAACCCATAGAATTGCACGATAGAGGGTTCTATAAGTATAGATGGTTTGGGTATAGATCTCTCCATTCCGAAAACGGAACTTATCCGAAATGGGAAACACCATGGACGAGTCATGGCATAAATGCCAACCTAATTACTAAAGGTCACCTAGAGTAACATAGCTTGTCGTCATGATTGGATTTCTACAGCGAAAAATGAAAAGGACCGTTTTTTTCTCTAAGACGCAAATATAGACCCCATAACCCATTGGGATAGAAGAGCAACGATTTGGAAAAAATTAAAGAATAGTTCGATAGATTTCATTATTTGGCAGGCGAAGTGAAGATGATATATGATATATTGTATCCAAAGGAGTTCGTATTAAGTTGGAGAAAATCCAGTATTTCTAAGATGAAGGGGTGTAACGGCAACCGAACACCATTTTGCATATGCTCTATAGACATTCTACACCAACTAACTGGTATATCATCATGAGGACCTGGGTGGTGAAGACATATTCTTCAATAAAGTAACAATTCTTTTTCAGAGACTCCCATTCGTTTTTCCCCATTTAAGGTCTCTGATCGAATTATTTGAATGTCTTTACTATTGGATCATGGGGTCGTTCATCGCTTCGTGGCGCTCCATGCGCATATGTTTCACCAGTGGAATATGAATCATATTATGAGGTGGAAGACATTATGTTTTATTATGCGGATTTTAGTTTGATTATATGCTAAGGCTAAAACGCCATGAAAAGTTCGAAGTTTGGGTATGAATTTCGGCATACGTAAAGATTTTCGCGATGAATTATACAAGGTCAAGTTTTCGCGATGAATTTTCGTGATGAATTATGCAGTTTAATATTTTCACGGTGAATTATGCAGTCCAAACTTTTCACGATGAATTTGAAAAGGAGGAAATTTTAGCGATGAAATTGTTGTTGGAGAGAATAATTTCTAGATGAATTGTTAGATTTTGATGGTCTTGAACTAGTATTTGTAGTAGAGGGCCTACGGCTGGAATTCAGTGAAAATACTGGCCGGTGTCAGAATTCAGCGTTCTTAGGGTCGAAATCACTTTATCTGCCAGACGAATTTTTGTGGTGGTAGGGTTTTCTCATCCGAGTTTTCGATGGAACATTGCAATCCGGGCACATTAAGAAAGCTTAATTGTTTATGACTTAGGTGCTCAATCTGCAAACCAAGGATTATTGATATAACTCATAGACATTTTAGTAATTTGTACACCCCGTGAAGCATCTAACATGTTTTACAATATATCTTGAGTTTTTCGATGCGAAACGACGTTGATGTTATTTTCTTATTTTGAACATTCCGGATTAGTCTCGCATGTCCTTAATGAAGTTTTAAGTGTTTTGGATGATTTCGATGTGAAATGACTTCGGGGGTATTTTTGTAATTTTGATCATCGAGTTAGCTCGACATACCACTAATAATGTTTTGAGTGCTCTTGGATGATTTCGAGATAAAATTACATCGGGGTATTATTGGTAATTTGGACATCCCAGGCCTCTAATGATGTTTTGAGTACTTTAGATAATTTCGTGGTGAAATCACAAGAGGTATATTATCGTAATTTGGGTACCCTTGGTTTTTGTCTTGCATGCCCATAGATTTTAATACCGTCTGAACCGGCTAGTTGGTCTGGTCTGACCGTGAACTGGTAAAAACTCCGATCCGATCCAATCCGAATTAATGTTTAATTTTAGAACCGTGCACATTATATATGAATCTGTGTTAATCTGATCGAACCTATTAAAATATGGGGGGTCAAAATTTTTTTGGCACATCAAATAAAAAAGTTAGAGCTTTTTATCTATTTTTCCTATTTTTTCCTATATGCAAGCTTTGCGCAAAATAAATTCTTATCTTACTCTCTTTTTTAGTATTGATTCAATAATCTTTTGTACACAAAACAATTGGAATTTGGAAGCATATTCTTGATAGTTAATATCATTTGTGAGTGTATTTATTGCGGGATACAAGACATGCTTCAATTTATTTCTTATGGGTGTTTTTGGCTTATTGCTTGTTTTAGTTATCTTTGAATTTAAAGTTTAATACTTTATATTGAGTATTTCGATGCGAAATGACGCTGAGGTTATTTTTGTATTTTAAACATTCCGGATTCATCTCGCACGTCCTTAATGAAGTTTTGAGTGCTTTTGGATGATTTCGAGGTGAAGTGACTTTGAGGGTATTTTCATAAATTTGGCAGCTCGGGTTTGCTCGACATGCCATTAATGATGTTTTGAGTGATTTTAGATGATTTTGAGATAAAATTACGTCGGGGTATTTTCGTAATTTGGGCACACCTGGTTTTGTTTGTCATGCACATAGATTTTGAAACCGGTCTGGACCGGCTGGTTCGATCGCTTTGACCGTGAACCGGTAACACTTCCGATCCTATCCAATATGGATTATTGTTTAATTTTAGAACCGTGTCACGTCATATATGAACCGGTTGAAATATGGTGGGATAGAATTTGTTGGCACATTTAATATAAAAGTTATTGCTTCTTATCTATTTTTCCTATATACAAGCTTTGCGCAGAATAAATTCTTATTTTACTCTCTTTTTTAGTATTGATTTAATAATCTTTTGTACACAAAATAATGGTAATTTGGAAGCATGTGTTAGTCGTAATCTCATGCGATTTATGTTTCTTCGTTTTAATTGTGAAAAGGAGTGGGGGAGCCGTTGTTAAAGCGTGAGAAGGCTGTTAATTTTCAATTAGGATCGTGTCCTTGGTCATCGTTGTTTAGGCACTGATTCGAGAGTAGAGAAATGGTGATAATTTGGGATTTGAGGATAGAGTTGGGGACATCGCAAAAAATTAAGGTAAGTGGGATGATTAGTCAAATAATGGAAAGTTTATATTCAAAATTTAGTTTCACTTTAAAGATAAATTGTGTTTGGGCTACATTGTTAGGGCGGGCGAGCTTGGTTCCATTCCTACATCTAGATTGATCAACACTACACCAAATAGTGTAGATCGACCCTCTGTAAGTGTGAGACTTTGCATAGTATGAGAAAAACAATTAAAGTTACAAGGGTTAATGTTGAGAAATATGTATGGTTAAATTATGATTACAATGACATGTTGATAGAAGTTATTAGTTTTCTTGAAGTATATATGTAACACATCCTTAGACATTGATCTAGTTTATTATGATAAATAGAAACACTTAACTTATATTGATGAAAACATTACTACATAGACAAATTAAGTAAAAATATAGGTGTAAAATGATGATTGGATGCCATTTTAACTTTCCTAAAGCAAACCAAGTGTGCTAGGCTTGGATGTAGATAATATTGAACATATTATGAGGCAAATAAACTATTTTTCATAAAATTTTCGAAAGCTAGAGGGTAGAGAATAGAAAAATACAGCCAAGAACAACCAAGGTTGGTTTTGAATGAAATTGTGTTCATTTATAGGATTATTTGATATAAATGTCAAGGGTATTGTGTTTATCATCAGGAAATGACTTCTAAGATGTGGAATAATACTTGAAAGTTTAGAAATCAGAAGAAAGTTAGAGGTAAGTTGTATGATTGAGTTTGAGATAAACTACAAACAGTTTTTCTAAATTTATGATTATGTGAAATGTATAAATTTTATGGTATCATTTGGTATAGTATTTTGTGAAAACCCATACATGGTTTTACTCCTTATTCATTATATATATTGGTAAAAATATGTTTGGTACATGAAAGATTTCATAATACAATTTTATGCCATATTTTCCAAAGTGTCGCAAAACTGTTATTAATCTGCAGCAGTGTCACATGAGGTGTATTCAATGATTTTTATGGAACGTTTGAGAGCTCTGATTAATGTGATTCTTTTTGTATATGGTAGCCACATGAGTTGGCATATACTGGGAATTTTTAAATGATTTTAAAAGGTAATCATGGCTCTCAAAATAGATCTGGTGTAACAGCGTATCAAACTGCACTTCCTTTAATACATGCTGTTTTTGTAAATTGTTACTTGTTTATGTGAAAAATCAAGTGTTTGTGGATCCACATCACTAGCAACATGGTTTTACTATGGTTATGGCTAAATAGCAGGCTAGCATGTTGAGGAAAATATGGGGTACGGCCCATAAAATAAAAAAAGCTCTTATATTATATGATATGACCAAATCTTAGAGGTGTTGATGAGTTGGTTGCACTTCTTGTCCATCTCTGAGGTGCGATAGGATACGATTACGGTATCTGAAACTATGGTGATGCTAAATTCATGGTTTTAGATGGGTTACCAGACCTTACATGGCAATTGAAAGAAAAAGAAGTGTTGTCATATGTGTTATTGTTTCATTATGTGATGTTATGATTGTTTACATATGTATGTTTCATTTGCATTGTATTTTATTTATTTCAGACTCATGACCACTCCCTCCTTCAGGTACCTCAGAGGAATATTAAAGGGTAGAAGATCAGTTGTCGGCGTGTAAAATAAACTATCTACGTTGTAAGATTTCCGCTTAACGCTTAGTATTGTATAGTAGTTTTGTATTGTAGTTGTATAATGTTTGGAATCTTAGTTGATATATGCATGTTTCCTTTTGTATATACGGATTTTAAATAAAATTTGNATTAAAATCATCGTTAATTTGAGGAATAGGTTCCGCCTCAAATTCTTCATCAAAAATATCTTCATTAGAAATCCGAGTAGTCATGATAGTAGAAATACCACACTCAGCAATAAAGCCCTCAATGGGATAAAAATCTCGGTCCCCACTGACGGCGCCAAACTGATCTAGTCTAAAAATATTTTGGATATTTATTTTTAGATCAGTCAATTTATGATTAATTCGTAATTTATATTGTTGTGGGGACACGAGCGATATACGAGGTTGGGCCCACAATGTGTGGGCTTACGTCCTCGGGAGAGCGAAGCTCTACCTTGGTTTTCACTATAATAGTCAAGTGATACAATTACAATGAGATGATAATGATAATACGGGTGAAAACGGATCAAAAAACGGTCGGATATGCAGTTGCGTCGCACTGGACGCGAGTGAACAGTGCAGACAGGTGGACTGGGCACGAGAAGGGTTCTGTTAGCGACGAGTGGAGGATTCGTCGCGGCTGGTTGGAATGGCCACTGGGCGCGAGTCAGGGGGTGACTTGTCGCGGCTGGGTTCAATGGCCACTAGACGCGAGTCAGGGTGACTCATCGCGGCTAGGCCGTTTGGTCGCGACTGGAGAACTGGTTTTGCCTTGGGAAGCGTGATAAAAGACCGAATCTTTTCTCGAAGCCTTGTGACTCCGATTTATAGAGGAGTTTAGCCCATAACTCAACCTCTTGGGCCCATAAGCCTAGTCCACCTCACTTAACCCAAAAATGATTAAATATTCCTAATTATGATATAATAAATGCCATGTTGATCTCGAAGCCTCGGGAACCAATCCGGACAAGGTATTAATCGGAAATACGATCAGAAAATTTCCGAGAACCTCGTATATCGATCCTTTGCTTTTAGATAGCGAATTCGCAGCTAGACAACAGTATTGCACCTGTTCGGTGCACTCCCGGTGGCAAATGACGAAAATCCCCCTGGCCCCGTCTGGGGCCGAAATGACCCGAAACATCTTCAAAATGCTTACAGAGGCTTTGTATGTCGCTCGGCAAGCCGGAATGACGAGAAGACCGAATATTTTTAGACTAGATCACGTATCCACTACCGGCCATTGACATGATGGTGGATGCGGCCTGTGGCTTTGAACTGCTTAGTATGTTAGATGTCTTTAAGGGTTATAACCAAATTTTCATGCATTGTGAAGACAAGTCTTTTACTTCATTTATGACAAACAAAGGCGTTTTTTGCTATAGAGTTATGCCATTCGGGTTGAAAAATGCTGGGGCCACCTACCAACGTTTAATGAATTCGATGTTCAAAGATATGATCGGAAAATCTTTGGAGGTTTATATCGACGATATATTAATAAAGAGTAAACATGGAGATAACCACATCCAGTATTTGAATGACTGTTTTGGGGTGCTGAGAATGAAATTGAATCCGCTCAAGTGTGCTTTTTGTGTGAAAGGAGGTAATTTTCTTGGCTTTATGGTATCTGAAAGAGGAATTGAGATGAATCCAGACAAGATAACAGCTGATCTTGTCTAAAAATGTTTTGGGTATTTATTTATAGATCAGTCAATTTATGATTAATTCGTAAATTATGTTGTTGTGGGGACACGAGCGATGTACGAGGTTGGGCCCACAATGTGTGGGCTTACGTCCTCGGGAGACCGAAGCTCTACCTTGGTTTTCACTATAATAATCAAGTGATACAATTACAACGAGATGGTAACGACAATACGGATGAAAACGGATCGAAAAACGGTCGAATATGCAGTTGCGTCGCACTGGACGCGAGTGAACAGTGTAGGCAGGTGGACTGGGCGCGAGAAGGCACTGTCGCGACGAGTGGAGGACTCGTCGCGGCTGGCTGTTTAACGTGGCTGGACGCGAGTCAGTGTGACTCGTCGCGGCTGGGCAGTTTGATCGCGAGTCAGGGTGACTCGTCGCGGCTAGGCAGTTTGGTCGCGACTGGGGAGCTGGTTCTGCCTTGGGAAGCGTGATGAAAATCCGAACCCCTTCTCAATGCCTTGTGACTCCTATTTATAGAGGAATTTAGCCCAAAACTCACCCTCTTAGGCCCATAAGCATAGTTCACCTCACTTAGCCCAAAATAATTAAATATCCCTAATTATGACAAAATAAATGCCATGTAGATCTCGAAACCTCGGGAAGCAACCCGGATAAGATGTTAGTCGGAAATACGATCAGAAAATTCCCGAGAACCTCGTATATCGATCCTTCGCTTTTAGATAGTGAATTTGCAGCCAGACAACATTATTGCACCTATTCGGTGCACTTCCGGTGGCAAATGACGGAAATACCCCTGGCTTCGTCCGGAGCCGAAATGGCCCGAAACACTTCAGATAGCTTATCGAGGCTTTATATATCGCTTGACAAGCCAGAATTACGAGAATACCGAAAGTACCGAGAATACCGAGAATACCGAGAATACCGAAAATACCGAGAATACCGAAAATACCGATAAGCACGCTAGACGAGCTCCCGGATGAGAATGAATATAAAAGAAAGTACCCGGGTAATATCAATAGTCCCCTGGTTTTCAGATTCAGAGTCTGAGTCGTAAACCACATATTATCAGCTCGTCCCGAAATCCGATTATCGTTCTGGAGCCCCGACGAGGAAGTGCTTAGTACGGTTGAAATTCTCTCGTCGATACGATCGTTTTGACACTAAGTACGTCAGATTCTGAGCTCGGGTGAAAATTTCGGGATTTTCCGGCCCGGGATTTTTCCCCTATAAATAGACTGCTCGCTCCTCATAATTCATTCTCTCTCGCGCTGATCTATACTCTCGCGACGAATAAGCTTTCCTTTTCTCTCGCGACGAATAAGCCTGCTGCTTCACTCGCGACGAATAAGCTTTCCGTTTATCTCGCGACGACTAAACCTGCTGCTTCACTCGCGACGAATTACACACTGTAAGCTCTCGCGACGAATCAGTACACTGTTCTTCTCGCGACGAATCCTTAACCTTAACCCAGAACTGTTTTCTCGCGACGAATCGTTCACTTGTCGCGACTCGGACTTAAAAACTTGTAAAATTAATTTCAAAAAAAATAAATTTGAACTTAAATTTACCAATGTCTTCCGATCGTACCGAATCCTCGGGTTCTGCTTCCTCATCTTCAAATAATTCGGACTCCTCATCCAATCCGGGGAGTTTCGATTCCTTTTCGGCCCCGTTTCCTCCTTGTCTTTCCACCGTGAATTCCCATTTTTTCGAGAGGGTGATTCACCTTGAGAACACCCTCGGTCCTCAAAATTCCGCGGTTAAAGTTCTTAAATCCTTTAACCAACCTCATAGCATGCGTCCTTGGAAGTGGAAATCGATTCTAGAGGAATACTATTTCCCTTCCGACTGTGTGCTATACCAACCCGATCCTAGTGATCGTCTTTTGATGCCTCCGATTGCCACCCATACCGTTTCCCTCGAACATTTGGAGTGTGGCCTTCGTTTTCCTCTTCATTCATTCCTTGTAGATTTGCTCTCGCATCTACAAATTCATTTATTTCAATTAACCCCGAATTCCATTTCTCTCGTCATTGCCTTCATAATTTTTATGGAGGTGAATTGTATCCCCCCAACCATAGATCTCTTCTTTCGCATTTTCTATATCGGCGCGGGCGCCAATTTTGGTGCCCAGGGCTGTATATATTTCCGCCCACGGCACAAGATGAGCCCCCTTCCTTTTTGTGCACCCCATTCCAACCATGACTGGAAAAAACATTTTTTCTTCATCAGCGGGGTGGGGGAGACGAGGTTGGCTCCCTTGAGCCTTCCTTGGCGGTTCCCCGTTGAAGGGGAACCATTTTTTCCTGAGGCCTACGGCCCAAAATTCCGAGCATCCTTTCCGAGAACCCTGAAGAAGGCGTTCCTGGACTGCTCTAGGTCTGACGGCGCCGATTGGACCGTGAAGACCTTACTTTACGCTCCGATCTTGGTCGCCTTCAACCTTCTTCCGGTCCCCCCCCACTTTAGTAGAGAGCTGCTAGGTACCTCGTCCGTGTATTTAACCGTGTATAATAATAATTCTTTTTTGATAGGATCCGCGCTTAGGAACCTAATTTAATTTATTCTGAGCTCAAATTTACGTTTCTCACTTAACTTGTGTGTTTTGCAGATAAGATAATGGCTCCAGCTCAGGATCAAAATAAGAAGGGGGATCGGCTGAATTTCCTCCGCGATCTTCTTGCGGAGAATGATGAGCTTCTTTTTGAGGCGCCGCCGGGGACTCGGAACCGCACTGCCGCGGCCGAGTTGGCGTCAAGTTTGCAAGAGACGGCGTCCCCGACTGGGGAAATAAGAAGCNTTTATAGAGAAGTTTAGCCCAAAACTCACCCTCTTAGGCCCATAAGCATAGTTCACCTCACTTAGCCCAAAATAATTAAATATCCCTAATTATGACAAAATAAATGCCATGTAGATCTCGAAACCTCGGGAAGCAACCCGGATAAGATGTTAGTCGGAAATACGATCGGAAAATTCCCGAGAACCTCGTATATCGATCCTTCGCTTTTAGATAGTGAATTTGCAGCCAGATAACATTATTGCATCTATTCGGTGCACTTCCGGTGGCAACTGACGGAAATACCCCTGGCATCGTCCGGAGCCGAAATGGCCCGAAACACTTCAGATATCTTATCGAGGCTTTATATATCGCTTGACAAGCCAGAATTACGAGAATATCGAAAGTACCGAGAATACCGAAAATACCGAGAATACCGAAAATACCGATAACCACGCTAGACGAGCTCCCGGATGAGAATGAATATAAAAGAAAGTACCCGGGTAATATCAATAGTCCCCTGGTTTTCAGATTCAGAGTCTGAGTCGTAAACCACATATTATCAGCTCGTCCCGAAATCCGATTATCGTTCTGGAGCCCCGACGAGGAGGCGCTTAGTACGGTTGAAATTCGCTCGTCGATACGATCGTTTTGACACTAAGTACGTCAGATTCTGAGCTCGGGTGAAAATTTCGGGATTTTTCGGCCGGGATTTCTCCCCTATAAATAGACTGCTCGCTCCTCATAATTCATTCTATCTCGCGCTGATCTATACTCTCGCGACGAATAAGCTTTCCTTTTCTCTCGCGACGAATAAGCCTGCTGCTTCACTCGCGACGAATAAGCTTTCCCGTTTATCTCGCGACGACTAAACCTGCTGCTTCACTCGCGACGAATTACACACTGTAAGATCTCGCGACGAATCAGTACACTGTTCTTCTCGCGACGAATCCTTAACCTTAACCCCAGAACTGTTTTCTCGCGACGAATCGTTCACTTGTCGCGACTCGGACTTAAAAACTTGTAAAATTAATTTCAAAAAATAAATTTGAACTTAAATTTACCAATGTCTTCCGATTGTACCGAATCCTCGGGTTCTGCTTCCTCATCTTCAAATAATTCGGACTCCTCATCCAATCCGGGGAGTTTCGATTCCTTTTCGGCCCCGTTTCCTCCTTGTCTTTCCACCGTGAATTCCCATTTTTTCGAGAGGGTGATTCACCTTGAGAACACCCTCGGTCCTCAAAATTCCGCGGTTAAAGTTCTTAAATCCTTTAACCAACCTCATAGCATGCGTCCTTGGAAGTGGAAATCGATTCTAGAGGAATACTATTTCCCTTCCGACTGTGTGCTGTACCAACCCGATCCTAGTGATCGTCTTTTGATGCCTCCGATTGCCACCCATACCGTTTCCCTCGAACATTTGGAGTGTGGCCTTCGTTTTCCTCTTCATTCATTCCTTGTAGATTTGCTCTCGCATCTACAAATTCATTTATTTCAATTAACCCCGAATTCCATTTCTCTCGTCATTGCCTTCATAATTTTTATGGAGGTGAATTGTATCCCCCCAACCATAGATCTCTTCTTTCGCATTTTCTATATCGGCGCGGCCGCCAATTTTGGTGCCCAGGGCTGTATATATTTCCGCCCGCGGCACAAGATGAGCCCCCTTCCTTTTTGTGCACCCCATTCCAACCATGACTGGAAAAAACATTTTTTCTTCATCAGCGGGGTGGGGTAGACGAGGTTGGCTCCCTTGAGCCTTCCTTGGCGGTTCCCCGTTGAAGGGGAACCATTTTTTCTTGAGGCCTACGGCCCAAAATTCCGAGCATCCTTTCCGAGAACCCTGAAGAAGGCGTTCCTGGACTGCTCTAGGTCTGACGGCGCCGATTGGACCGTGAAGACCTTACTTTACGCTCCGATCTTGGTCGCCTTCAACCTTCTTCCGGTCCCCCCCCACTTTAGTAGAGAGCTGCTAGGTACCTCGTCCGTGTATTTAACCGTGTATAATAATAATTCTTTTTTGATAGGATCCGCGCTTAGGAACCTAATTTAATTTATTCTGAGCTCAAATTTACGTTTCTCACTTAACTTGTGTGTTTTGCAGATAAGATAATGGCTCCAGCTCAGGATCAAAATAAGAAGGGGGATCGGCTGAANGGAAGTGGAAATCGATTCTAGAGGAATACTATTTCCCTTCCGACTGTGTGCTATACCAACCCGATCCTAGTGATCGTCTTTTGATGCCTCCGATTGCCACCCATACCGTTTCCCTCGAACATTTGGAGTGTGGCCTTCGTTTTCCTCTTCATTCATTCCTTGTAGATTTGCTCTCGCATCTACAAATTCATTTATTTCAATTAACCCCGAATTCCATTTCTCTCGTCATTGCCTTCATAATTTTTATGGAGGTGAATTGTATCCCCCCAACCATAGATCTCTTCTTTCGCATTTTCTATATCGGCGCGGCCGCCAATTTTGGTGCCCAGGGCTGTATATATTTCCGCCCGCGGCACAAGATGAGCCCCCTTCCTTTTTGTGCACCCCATTCCAACCATGACAAAAACATTTTTTCTTCATCAGTGGGGTGGGGGAGACGAGGTTGGCTCCCTTGAGCCTTCCTTGGCGGTTCCCCGTTGAAGGGGAACCATTTTTTCCTGAGGCCTACGGCCCAAAATTCCGAGCATTCTTTCCGAGAACCCTGAAGAAGGCGTTCCTGGACTGCTCTAGGTCTGACGGCGCCGATTGGACCGTGAAGACCTTACTTTAGGCTCCGATCTTGGTCGCCTTCAACCTTCTTCCGGTCCCCCCCACTTTAGTAGAGAGCTGCTAGGTACCTCGTCCGTGTATTTAACCGTGTATAATAATAATTCTTTTTTGATAGGATCCGCGCTTAGGAACCTAATTTAATTTATTCTGAGCTCAAATTTATGTTTCTCACTTAACTTGTGTGTTTTGCAGATAAGATAATGGCTCCAACTCAGGATCAAAATAAGAAGGGGGATCGGCTGAATTTCCTCCGCGATCTTCTTGCGGAGGATGATGACCTGATTTTTGAAGCGCCGCCGGGGACTCGGAACCGCACTGCCGCGGCCGAGTTGGCGTCAAGTTTGCAAGAGACGGCGTCCCCGACTGGGGAAATAAGAAGTGAGGTTCCTCCACCACCACAACCTGTTGCAGCGGCGGCTGATCTCAGACCGGTAGAAGAGGATCCGGCTGCAACGAACATTGAAAGTCCCCAAGACCTAATCCCGCTGTCTCGGCGATTGGGATATACGGTCGAAGAGCCCACCCCGGATGATGGCATGTACGACTTTGCCGAGAACTTGGTGGATATCATCGGGGACGATGAAGAGGGCGAGATAAGTGGGGAACAGCTGACGGATCCGGTGGTGGAGGAAACGCGCCGAGAGGTCCACTCGGAAGGAGTAACCAGCCGAGCATCTCGCTCGGATAAGGGAAAGAGGCCGGCGGAGGAGCCTAACGTCTTCGAAATCGCGGAACCCATCAAAAAGAGTGGGTTAACCGCTGAGTTTATCGATGCCTTCCGTATCCACGACATCCCGAGGTTAACGGTTAAGGAGTGGCTCGATATGGGACGCCGGGCTGGCTTTGTTTTAATAAAGGACGGGCTCACCTTCCGAATTCCAAGGTGTGACAATGTGGCGAGCCGGCCGGCCCTGGCGTATTTGGAGCGGAACCCGGAGTTGCCGCCTCGTGGTCGTGACGACCACACAGTATTCACCGACATCAGTCGGTTAATGAGCCAGACTGCGACGATGCGTCGCGCCATTGGGGAGGTTCGTTACAACGAACAATTCCTTGCAACTTTATCTTTTTATCGTTCATACTAACCTTTTTTTTTTTTTTAGATGGAGCGCACTATAATCGAGTTGGGCACCGCAGCTGCAGTGGGGGAATACTGTATGCTTAGGCATTCGGAGCTCGACTCGCCGGACGTGATCGGGGAGCAGACCAGGAAGGCGGCGGAGAAGCTGATGCAGAATCAGCGAGACAAGCATGCTCAGGAGATGGCAGCACTCCGTGAGGAGCATAGTAAGGCGATCGAGTCTTTACTCCGAGCTCATCGCAGCGAGCTGACGGAAAACTCCGCCTTCCATATCGGGCAAAGGCATGCCCTCGAGCAATCCATAGAGACCCTCAAAGTTAACGAGAAGTACGCACAGGACAAGCTTAAAGAAATCCGAGAGCAGACTGAAGAGAAACTGAAGAAGGCCAAGGAGGAGAATATGGCCGATAAAAAAGCTCTCGGAAAAGCTGTGCATGAGGTCAAAGAGCTCTCGTCAAAGAGTGAAGGCCTCCAATCTATCACTGATCGACTCCGGGCACGAATCACGAAGCTGCCGTCCCAGATTAACGATTGCTTCCGGAAGCTAATATGGGAGTACACAGTCCACTCTCCTACTTTCCGGAATCTGGGGGCGGTAGCTCACGCCAAGTCGAATGTCCTGTACTTCTTACGGGGGAGTGTCCAGACGCAGAGAATCCTGGGCATATCGTTGACCGCCGAGGAGAAAAAGAAGCTCGATCCCAAACTCAACGGGAAATTCGAGTCTATATCCGGTGAGGGCACATTGGATTGCTCACAGGATCCGTTCGGGGTGCTACATTTTAATTTGGATGAAGATCTTCACCAACAGCTTTACTCGGAAGACATTGAGACGGAGGAGGGTCCATCTCCGGACGCATTTAAAAGATTGGCTACTTTATTCCCGGAACCAATGGGCCCTCTCGTGGCGGAGCTCCTGAAAGACGATGATGTAATGGCGGCGTATACCCCTNTTTTATTTCAGATGGAGCGTACCATAATCGAGTTGGGCACCGCAGCTGCAGTAGGGGAATACTGTATGCTTAGGCATTCGGAGCTCGACTCGCCGGACGTGATCGGGGAGCAAACCAGGAAGGCGGCGGAGAAGCTGATGCAGAATCAGCGAGACAAGCATGCTCAGGAGATGGCAGCACTCCGTGAGGAGCATAGTAAAGCGATCGAGTCTCTACTCCGAGCTCATCGCAGCGAGCTGACAGAGAATTCCGCCTTCCATATCGGGCAAAGGCACGCCCTTGAGCAATCCATAGAGACGCTCAAAGTGAATGAGAAGTATGCACAGGACAAGCTGAAGGAGATCCGAGAGCAAACTGAAGAAAAATTGAAGAAGGCCAAGGAAGAGAACGCGGCCGACAAAAAGGCTCTCGGAAAAGCTGTGCAGGAGGTCAAAGAGCTCACAACGAAAAATGAAGGCCTCCAGTCCATTACTGATCGACTTCGGGCACGAATCGCCAAGCTGCCGTCCCAAATCAACGACTGCTTCCGGAAGTTAATATGGGAGTACACAGTCCACTCTCCCACTTTCCGGAATTTGGGGGCGGTAGCTCATGCCAAGTCGAACGTGCTGTACTTCTTACGGGGGAGCGCCCAGACGCAAAGAATTTTGGGCGTATCGCTGACCGCCGAGGAGAAAAAGAAACTCGATCCCAAGCTCAATGGGAAATTCGAGCCCGTATCCGGCGAGGGCGTATTGGATTGCTCACAAGATCCATTCGGGGTGCTACGTTTTAATTTGGATGAAGATCTTCACCAGCAACTGTACTCGGAAGATATTGAGACGGAGGAGGGTCCATCTCCGGATGCATTTAAAAGGTTGGCTACTTTATTCCCGGAACCGATGGGCCCTCTCGTGGCGGAGCTCCTGAAAGATGACGACGTAATGGCGGCGTATACTCCTCAAATATATACCCCCGCTAGTGTAACAGGAGCTCGGGAGCGCCAGGAAGATGAAATAGCGAGGTTTTCAGCTGCCAAACCTCTCTCCTCTCAGAAAATAAAGATGGTGAAAAAGCGCCCCAGCGGACCTGGTGAAGGCTCAGGCTCCCAGAAGAAGAAGAAGAAATAAACTTCTCTATTTTACTTCTTCGGTTTTTGTATTCTCCCCATATATAAGAAATTTTCTTTTACTTTCCTTTCGATTTTTGCACTTTACTTTCGAATGAANTCTCGTGGCGGAGCTCCTGAAAGATGACGACGTAATGGCGGCGTATACTCCTCAAATATATACCCCCGCTAGTGTAACAGGAGCTCGGGAGCGCCAGGAAGATGAAATAGCGAGGTTTTCAGCCGCCAAACCTCCCTCCTCTCAGAAAATAAAGATGGTGAAAAAGCGCCCCAGCGGACCTGGTGAAGGCTCAGGCTCCCAGAAGAAGAAGAAGAAACAAACTTCTGTATTTTACTTCTTCGGTTTTTGTATTCTCCCCATATATAAGAAATTTTCTTTTACTTTCCTTTCGATTTTTGCACTTTACTTTCGAATGAAGAACCGTACTCTGAATAATGTAAATTCTTCTCTTCTCGACTTATTTTCTCGCCACATTCCTCAAGAAAAATGTATAACTCCGAATAATCCACTTCATGGAATAACCTTTCGAGAATATAAGAATATGCGTGAATCTCTTATATGGAATCTGTAATTCCGAATATTCCTCAATAAGAAATAACCTTCCGAGATAATAAGAATATGCTTGAATCTCCGATTATGGATGCACAGCGACAACGTATATAATAATAATGAGGGTTGTAAGAGAGTCCCCAGTGTAGCGGGGTTTGCATAAGTCTGCGATAACTCTAAGGCGAAAGCTTTTTTAAAATGAGTAGATACTCAAGATAAGCACTGTTCTGCATTCACCAATATATCTCTGTCACCGGTATATACTTACACCCGGGGTAATCACACTCTCGCCACCGGTATATACTTGCACCCGGGGCCATTTCCCCTCTCGCCACCGGAATAAACTTGCACCCGGGGCCATCATCAGATCGACCCGTTCATAATACGGAGTCGTCACATTCTTGCCACCGGTATACACTTACACCCGGGGCTATCGTACAATTGACCCGTTCATAAAACGGTGTCATTTGGCCCGTTCATAAAACGGTGCCGTGCGGAAGAGGACCAGCCTCCGGCGAGGGCGCGACCCTCGTCGGCGTGTCATGGGGGAGTCGGGTATATACTTGCACCCCGATTTGCCACGGAAATATACATCACAACAACAGGCCTCTTAACATATTCCAACAGTCATTATGTATAAACGGTTCTGCCGCGGACAGGAAGACTCATCATGTTCAAAATATTTTGACACAGTATTTAATTTGACGAGTTTGAAAATTATCGACTATAAAACCGGTGGCACATTGCGTTTCTAATCTATCTTATTTAATTTATTCCAACCTCCTTCATACTAAAACGCAATGGGCCTACTCCTACCTTACCAGTCCCCTAGTCGATTGGATTCATGTCGTCAAAAAAGATACTTAAAAATTCAGAAAATGACCACCAAAAAGAGGGGAAATTTTATTTTCAAAAAGATCGATGAGTCACGTCTATACATAATACTTGCGCAAATTGGAAATATGCCAAGTCCGTGGCAGCTCCTCCCTGCTCATATTTGCGATTTTGTACGTTCCTTCCTTCACTACGGCCGTTACTCTGTACGGTCCTTCCCATTTTCGATCCAACTTGCCAACATGCTTCGAGACTTCCACTTTCTTAAGAACCAAGTCTCCAACTTTTAATAACATAGGTCGAACGCCTTTGTCATGTTGCTTAGCCATCCGCCTTTTACATACCTCCATTCGTATCGCGGCTCTATCGCGGATATCATCAATACTGTGAAGGTCTAATTTTCTCATATCCTCGTTCAAAACCTCGTCATAAGCGATGACTCTTTCAGATAAAATAGTCACTTCAACCGGAGACACGGCCTCGGAGCCATATACTAGAGAGAAAGGGCTGAATCCGGTAGTGGACCTTGGTGATGTCCGATACGCCCACATCACATTATGCAATTCATCCACCCAAGAGCCTTTGGATTCATCTATCCGTGTTTTCAACTGTTGTAGGATAATGCGATTAATAACTTCTGTAAGCCCGTTTGTTTCTGGGTGTGCCACGGAGGTAAACCGCTGTTCAATTCCATAACTCTCACACCATTCATTTACTCTCTTACCNAAATACCGAAAATACCAATAAAAGTGTCGGACGAGTCCCCGGGTATTGATAAGTGCAAGAAATATACCCGGGTAATATCAATAGTCTCCTGGTTTTCAGATTCAGAGTCTGAGTCGTAAACCACATACTAACGGCTCGTCCCGGAAGTCGATACTTGCTCGGGAATTTTCCCGGAAAAACGGGTAGTAGGGTTGGAAACCCCTCGCAGACGCGATCGTTTTGACACTAAGAACATCAGATTCTGAGCTCGGGCCAAAATCTTGAGATTTTTCGGCTCGGAGAATTCCTCTATAAATACAAGGTCTACTTCGCTGCATTCTCGTTACATTCTGAACGAAATCTCGCGACAGCTTCCAGTATACAGTACCTCTCGCGACATTTTGAGCGAAATCTCGCGACGACCTTAACTGCACAGTTCCTTTCGCGACATTTGGTACGAAATCTCGTGACGGAACAGTTAATCACAGACTTAAAACTGATAACGAAACCTCGCGACGGAACAGTATAATCAAACTTAAAAACCTTAACGAAATCTCGCGACGGAACATTGACTCTAGCGACGAAATCTCGCGAGACACTAGTAAAAATCTAAAAATTTTCTAAAAATTTAAAAAACCTTAATTTCGAGAATTCCACACCATGTCTTCCGACTCCGCTCGTTCCTCGAATTCCGATGCCTCGTCTTCTCACTCCTCGAACTCCTCATCCAACTCGGGGAGTTCCAATTCTAGCCTTTCTGCTTTCCGCTCTCCAATTACGAACCCTTATCCACATTTTTTCGAAAGACTCACACATCTCGAGAATACGATCGGTCCTCGGAGTCCCGCTGTCGGTGTCCTAAAGTCTTTTGACCGGCCTTTCACCATGCTCCTCCCTGCTCATATTTGCGATTTTGTACGTTCCTTCCTTCACTACGGCCGTTACTCTGTACAGTCCTTCCCATTTTCGATCCAACTTGCCAACATGCTTCGAGACTTCCACTTTCTTAAGAACCAAGTCTCCAACTTTTAATAACATAGGTCGAACGCCTTTGTCATGTTGCTTAGCCATCCGCCTTTTACATACCTCCATTCGTATCGCGGCTCTATCGCGGATATCATCAATACTGTGAAGGTCTAATTTTCTCATATCCTCGTTCAAAACCTCGTCATAAGCGATGACTCTTTCAGATAAAATAGTCACTTCAACCGGAGACACGGCCTCGGAGCCATATACTAGAGAGAAAGGGCTGAATACGGTAGTGGACCTTGGTGATGTCCGATACACCCACATCACATTATGCAATTCATCCACCCAAGAGCCTTTGGATTCATCTATCCGTGTTTTCAACTGTTGTAGGATAATGCGATTNATGATCACCAAAAAGAGGGGAAATTTTATTTTCAAAAAGATCGATGAGTCACGTCTATACATAATACTTGCGCAAATTGGAAATATGCCAAGTCCGTGGCAGCTCCTCCCTGCTCATATTTGCGATTTTGTACGTTCCTTCCTTCACTACGGCCGTTACTCTGTACGGTCCTTCCCATTTTCGATCCAACTTGCCAACATGCTTCGAGACTTCCACTTTCTTAAGAACCAAGTCTCCAACTTTTAATAACATAGGTCGAACGCCTTTGTCATGTTGCTTAGCCATCCGCCTTTTACATACCTCCATTCGTATCGCGGCTCTATCGCGGATATCATCAATACTGTGAAGGTCTAATTTTCTCATATCCTCGTTCAAAACCTCGTCATAAGCGATGACTCTTTCAGATAAAATAGTCACTTCAACCGGAGACACGGCCTCGGAGCCATATACTAGAGAGAAAGGGCTGAATCCGGTAGTAGACCTCGGTGATGTCCGATACGCCCACATCACGTTATGTAATTCATCCACCCAAGAGCCCTTGGACTCATCTATCCGTGCTTTCAACTGCTGTAGGATAATGCGATTGATAACTTCCGTGAGCCCGTTTGTCTCTGGGTGTGCCACGGAGGTAAACCGCTGTTCAATTCCATAACTCTGACACCACTCATTTACTCTTTTACCGGCGAATTGCGTTCCATTATCCGACACCAAAATCCGGGGAATTCCGAATCGTCATACAATGTACCTCCAAAGGAAACTGATAATCTCCTGTTCCCGAACGCGTGATACAGCTTCGACCTCTATCCATTTGGAAAAATGTTCCACTGCCACGATGCAAAATTTCTTTTGGCTAGGTGCCTTTGGAAACGGCCCCAAAATATCGATGCCCCACATATCGAAAGGGCATGTTGTCGGTAAAGGTTTCATGATGGCTCTTGGTACATGATGCACGTTCGAGTGGAACTGGCATGCAGAACAAGCCCGAGCAAAATTCACACAATCTTTCACCAATGTTGGCCAAAAATACCCGGCCCTCTTAACCTTGTTAGCCAAAGATCGACCTGCTGAGTGATCACCACAGTCCCCAGCGTGAACTTCTTCCATAACGGCCTTAGCCTGTACTGGGGACAAACATCGGAGATACGGGCCTCCAAAATTCTTCTTATACACCTTATCATCCACGTAGATAAATTTTGTGGCTCTTTGCATAGTCCTTCGAGCCTCACCTTCGTCAGTGGGTAACTCTCTCTTGATGAGATAATTCACAATAGCATCCTTCCAAGATGGCTCGTCAGTTATGGCATCTAATAAAAACCATGTTTCATTCGAAAATTCCAAATTAGCCACCTCGGCTGTCTGTTTCTCCAAAGAACTGACAGAGGGCTGATAGTGGATCATTGTTGTTATCTTTGACTCGTCGGAGAGTTCTAAAATCGTCGCCGCCTTTGCAAGGCCGTCTGCACGCGTGTTTTCCTCCCTAGGGATATACGTGAGCGTAAATATCTTCAGATTCTTGGCGGCCTACCTGAGCTTTTCTAAATATCTGCACAAATGGTTCCCGCTTGTGGTGTAAATATCTGCAAACTGGTTTACCACTAACTGCGAATCAGAGTGGGCATGCAAACGAACAATTCCAATTTCTACCGCCAAGTTAATACCGAAGATCAAAGCTTCATATTCCGCGACGTTGTTAGTTGCGGGGAAGCGCAACTTTACGGCGTACTCATGCTCTTCGCCAGATTTCCTTTCTTTAAAATAAACACCGATGCCGGCTCGCCCGGCAGATACCGATCCATCGACAAAGGCATCCCAATATTCCTGAATACCCAATTCCTCCGACCGAGTCATCTCCACTATGAAATCCACTAGTACCAGAGCCTTTAATGCTCGCCTGGAGATATATTCTATCTGATACTGGCCCAATTCGATATTCCACTTTGCTAGCCTACCAGAGGCATCAATCTTTGATAACACGCTTCGAATAGGCTGATCCGTCAAGACTGCAATATGATGTCCTTGGAAATAGTGTCTCAACTTCCTCGAGGCAACAACCAGAGCTAATACAAGTTTCTCCAAATCAGTGTAGCGAGATTCCGCTCCATGCAATTTCTTGCTCACGTAATATATCGGTATGTGCTCTTTGTCGCTAAGTCTGACCAACGCAGCACTCACTGCCTCTCTTGTCACTGATAAATATAAACATAATGGTTCCCCCGGAGATGGAGGAGACATGAATGGTGGTTTACTCAGGTAGTCTTTCAAACTCTCAAAAGCCCTGCTGCATTCATCATCCCAATACAAAAGATTCGTTTTGCGCAAAACTTTGAAAAACGGCAAGCTTCTTTCTGCAGATCGCGAGATGAAGCGATTTAACGAGGCTAACCTCCCAGTTAGCCTTTGAACTTCTCTGACAGTCGTTGGAGGGGTCATTTCTTGGATAGCTGTTATCTTATCCGGATTCATCTCGATTCCTCTTTCAGATACCATAAAGCCGAGGAATTTACCTCCTTTCACACAAAAAGCACACTTGAGGGGATTCAATTTCATCCTGTACTTTCTCAGTACTGCAAAACAATCATTCAGATATTGGATGTGATTATCCCCATGCTTACTCTTTATTAATATATCGTCGATATAAACCTCCAAAGATTTTCCGATCATATCTTTGAACATCGAATTCATTAAACGTTGATAGGTGGCCCCAGCGTTTTTCAAGCCGAATGGCATAACTCTATAGCAAAAAACGCCTTTGTTTGTCATAAATGAAGTAAACGACTTGTCTTCACAATGCATGAAAATTTGGTTATAACCCTTAAAGGCATCTAACATACTAAGCAGTTCAAAGCCACAGGCCGCATCCACCAACATGTCAATGGCCGGTAGCGGATACGGATCCTTCGGGCATGCTTTATTTAAATCCGTAAAATCGATGCAATCTCTCCAGCCACCACTCGTCTTTGGGACCACCACTGGATTCGCGACCCAATCCGTGTATCTAACACGCTCTATGAATCCTGCTTGCAGCAAACTTTCCACCTCTTCATCAATTGCCCTCTCTTTCTCACGGGAAAACTTCCTCTTCATCTGATGAACTGGTCGCACATATGGGTTAACATTGAGTCTATGAGAACAGACTTGGGGATAAACCCCTACATAATCCTGATAAGACCAAGCAAAAACATCTACGTTATATCGCAAAAAAGAAATTACCTCCTTCTCAACCTCAGGTGACAACTAGGAACCGATTGTCACTGTTTTTTCGAGATTGCCGGGAAATAAGGGCACTGTCTTGATCCCCAAAGGCTCAATCTTCATGTCGTTCTCTTTAAACTTCCTAAGAGAGGGTCCGTCATTTGTTTCAATAACTTCATCAGACGAGAATTCCACCATATAAACATTCGACTTTGCTTTCGATCCATCCACACCACTCCTGCACATCACATTATAACATGATCGCGCCAGCTCCTGATCTCCCTTCATCTTCCCAACCCCTAATTGTGTTGGGAATTTCATCATCAAGTGCGGTTGAGATACCACAGCTCCGAATAAGTTTAAGCAACCTCTCCCCAGAATTGCATTATATGGGAGTATAGGGAGATCCACCACTACAAACTCCACCATCAAAGTTCTTGATATCTCGGGATCGCCCAAAGTCACCTGCAGAAAAACAGATCCCTCAGCTGCAACAACGCTATTATTAAAACCAACTAACTTTGTGTGCACAGGCTGGAGTTGGGTGGTTCCTTTCAATGCCATCTGCTCAAAGGCCGCAAGAGTCAATATGTTTGTAGCGGCCCCGGTGTCGACTAACACTCGAGAAACCGGATGATTCGCAATAATAGGAGAGACAACCAATGCATCATCTTGTGGGGAGAAAACCCCAGATAAATCCTCAGGTCCGAAAGAGATCGTCATCTTGTCCAATTCCGTCAACTGGACCGTGTTAATTTCCATGAATCGCCCCTGTTGGTGTAGTGCCTGAAAGGAACGTTTACGGGCACGATTCGAATCGCCGACGCTTTTTCCCCCTGCGATAGTCATAATGTTGGGGCCTAGGTTGCCCCATCTTGGTTGGCCATTTTCAACATTCAAAATAGGTTGACTCTGGTTAGGGCCAACCGGAGGAGGAGGCAATGCTTGTTGATTTGCGGGGGCTGGTGGATAAGCTTCATATCCGTACCCCTGTTGATTTCTTTGCGGCTGATGCCTGCCGCGGCCACGATAATTGTTTCCTCTCCTTCCTCCTCTCTGGTTCTGTCTGCCACCATTAAAGAATCCTCTCTGGCCACCTCCTTGACGCTGGCCACGCTGTCCTCCGTATCCACGTCCTCTTTCATTTGGCCGTGGTGCGTCGGCCCTTGGGGGTTTGGGTGCCGTCCCCTCCGGAATACTTATATCGATTTTTCCCAGTTTACACTTGGGTAGAGCCTCCACGGTACTGATCAGTTCATCAAACTAACCCAATTCCAGCAACCTTTCTACTTCAGACATTAATTCTTGACAATCATTCGTTGTGTGTCCAAAGCTCCGATGAAAACGGCAAAATACTTGCGACTCGTGAGTCCCCTGTGTTGGCTCTTGTAGGGGAGGGGGATAGCGGAGAGATCCACCCTTCTTCTGCTCAATAATGGCGAAAATCTGTTCATAGTTGTATGTCGGAAACACTCTCAACTTTGATTTTGCGTGCGGGACAACCTTGTCCAGCCCGCGACTTGCAACAATATTGTGGGACCCATACGCCCGTACTTCAATCACTCAGTGATCTCGCAAACCTTCATCTTCTCGGATATATTGTGTGCACCTCAGAGCCAAATCCTCCATACTTTCCGGGGGATCCCTATTCAAAGAATTACATAACGGNTTATGATTTGCACGATCATTCCATTTTCGAAATTACTTTTTTTGTATATATAAAAAGTATTCGTGATGTTAGGCTTTATTTAGTTTGAATACACTTTGTTTTACCAAATTTACAATGTGATTTGTATGAATATCGTTTGGCTCATTTTTCACATAGTTGCACATGTTCAATGTGCGATGATTTTGATTTCAATCAAAGTTGAATTGATGTTGTTAAAACATTAACACATGTTGTTAGAACCAAGAATTACATGGTTATACCGTGATATATGTGATTAAACTATAGTTTAAATGCAATGACATGATGTCGTGTTGTTATGAATTGCACGATCATTACGTTTTCGAAATTAATTTTTTTGTATATATAACAAGTATTCGTGATATTAGGCTTTATTTAGTTTGAATACACTTGGTTTTACCAAATTTACATTGTGATTTGTATCAATATCATTCGGCTCTTTTTTCACATAGTTTCACATGTTTTAGGTGTGATGATTTTGATTTCAATGAAACTTGATTTGATGTTGTTAAAACATGATTACATTTTGTTTGAACCAAGAATAACTTGGTTATACCATGATATATGTGATTAAACTTTAGTTTAAATACTATGACATGAAGTCGTGTTGTTATGATTTGCACGATCATTCCGTTTTCGAAATTACTTTTTTTGTATATATAACAACTATTCGTGATTTTAGGCTTTATTTAGTTAGAATACAATTGGTTTTACCAAACTTACATTTTGATTTGTATGAATATCATTGGGCTCTATTTTCACATAGTTCAACATGTTATAGGTGTGATGATTTTGAATTCAATCAAACTTAAATTGATGTTGTTAAAACATTAATACATGTTTTTAGAACCACAAATATCATGGTTATACCATGATATATGTGATTAAAATATAGTTTAAATGATATTACATGATGTCGTGTTGTTATGATTTGCACGATCATTCCATTTTCGAAATTACATTTTATGTATATATAACAAGTATTCGTGATGTTATTCTTTGATCTTGTCTAAAAATATTTTGGGTATTTATTTTTAGATCAGTCAATTTATAATTAATTCGAAATTAGGTTGTTGTGGGGACACGAGCGATATACGTGGTTGGGCCCACAATGTGTGAGCTTACGTCCTCGGGAGAGCCACGCTCTACCTTGGTTTTCACTATAATATTCGTCGAGTACAATTACAATGATATGATAGCAATAATACGGGTGAAAACGGCTCGTGAAATGATCGAAAACAATCAATCGGGCTCGGAAAACTGGCAGCAACGAGTTGTGGTTGACAACTTGCAGAAAATACTGTACTAGCAATGTAACTGGCACTGTACGATGAGCGCAGCCGGCACTGTATGATGAGCGCAGAGAACACTGTACGATGAGCGTAGTCGGTACTGTACAATGAGGGTGGCCGCGCGAACTCGTGCGAGTTGTTGCGAATAGTGACCCAAATGAGCGCAGAGAACACTGTACGATGAGCGCTGCCGGACCTGTACGATGAGCGCAGCCGGCACTGTATGATGAGCGCAGAGAACACTGTACGATGAGCGCAGCCGGCACTATACAATGAGGGTGGCCGTGCGAACTCGTGCGAGTTGTCGCGAATAGTGACCCAGATGAGGGTGGTCACGCGAACTGGTACGAGTTCTCGCGAATAGTAACCAGATGAGGGTGGTCACGCGAACTCGTGCGAGTTGTCGCGAACAGTAGCTGAAAAAACGAAGTCTCGCGATTTCGGGCGAAGATCTTGCCTTGGGAGATGCGAAGAGGATCCGAATCCCTTCTCAATGCCTTAGGACCTATATTTATAGAGAAATGTAGCCAAAAACACAAGTTTAGGCCCAAGAGCCCAATTTCATTAGATTAAGCCCAAGACACCTTAAGTAATATCCAATTAAATGAGAAAAAATACAATTCCGCAATAGACCTTCGGAAATGCGTCTCGATCCAGAATTAGGCGGGAATATCGATGAGAAAATACCGGAAGACGCCGTAAAATAATCCACTGCTTCCAGATAGCGAATACCCGGCCACATAACATCATTGCAACTGACCGGTGCGCTCCCGGGTGGCAAATTACGAAAATACCCCTAGCCCCGTCCGGGGCCGAAATGACCCGAAACACCTCAAAATGCTTACAGAGACTTTATATGGGGCCCGCCGGGCCAGAATTGTGAGAATACAACTTGAGAATGCCATCCGATAAAAATACGAAAATACCGAGAATACCAGTAACCGCGTCGGACGAGTCCCCGGGTATGGATAAATACACGAGAGTATACCCGGGTAATATCAATAGTCCCCTGGTTTTCAGATTCAGAGTCTGAGTCGTAAACCATATATTAACGGCTCGTCCCGAAAGTCGATACTTGCTCGGGAATTTTTCCGGAAAAACGGATAGTAGGGTTGAGAACCCCTCGCAGACGCGATCGTTTTGACACTAAGAACATCAGATTCTGAGCTCGGGCCAAAATCTCGGGATTTTTTCCCGACACGGGGATCCGGCCCTATAAATACCAGATCCCCCCCTGTTACAGTACTTATTCGCGGAAACACAAACTCTCTCGCGACATTTCGGCCGATTTCTCGCGACAACTCTCACAGCACAGTGACCGCGACTTTACGAACGACTTCTCGCGACTACTCTCAGAGCACAGTGAGTCGCGACTTTACGTACCACTTCTCGCGACTACTCTCAGAGTACAGTGACCGCGACATAACGAACGATTTCTCGCGACAGCTCTCATTGCACAGTGAGTCGCGACTTTTCGAACGAGTTCTCGCGAGACACTTAATAAAATCAGGAAAAAATTGAAAAAATTATAAAAATTTGAAAAACCTTAATCCCGAGAACTTCTCATCATGTCTTCCGACTCCGCTCGTTCCTCGAACTCCGATGCCTCGTCCTCTCATTCCTCGGACTCCTCATCCAACTCGGGGAGTTCCAATTCGAGTCTTTCTGCTTTCCGTTCACCGATTACGAACCCTTATCCTTATTTTTTTGATCGACTCACACATCTCGAGAATACGATCGGTCCTCGGAGTCCTGCTGTCTGTGCCCTCAAATCTTTCGATCGGCCCTTTACCATGCATCCTCGGAAGTGGAAATCTCTGGTAGAGGATTACCACCTCCCTTCCGATTGTGTTATATACAAGCCGGGTCCTTCTGATCGGATCCTGCGTCCGCCGGTTGGCACCCATACGATCTGCTTCGAATACCTAGAGAGCGGTCTCCGTTTTCCGCTTCACCCTTTCATCTCCGCTCTCTTGACTGCTTTAAACGTCCATCTTTTCCAACTCAACCCGAATGCAATATCTTTGGTGGTTGCCTTCATCATCTTTATGGAGACCAACGGGATTTCGACAACCGTGGATAGCTTTTTCCAAATCTTCCAGATCAGTACCGCTATCCATTATGGTGCCCAAGGTTGCATCTTTTTCCGCCAAAGGCACAAGAAATGCCCCTTCCCATTCTCCACTCCTCACTCGAATCATGACTGGAAGAAGCATTTCTTTTTTGTCACTGGTGTGGGTTCCACCAGATTATCCGTGCTGAGTCTTCCCTGGCGGTTCCCAATCGAAGGGGAGCCCTTCCTTCCGGAATCATTCTATCCTATCCCGCGGTCCATTACTCCTAAGGCTTTGGAGAGGATACTTGCCGCGTGCGCTACATCGGATGGCACTGACTGGACTCCGAAGACGCTATTCTATGCCCCGATCTTAGTCGCCTCCAAAATTCTTCCAGCCCCTACCCATTTTAGTAGGGGATTATTAGGTATCCAGACCATATGTCAACATATAAAACATCTCAACACTTCTCCTTCAATAAGCACACCTTCCTAAAACCAGTGAATTTACGTTCTTTAATCTCTTTAACTGTATTTCTCACGCGACTTGCTTGTTTTGCAGAGAAAATAATGGCTCCCCCTGGAGGTCGTTCGAAGCTAGGTGACAAGTTGAGATCCCTCCGTACTCTCGTTACGGAGAAAGATGAGCTGATCTTCGAGATGGCGCCCGGATCTCGGAACCGCACTGCTACGGAAGAGTTGGCGCGGAGCTTGCAAGAGACTGTGCCGCGGGCAGAAGAGACCCGACCGGCTACTCCAACACCACCTGTTCCGGTAACTGAGGATCAGGAGCCCGCAGGACATGAGCCGGCTACGGAGGCCCCCGAGAGTCCTGAAGATTTAATTCCTGTGTCTCGGCGGTTAGAGCTTACCGCTAGAGAGTTTTCCCCCGACGAAGGGATGTACGACTTCGCCGAGACACTAGTGGACATTGTCGGAGATGACGAGGAGGGCGAAATAAGCGGGGGTCAATCAATAGACCCGCTGGTGGAGGAGATTGTCCGGGAGGCCCGTCCGAAGGAAAGAACAAATCAAGGAGCTTCTTCGGACAGAGGGAAAAGACCGGTGGAGGGCCCCACCGTTTCGGAGATTGCGGAACCCGTTAGGATGAGTGGGTTAACCGCCGAGTTCCTCGACGCCTTCCGAATAAGAGATATACCAAAACACGTAGTGAAGGAATGGCTCGAGATGGGACGTCAGGCTGGCCTGATACTAATAAAAGATGGAGTCACCTTTCGGATTCCGAGGGGTGATAGTGTTTCCAATAGGCCAGCCTTGACGTATTTTGAAAGAAATCCGTCACTCCCGCCGCGTGGACGAGATGACCACACGGTGTTTACCGACTTCGGTCGGTTGATGAGCCAGTTTGCGACCGCGCGTCGCATGATGGGAGAGGTTTGTAATCAGATCGGCCATTGTTACTTACTCTTTGTTTCATTCGTATCTTACATGTTTTTCGTTGTTTTTGCTTTTCTTTCAGATGGAGCGGACGGTTGTGGAGATGAGCACCGCAGCCGCAATAGGGGAGTACTGCATGCTCAGGCATTCGGAGCTTGACAGCCCGGATATAATAGGAGAGCAGACGAAGAAGGCCGCCGAAAAATTGATGCAGAATCAGCGGGAAAAGCATGCCCAAGAAATGGCGGCACTCCGGGAAGAACATAACAAGGCGATTGATGCCCTAATTCGGGTTCATCGCAGTGAATTAACGGAGTGTTCGGCGTTTCACATTGGGAAAAGGCATGCTCTTGAGCAATCGATCGACACCCTCAAGACGAACGAAAAATATGCTCAAGACAAACTGAAAGAGGTTAGGGCTGAGACCGAAGACAAGTTGAAAAAGGCCAAATATGCCAATGTTGCTGATAAGAAGGCTCTCGGGAAGGCCTTGGAGGAGAACAAGGAATTAAAATCAAAGAATGAGTCCCTCCAATCCACCGTGGACAGTCTTCGGGCTCGAGCCGCTAGGTTGCCGTCCCAGATCAACGATTGTTTCCGGAAACTGATCTGGGAGTATACAATGCATTCTCCGACTTTCAGAAACCTAGCGGCCCTAGCTAATGCAACCTCGTCTGCTCTTTATTTTTTTAGAGGGAGTGTCCAGACACAAAGAATCTTGGCCATATCCCTAACTCCTGAAGAGAGGGAAAGACTTGATCCCAGTCTATCCGGCAAGTTCGAGCCTGTGGATGCATAAGATAAGCTCGACTGCTCGGGGGATCCTTTCGGGGAGCTCCAATTCAACTTGGAGGAAGACTTGCACCAACAACTATACTCAGAGGAGGTCAAAATACCCGAGGAGGGCCCATCGATGGACGCGTTTCGGAGGTTGTCTACTTTATTTCCGGAACCGGTGGGTCTCCTCGTGGGAGACTGATCTAGTGTAAAAATATTTTGGGTATTTATTTTTAGATCAGTCAATTTATAATTAATTCGAAATAAGGTTGTTGTGGGGACACGAGCGATATACGAGGTTGGGCCCACAATGTGTGAGCTTACGTCCTCGGGAGAGCCACGCTCTACCTTGGTTTTCACTATAATATTCGTCGAGTACAATTACAATGATATGATAGCAATAATACGGGTGAAAACGGCTCGTGAAATGATCGAAAACAATCAATCGGGCTCGGAAAACTGGCAGCAACGAGTTGTGGTTGACAACTTGCAGAAAATACTGTACTAGCAGCGTAACCGGCACTGTACGATGAGCGCAGCCGGCACTGTATGATGAGCGCAGAGAACACTGTACGATGAGCGCAGCCGGCACTGTACAATGAGGGTGGCCGCGCGAATTCGTGCGAGTTGTCGCGAAAAGTGACCCAGATGAGGGTGGTCACGCGAACTGGTACGAGTTCTCGCGAATAGTAACCAGATGAGGGTGGTCACGCGAACTCGTGCTAGTTGTCGCGAACAGTAGCTGAAAAAATGAAGTCTCGCGATTTCGGGCGAAAATCTTGCCTTGGGAGATGCGAAAAGGATCCGAATCCCTTCTCAATGCCTTAGAACCCCTATTTATAGAGAAATGTAGCCCAAAACACAAGTTTAGGCCCAAGAGCCCAATTTCATTAGATTAAGTCCAAGACACCTTAAGTAATATCCAATTAAATTAGAACAAATACCATTACGCAATAGACCTTCGGAAATGCGTCTCGATCCAGAATTAGGCGGGAATATCGATGAGAAAATACCGGAGGACGCCGTAAAATAATCCACTGCTTCCAGATAGCGAATACGCGGCCACATAACATCATTGCAACTGACCGGTGCGCTCCCGGGTGGCAAATTACGAAAATACGCCTGGCCCCGTCCGGGGCCGAAATGACCCGAAACATCTCAAAATGCTTACAGAGACTTTACATGGGGCCCGCCGGGCCAGAATTGTGAGAATACCACTTGAGAATTCCATCCGATAAAAATACAAAAATACCGAGAATACCAGTAACCGCGTCGGACGAGTCCTCGGGTATGGATAAATACACGAGAGTATACCCGGGTAATATCAGGCTTTATACAAAAAAAGGAAGTTCGAAAACGGAATGATCGTGCAAGTCATAACAACACGACTTCATGTCATAGCATTTAAACAATAATTTAATCACATATATCATTGTATAACCATGTTATTCTTGGTTCTAAAAACATGAATTAGGGTTTTAACAACATGAATTCAAGTTTGATTGAAATGATAATCATCACACATAGAACATGTGAATCTATGTGAAAAATGAGCCAAATGATATTCATACAAATCACATTGTGAATTCTTAAAACAAAGTGTATTCAAACTAAATAAAGCCTAACAGCACGAATACTTGTTGTATATACAAAAATATAAGTTCGAAAACGGAATGATCGTGCAAGTCATAACAACGCGAATTCATGTCATAGCATTTAAACTATAGTTCAATCACATATATCATGGTATAACCATCTTATTCTTGGTTCTAACAACATGTATTAAGGTTTTAGCAACAACAATTCAAATTTATTGAAATGAAAATCATCACACATAGAACATGTGAATCTATGTGAAAAATGAGCCAAACGATATTCATACAAATCACATTGTAAATTTGGTAAAACCAAGTTTATTCAAACTAAATAAAGCCTACCATCACGAATACTTGTTGTATATACGAAAAAAGTAAGTTCGAAAACGGAATGATCGTGCAAGTCATAACAACACGACTTCATGTCATAGCATTTAAACAATAATTTAATCACATATATCATGGTATAACCATGTTACTCTTGGTTCTAAAAACATGAATTAAGGTTTTAACAACATGAATTCAAGTTTGATTGAAATGATAATGATCACACATAGAACATGTGAATATATGTGAAAAATGAGCCAAATGATATTCATACAAATCACATTGTAAATTTGGTAAAACCAAGTGTATTCAAACTAAATAAAGCCTAACATCACGAATACTTGTTGTATATACAAAAAAAGTAATTTCGAAATCGGAATGATCGTGCAAGTCATAACAACACGACTTCATGTTATAACAATTAAACTATATTTTAATCACATATATCATGGTATAACCATGTTACTCTTGGTTCTAAAAACATGAATTAAGGTTTTAACAACATGAATTCAAGTTTGATTGAAATGATAATGATCACACAAAGAACATGTGAATATATGTGAAAATGAGCCAAATGATATTCATACAAATCACATTGTAAATTTGGTAAAACCAAGTGTATTCAAACTAAATAAAGCCTAACATCGCGAATACTTGTTGTATATACAAAAATATAAGTTCGAAAACGGAATGATCGTGCAAGTCATAACAACACGACTTCATGTCATAGCATTTAAACTATAATTTAATCACATATATCATGGTATAACCATGTTACTCTTGGTTCTAAAAACATGAATTAAGGTTTTAACAACATGAATTCAAGTTTGATTGAAATGATAATGATCACACAAAGAACATGTGAATATATGTGAAAATGAGCCAAATGATATTCATACAAATCACATTGTAAATTTGGTAAAACCAAGTGTATTCAAACTAAATAAAGCCTAACATCGCGAATACTTGTTGTATATACAAAAATATAAGATCGAAAACGGAATGATCGTGGAAGTCATAACAACACGACTTCATGTTATAGCATTTAAACTATAGTCTAATCACATATATCATGGTATAACCATCTTATTCTTGGTTCGAACAACATGTATTAAGGTTTTAACAACATCAATTCAAGTTTGATTGAAATGAAAATCATCACACATAGAACATGTGAAACTATGTGAAAAATGAGCCAAACAATATTCATATCACATTGTAAATTTGGTAAAACCAAGTGTATTCAAACTAAATAAAGCCTAACATCACGAATACTTGTTGTATATACAAAAAAAGTAAGTTCGAAAACGGAATGATCGTGCAAGTCATCACAACACGACTTCATGTCATAGCATTTAAACTATAGTTTAATCACATATATCATGGTATAACCATGTTATTCTTGGTTCTCACAACATGTAATAATGTTTTAACAACATCAATTCAAGTTTTATTGAAATGAAAATCATCACACCTAGAACATGTGGAACTATGTGAAAAATGAGCCAAACGATAATCATACAAATCACATTGCAAATTTGGTAAAACCAAGAGTATTCAAAATAAATAATGACTAACATCACGAATACTTGTCGTATATACAAGAAAAGTAAGTTCAAAAACGGAATGATCGTGCAAGTCATAACAACACGACTTCATGTCATAGGATTTAAACTATAGTTTAATCACATATATCATGGTATAACCATGTTATTCCAGCTTCTAAAAACGTGTATTAAGGTTTTAACAACATCAATTCAAGTATGATTGAAATGAAAATCATCACACATAGAACATGTGAATCTATGGGAAAAATGAGCCAAACGATATTCATATAAATCGCATTGTAAATTTGGTAAAACCAAGTGTATTCAATCTAAATAAAGCCAAACATCACGAATACTTGTTGTATATACAAAAAAAGTAAGTTTGAAAATTGAATGATCGTGCAAGTCATAACAACACGACTTCATGTAATAGCATTTAAACTATAACTTAATCACATATATCATGGTATAACCATGTTATTCTTGGTTCTAACAACATCTATTAATATTTTAACAACATGAATTCAAGTTTGATTGAAATGATAATCATCACACATAGAACATGTGAAACTATGTGACAAATGAGCCAAATGATATTCATACAAATCACATTGTAAATTTGGTAAAACCAAATGTATTCAAACTAAATAAATCCTAACATCACGAATACTTGTTGTACATAGAAAAAGGTAAGTTCGAAAACGGAATGATCGTGCAAGTCATAGCAACACGACTTCATGTCATAGCAATTAAACTATATTTTAATCACATATATCATGGTATAACCATCTTATTCTTGGTTCTAACAACATCTATTAATGTTTTAACAACATCAATTCAAGCTTTATTGAAATGAAAATCATCACACATAGAACATGTGAAACTATGTGAAAAATGAGCCAAATGATATTCATACAAAAAACATTATAAATTTGGTAAAACCAAGTGTATTCAAACTAAATAAAGCCTAACATCACGAATACTTGTTGTACATAGAAAGAAGGTAAGTTCGAAAACGGAATGATCGTGCAAATCATAGCAACACGACTTCCTGTCATAGCATTTAAACTATATTTTAATCACATATATCATGGTATAACCATCTTATTCTTGGTTCTAACAACATGTATTAATGTTTTAACAACATCAATTCAATTTTTATTGAAATGAAAATCATCACACATAGAACATGTGAAACTATGTGAAAAATGAGCCAAACGATATTCATACAAATCACATTGTAAATTTGGTAAAACCAAGTGTATTCATACTACATAAAGCCTAACATGACGAATACTTGTTGTACATACAAAAAAGGTAAGTTCGAAAACGGAATGATCGTGCAAGTCATAGCAACACGACTTCATTTCAAAGCATTTAAACTATATTTTAATCACATATGTCATGGTATAACCATCTTATTCTTGGTTCTAACAACATCAATTCAAGTTTCATTGAAATGAAAGTCATCACACATAGAACATGTGAATCTATGTGAAAAATGGGCCAAACAATATTCATACAAATCACATTGTAAATTTGGTAAAACGAAGTGTATTCAAACTGAATAAAGCCTAACATCACGAATACTTGTTGTATATTCAAAAAAAGTAATTTCGAAATCGGAATGATCGTGCAAGTCATAACAACACGACTTCATCTCATAGCATTTAAAGTATAACTTAATCACATATATCATGGTATAACCATGTTATTCTTGGTTCTAACAACATCTATTAATATTTTAACAACATGAATTCAAGTTTGATTGAAATGATAATCATCACACATAGAACATGTGAAACTATGTGAAAAATGGGCCAAACGATATTCATACAAATCACATTGTAAATTTGGTAAAACCAAATGTATTCAAACTAAATAAAGCCTAAATCACGAATACTTGTTGTACATAGAAAAAAGGTAAGTTCGAAAACGGAATGATCGTGCAAGTCATAACAACACTACATCATGTCATAGCATTTAAACTATAGTTTAATCACATATATCATGGTATAACCATGTTATTCTTGGTTCTAACAACATGAATTAAGGTTTTAACAACATCAATTCAAGTTTGATTGAAATGAAAATCATCACACATAGAACATGTGAAACTATGTGAAAAATGAGCCAAATGATATTCATACAAATCACATTGTAAATTTGGTAAAACCAAGTGTATTCAAACTAAATAAATCCTAACATGACGAAAACTTGTTGTACATAGAAAAAAGGTAAGTTCGAAAACGGAATGATCGTGCAAGTCATAACAACACTACATCATGTCATAGCATTTAAACTATAGTTTAATCACATATATCATGGTATAACCATGTTATTCTTGGTTCTAACAACATGAATTAAGGTTTTAACAACATCAATTCAAGTTTGATTGAAATGAAAATCATCACACATAGAACATGTGAAACTATGTGAAAAATGAGCCAAATGATATTCATACAAATCACATTGTAAATTTGGTAAAACCAAGTGTATTCAAACTAAATAAAGCCTAACATAACGAATACTTGTTGTACATACAAAAAAGGTAAGTTCGAAAACGGAATGATCGTGCAAGTCATAGCAAGACGACTTCATGTCATAGCTATTAAACTATATTTTAATCACATATATCATGGTATAACCATCTTATTCTTGGTACTAACAACATGTATTAATGTTTTAACAACATCAATTCAATTTTATTGAAATGAAAATCATCACACATAGAACATGTGAAGCTATGTGAAAAATGAGCCAAATGATATTCATACAAATCACATTGTAAATTTGGTAAAACCAAGTGTATTCAAACTAAATAAAGCCTAATATGACGAAAACTTGTTGTACATACAAAAAAGGTAAGTTCGAAAACGGAATGATCGCGCAAGTCATAGCAAGACGACTTCATGTCATAGCAATTAAACTATATTTTAATCACATATATCATGGTATAACCATCTTATTCTTGGTTCTAACAACATGTATTAATGTTTTAACAACATCAATTCAATTTTTATTGAAATGAAAATCATCACACATAGAACATGTGAAACTATGTGATAAATGAGCCAAATGATATTCATACAAATCACATTGTAAATTTGGTAAAACCAAGTGTATTCAAACTAAATAAAGCCTAACATGACGAATACTTGTTGTACATATAAAAAAGGTAAGTTCGAAAACGGAATGATCGTGCAAGTCATAACAACACTACATCATGTCATTGCATTTAAACTATAGTTTAATCACATATATCATGGTATAACCATGTTATTCTTGGTTCTAACAACATCAATTCAAGTTTGATTGAAATGAAAATCATCACACATAGAACATGTGAATCTATGTGAAAAATGGGCCAAACAATATTCATACAAATCACATTGTAAATTTGGTAAAACGAAGTGTATTCAAACTAAATAAAGCCTAACATAACGAATACTTGTTGTATATACAAAAAAAGTAAGTTCGAAAACGGAATGATCGTGCAAGTCATTACAACACGACTTCATGTCATTGCATCTTAAACTATAGTTTAATCACATATATCATAGTTTAACCAAGTTATTCTTGGTTCTAACAACATGCATTATGGATTTAACAACATCAATTCATGTTTGATTGAAATGAAAATCATCACACATAGAACATGTGAAACTCTGTGAAGCATGAGCCAAACGATATTCATACAAATCACATTATAAATTTAGTAAATCCAAGTGTATTCAAACTAAATAAACCAAACATGACGAATAATTGTTGTATATACAAGAAAAGTAAGTTCGAAAACTGAATGATCGTGCAAGACATTAAACCACGACTTCATTTTATAGCATTCAAACTATAGTTTAATCACATATATCATGATACAACAAAGTTATTCTTGGTTCTAACAACATGTATTAAGGTTTTAAGAACATCAATTCAAGTTTGATTGAAATGAAAATCATCACACATAGAACATGTGAAACTATGTGAAAAATGAGCCAAACAATATTCATACAAATCACATTGTAAATTTGGTAAAATCAAGTGTATTCAAACTAAATAAAGCCTAACATGACGAATACTTGTTGTACATACAAAAAAGGTAAGTTCGAAAACGAAATGATCGTGGAAGTCATAGCAACAGGACTTCTTGTCATAGCAGTTAAACTATATTTTAATCACATATATCATGGTATAACCCTCTTATTCTTGGTTCTAACAACATGTATTAATATTTTAACAACATCAATTCAAGTTTTATTGAAATGAAAATCATCACACATAGAACATGTGAAATTATGTGAAAAATGAGCCAAATGATATTCATACAAATCACATTGTAAATTTGGTAAAACCAAGTGTATTCAAACTAAATAAAGCCTAACATCACGAATACTTGTTGTACATAGAAAAAAGGTAAGTTCGAAAACGGAATGATCGTGCAAGTCATAGCAACATGACTTCATGTCATAGCAGTTAAACTATATTTTAATCACATTTATCATGGTATAACCATCTTATTCTTGGTTCTAACATCATGTATTAATGTTTTAACAACATCAATTCAATTTTTATTGAAATGAAAATCATCACACATAGAACATGTGAAACAATGTGAAAAATTAGCCAAATGATATTCATACAAATCACATTGTAAATTTGGTAAAACCAAATGTATTCAAACTAAATAAAGCCTAAATCACGAATACTTGTTGTACATAGAAAAAATGTAAGTTCGAAAACGGAATGATCATGCAAGTCATAGCAACACGACTTCATGTCATAGCAGTTAAACTATATTTTAATCACATATATCATGGTATAACCATCTTATTCTTGGTTCTAACATCATGTATTAATGTTTTATCAACATCAATTCAATTTTTATTGAAATGAAAATCATCACACATAGAACATGTGAAACTATGTGAAAAATTAGCCAAATGATATTCATACAAATCACATTGTAAATTTGGTAAAACCAAATGTATTCAAACTAAATAAAGCCTAAATCACGAATACTTGTTGTACATAGAAAAAATGTAAGTTCGAAAACGGAATGATCATGCAAGTCATAGCAACACGACTTCATGTCATAGCAATTAAACTATATTTTAATCACATATATCATGGTATAACCATCTTATTCTTGGTTCTAACAACATGTATTAATGTTTTAACAACATCAATTCAATTTTTATTGAAATGAGAATCATCACACATAGAACATGTGAAACTATGTGAAAAATAAGCCAAATGATATTCATACAAATCACATTGTAAATTTGGTAAAACCAAGTGTATTCAAACTAAATAAAGCCTAACATGACGAAAACTTGTTGTACATACAAAAAAGGTAAGTTCGAAAACGGAATGATCGTGCAAGTCATAGCAACACGACTTCATGTCATAGCATTTAAACTATAGTTTAATCACATATATCATGGTATAACCATGTTATTCTTGGTTCTAAAAACATGAATTAAGGTTTTAACAACATCAATTCAAGTTTGATTGAAATGAAAATCATCACACATAGAACATGTGAAACTATGTGAAAAATGATCCAAATGATATTCATACAAATCACATTGTAAATTTGGTAAAACCAAGTGTATTCAAACTAAATAATGCCTAACATCACGAATAATTGTTGTATATACAAGAAAAGTAAGTTCGAAAACGGAATGATCGTGCAAGTCATTACAACACGACTTCATGTTATAGCATTCAAATTATAGTTTAATCACATATATCATGGTATAACCATGTTATTCTTGGTTCTAACAACATGTATTAATGTTTTAACAACATCAATTCAATTTTATTGAAATGAAAATTATCACACATAGAACATGTGAAGCTATGTGAAAAATGAGCCAAATGATATTCATACAAATCACATTGTAAATTTGGTAAAACCAAGTGTATTCAAACTAAATAAAGTCTAACATGACGAATACTTGTTGTACATACAAAAAAAGTAAGTTCGAAAACGGAATGATCGTGCAAGTCATAACAACACGACTTCATGTCATTGCATCTTAAACTATAGTTTAATCACATGTATCATAGTTTAACCATGTTATTCTTGTTTCTAACACCATCTATTAACGTTTAAACAACATCAATTCAAGTTTGATTGAAATGAAAATCATCACACATAGAACATGTGAAACTATGTGAAAAATGAGCCAAATGATATTCATACAAATCACATTGTAAATTTGGTAAAACCAAGTGTATTCAAACTAAATAAAGCCTAACATGACGAATACTTGTTGTACATAGAAAAAAGGTAAGTTCGAAAACGGAATGATCGTGCAAGTCATAGCAACACGACTTCATGTCATAGCATTTAAACTATATTTTAATCACATATATCATGGTATAACCATCTTATTCTTGTTCTAACAACATGTATTAATGTTTTAACAACATCAATTCAATTTTTATTGAAATGAGAATCATCACACATAGAACATGTGAAACTATGTGAAAAATAAGCCAAATGATATTCATACAAATCACATTGTAAATTTGGTAAAACCAAGTGTATTCAAACTAAATAAAGCCTAACATGACGAAAACTTGTTGTACATACAAAAAATGTAAGTTCGGAAACGGAATGATCATGCAAGTCATAGCAACACGACTTCATGTCATAGCAGTTAAACTATATTTTAATCACATATATCATGGTATAACCTAGTTATTCTTATTTCTAACAACATGTATTCATGTTTTAATTACATCAACTCAAGTTTAATTGAAATCAAAATCATCACACATAGAACATGTGAAACTCTGTGAAGCATGAGCCAAACGATATTCATACAAATCACATTGTAAATTTGGTAAATCCAAGTGTATTCTAACTAAATAAAGCCTAACATGACGAATAATTGTTGTATATACAAGAAAAGTAAGTTCGAAAACGGAATGATCGTGCAAGTCATTACAACACGACTTCATGTTATAGCATTCAAATTATAGTTTAATCACATATATCATGGTATAACAAAGATATTCTTGGTTCTAACAACATGTATTAAGGTTTTAACAACATCAATTCAAGTTTGATTGAAATGAAAATCATCACACATAGAACATGTGAAACTATGTGAACAATGAACCAAACAGTATTCATACAAATCACATTGTAAATTTGGTAAAACCAAGTGTATTCAAACTAAATAAAGCCTAACATGACGAATACTTGTTGTACATACAAAAAAGGTAAGTTCGAAAACGGAATGATCGTGGAAGTCATAGCAACACGACATCATGTCATAGCATTTAAACTATATTTTAATCACATATATCATGGTATAACCATCTTATTCTTGGTTCTAACAACATGTATTAATGTTTTAACAACATCAATTCAAGTTTTATTGAAATGAAAATCATCACACATAGAACATGTGAAACTATGTGAAAAATGAACCAAACAGTATTCATACAAATCACATTGTAAATTTGGTAAAACCAAGTGTATTCAAACTAAATAAAGCCTAACATGACGAATACTTGTTGTACATACAAAAAAGGTAAGTTCGAAAACGGAATGATCGTGGAAGTCATAGCAACACGACATCATGTCATAGCATTTAAACTATATTTTAATCACATATATCATGGTATAACCATCTTATTCTTGGTTCTAACAACATGTATTAATGTTTTAACAACATCAATTCAAGTTTTATTGAAATGAAAATCATCACACATAGAACATGTGAAACTATGTGAAAAATGAGCCAAATGATATTCATACAAATCACATTGTAAATTTGGTAAAACCAAGTGTATTCAAACTAAATAAAGCCTAACATGACGAATAATTGTTGTATATACAAGAAAAGTAAGTTCGAAAACGGAATGATCGTGCAAGTCATTACAACACGACTTCATGTTATAGCATTTAAACTATATTTTAATCACATATATCATGGTATAACCATCTTATTCTTGGTTCTAACAACATGTATTAATGTTTTAACAACATCAATTCAAGTTTTATTGAAATGAAAATCATCACACATAGAACATGTGAAACTATGTGAAAAGTGATCCAAATTATATTCATACAAATCACATTGTAAATTTTGTAATACCAAGTGTATTCAAACTAATTAAAGCCTAACATTACTAATACTTGTTGTACATAGAAAAAAGGTAAGTTCGAAAACGGAATTATCGTGCAAGTCTTAACAACACGACTTCATATCATAGCATTTAAACTATATTTTAATCACATATATCATGGTATAACCATGTTATTCTTGGTACTAACAACATGAATTAAGGTTTTAACAACATCAATTCAAGTTTGATTGAAATGAAAATCATCACACATAGAACATGTGAAACTATGTGAAAAATGAGCCAAACGATATTCATACAAATCACATTGTAAATTTGGTAAAACCATGTGTATTCAAACTAAATAAAGTCTAACATCACGAATACTTGTTGTATATACAAAAAAAGTAAGTTCGAAAACGGAATGATTGTGCAAGTCATTACAACACGACTTCATGTCATAGCATTTAAACTATAGTTTATTCACATATATCATGGAATAACCATGTTATTCTTGGTTCTCACAACATGTAATAATGTTTTATCAACATCAATTCATGTTTTATTGAAATGAAAATCATCACAACTAGAACATGTGGAACTATGTGAAAAATGAGCCAAACGATAATCATACAAATCACATTGCAAATTTGGTAAAACCAAGAGTATTCAAACTAAATATTAACTAACATAACGAATACTTGTCGTATATACAAAAAAAGTAAGTTCGAAAACTGAATGATCGTGCAAGTCATAACAACACGACTTCATGTTATAGCATTCAAACTATAGTTTAATCACATATGTCATGGTATGACCAAGATATTCTTTGTTCTAACAACATGTATTCATGTTTTAACAACATCAACTCAAGTTTAATTGAAATCAAAATCATCACATCTAGAACATGAGGAACTTTGTTAAAAATTAGCCAAATGATATTCTTACAAGTCACATTATAAAATTGCAAAACGAAGTGTATTCAAACTAAATAAAGCCTAACATCACGAATACTTATTGTATATACAAAAAAAGTAAGTTCGAAAACATAATGATCATGAAAGTCATAACAACACGACTTCAGAACATAGTATTTAAACTATAGTTTAATCACATATATCATGGCATAACCAAGTTACTCTTGGTTCTAACAACATGCATTATGGATTTAAAACCATTAATTCATGTTTGATTGAAATGAAAATCATCACACATAGAACATGTGAAACTCTGTGAAGCATGAGCCAAACGATATTTATACAAATCACATTGTAAATTTAGTAAATCCAAGTGTATTCAAACTAAATAAAGCCTAACATAACGAATAATTGTTGTATATACAAGAAAAGTAAGTTCGAAAACGGAATGATCGTGCAAGTCATAGCAACACGACTTCATGTCATAGCACTTAAACTATATTTTAATTACATATATCATGGTATAACCATCTTATTCTTGGTTCTAACAACATGTATTAATGTTTTAACAACATCAATTCAAGTTCTATTGAAATGAAAATCATCACACATAGAACATGTAAAACTATGTGAAAAATGAGACAAATGATATTCATACAAATCACATTGTAAATTTGGTAAAACCATGTGTATTTAAACAAAATAAAGCCTAACATCACGAATACTTGTTGTACATAGAAAAAAGGAAGTTCGATAACGGAAGGATCGTGTAAGTCATAGCAACATGACTTCATGTCATAGCAATTAAACTATATTTTAGTCATATATATCATGGTATAACCATCTTATTCTTGGTTCTAACAACATGTATTATTGTTTTAACAACATCAATTCAATTTTTATTGAAATGAAAATCATCACACATAGATCATGTGAAACTATGTGAAAAACGAGACAAATGATATTCATACAAATCACATTGTAAATTTGGTAAAACCAAGTGTATTTAAACAAAATAAAGCCTAACATCACGAATACTTGGTGTACATAGAAAAAAGGTAAGTTCGAAAACGGAATAATCGTGCAAGTCATAGCAACACGACTTCATGTCATAGCAATTAAACTATATTTTAATCACATATATCATGGTATAACCATCTTATTCTTGGTTCTAACAACATGTATTATTGTTTTAACAACATCAATTCAATTTTTATTGAAATGAAAATCATCAAACATAGAACATGTGAAACTATGTGAAAAATGAGCCAAATGATATTCATACAAATCACATTGTAAATTTGGTAAAACCAAGTGTATTCAAAACTAAATAAAGCCTAACATCACGAATACTTATTGTACATAGAAAAAAGGTAAGTTCGATAACGGAATGATCGTGCAAGTCATAGCAACACGACTTCATGTCATTGCAATTAAACTATATTTTAATCACATATATCATGGTATAACCATCTCATTCTTGGTTCTAAGAACATGTATTAAAGTTTTAACAACATCAATTCAATTTTTATTGAAATGAAAATCATCACACATAGAACATGTGAAACTATGTGAAAAATGAGCTAAATGATATTCATACAAATCACATTGTAAATTTGGTAAAACCAAGTGTATTCAAACTAAATAAAGCCTAACATCACGAATACTTGTTGTATATATATAAAAAGTAAGTTCGAAAACGGAATGATCGTGCAAGTCATAACAACACGACTTCATGTTATAGCATTTAAACTATAGTTTAATCACATATATCATTGTATAACCATCTTATTCTTGGTTCTAACAACATGTATTAATGTTTTAACAACATCAATTCAATTTTTATTGAAATGAAAATCATCACATCTAGAACATGAGGAACTTTGTTAAAAAATAGCCAAATGATATTCTTACAAGTCACATTATAAAATTGCAAAACGAAGTGTAGTCGAACTAAATAAAGCCTAACATCACGAATACTTATTGTATATACAAAAAAGTAAGTCGAAAACGGAATGATCGTGAAAGTCATAACAACACGACTTCATATCATAGTATTTAAACTATAGTTTAATCACATATATCATGGTATAACCAAGATATTCTTGGTTCTAACAACATGCATTATGAATTTAACAACATCAATTCATGTTTGATTGAAATGAAAATCATCATACATAGAACATGTGAAACTCTGTGAAGCATGAGCCAAACGATATTCATACAAATCACATTGTAAATTTAGTAAATCCAAGTGTATTCAAACTAAATAAAGCCTAACATGACGAATAATTGTTGTATATACAAGAAAAGTAAGTTCGAAAACGGAATGATAGTGCAAGTCATTACAACACGACTTCATGTTATAGCATTCAAACTATAGTTTAATCACATATATCATGGTATAACAAAGTTATTCTTGTTCTAACAACATGTATTAAGGTTTTAACAACATCAATTCAAGTTTGATTGAAATGAAAATCATCACACATAGAACATGTGAAACTATGTGAAAAATGAACCAAACAATATTCATACAAATCACATTATAAATTTGGTAAAACAAAGAATATTCAAACTAAATAAAGCCTAACCTGACGAATACTTGTTGTACATACAAAAAAGGTAAGTTCGAAAAAGAAATGATCGTGGAAGTCATAGCAACACGACATCATGTCATAGCATTTAAATTATATTTTAATCACATATATCATGGTATAACCATCTTATTCTTGGTTCTAACAACATGTATTAATGTTTTAACAACATCAATTCAAGTTTTATTGAAATGAAAATCATCACACATAGAACATGTGAAACTATGTGAAAAATGAGCCAAATGATATTCATACAAATCACATTTTAAATTAGGTAAAACCAAGTGTATTCAAACTAAATAAAGCCTAACATCACGAATACGTGTTGTGCATAGAAAAAAGGTAAGTTCGAAAACGGAATGATCGTGCAAGTCATAGCAACACGACTTCATGTCATAGCAATTAAACTATATATTAATCACATATATCATGGTATAACCATCTTATTCTTGGTTCTAACAACATGTATTAATGTTTTAACAACATCAATTCAATTTTTATTGAAATGAAAATCATCACAAATAGAACACGTGAATCTATGTGAAAAATGAGCCAAATGATATTCATACAAATCACATTGTAAATTTGGTAAAACCAATTGTATTCAAACTAAATAAAGCCTAACATCACGAATACTTGTTGTATATACATAAAAAGTAAGTTCGAAAACGGAATGATCGTGCAAGTCATAACAACACGACTTCATGTCATAGCATTTAAACTATAGTTTAATCACATATATCATGATATAACCATGTTATTCTTGGTTCTAACAACATGTATTAAGGTTTTAACAACATCAATTCAAGTTTTATTGAAATGAAAATCATCACACATAGAACATGTGAAACTATGTGAAAAATGAGCCAAATGATATTCATACAAATCACATTGTAAATTTGGTAAAACCAAGTGTATTCAAACTAAATAAAGCCTAAAATCACGAATACTTGTTGTATATACAAAAAAAGTCAGTTCGAAAACGGAATGATCGTGCAAGTCATAACAACTCGACTTCATGTCATAGCATTGAAACTATAGTTTAATCACATAAATCATGGTACAACCAATTTATTCTTCGATCAAACTACATAGTTTCATGTTATAACAACATAAATTCAAGTTTAAGTGAAATCAAAGTCATTACACCTAGAACATGTGTAACAGTGTGAAAAATAAGCTGAATGGTATTCATACAAATAACATTTTAAATTTGGTAAAACCAAGTGTAATCAAACTATATAATGCCTAACATCACGATGACCTGTTGTATATCCAAAAAAAGTCTGTTCGAAAACGGAATGATTGTGCTAGTCATTATAACACGACTTCATGTCATAGCATTGAGTCTATAGTTTAATCACATAAATCATGGTATAACCAAGTTATTCTTGGTTCTAACAACATGTATTAATGTTTTAACAACGTCAATTCAAGTTTAATTGAAATCAAAATCATCACACCTAGAATATGTGGAACTATATGAAAATGAGCCGAATGATATTCATACAAATCACATTGTAAATATGGTTAAACCAAGTGTATTCAAACTAAATAAAGCCTAACATCATGAATACTTATTGTATATATAAAAAAAGTCAGTTCGAAAACGGAATGATCGTGCAAGTCATAAGAACACGACTTCATGTCAAATCATTGAAACTATAGTTTAATTACATAAATCATGCTACAACCAAGTTATTGTTCGTTCTAACAACATGGTTTCAGATTTTAACAACATCAATTCAAGTTTAACTGAAATCAAAATCATCACATCTTGAAGATGTGGAACTATGTGAAAATCAGACGAATGATATTCGTACAAAATCACATTGTAAATTTGGTAAAACCAAGTGTATTCAAACCAAATAAAGCCTAACATCACGAATACTTATTGTATAAACAAAAAAAGTCAGTTCGAAAACGAAATCATCGTGCATGTGATAACAACACGATTTCATGTTATAGCATTGAAACTATAGTTTAATCACATGAATCATGGTATAACCAAGTTATTCTTGGTTCGAACAACATGTATTCCAGTTATAACAACATCAATTATAGTTTAATTGAAATCAAAATCATTACACCTAGAACATGTGGAAAATTGTTATAGATGAACCGAATGATAATCATAAAAATCATATTGTTAAATTGGTAAAACCAAGTGTATTCAAACTTAATAAAGCCTAACATCACGAATACCTATTGAAAACACAAAAAAAGTCAGATGGAAAACGGAATGATCGTGCAAGTCATAACAACAGGACTTCATGTCATCGCATTGAAACTATAGTTTAATCACATAAATCATGGAATAACCAAGTTATTCTTGGATGTAACAAGGTGTATTCATGTTTTAACAACATCAATTCAAGTTCAATTGAAATCAAAATCATCACACCTATAACATCTGGAACAATGTGAAAAATGAGTCGAATGATATTCATACAAATCACATTGTAAATTTGGTTAAACCAAGTGTATTCAAACTAAATAAAGCCTAACATCACGAATACTTGATGTATATACAAAAAAAAGTCAGTTGGAAAACGGAATGATCGTGCAAGTCATAACAACACAAATTCATGTCATAGCATTGAAACTATAGTTTAATCACATGAATCATAGTATAACCAAGTTATTCTTTGTTCTAAATACATATATTAATGTTTTAACAACATTGATCTAGTCTAAAAATATTTTGGGTATTTATTTTTAGATCAGTCAATTTATAATTAATTCGAAATTAGGTTGTTGTGGGGACACGAGCAATATACGAGGTTGGGCGCGAGGTGGAGGACTCGTCGTGACTAGGTTGGCTGGCGACTCGTCGCGAGTTGGCGATTGGTCGCGAGTGTGGTGCTTGGTCGCGGGGAATCGATGACTGGTCGCGGTTGGGCGCGAGGTGGAGGACTCGTCGCGACTAGGTTGGCTGGCCACTCGTCGCGAGTTGGCGATTGGTCGCGAGTGTGGTGCTTGGTCGCGACTGGGAGATCAGATTTTGCCTTGGGAAGCGTGATAAAAGTCCGAATCCTTTCTCGAAGCCTTGTGACTCCTATTTATAGAGGAATTTAGACCAGAACTCACCCTCCTGGGCCCATAAGCCTAGTCCACCTCACTTAGCCCAAAATAATTAGATATTAGAAATTATAATATAATAAATACAATGCTGATAGCGAAGCTTCGGGAACCAATCCGGACAAGATGTTAGTCGGGAATACGATCAGAAAATTCCCGAGAACTTCGTATATCAGATCTTTGCCTTTAGATAGCGAATACGCAGCCACATAACATCATTGCACCTGACCGAAGCACTCCCGGGTGTCAAATGACGAAAATACCCCTGGCCCCGTCCGGGGCCGAAATGACCCGAAACATCGCAAAATGCTTAAAGAGACTTTATATGGGGCCCAACGAGCCAGAATTACGAGAATACCACTTGAGAATGCCATCCGATAAAAATATGAAAATATCGAAAATACCAATAACCATGTCGGACGATCTCCCGGGTAAGGACGGATACAAGAGAATATACCCGGGTAATATCAAACATCAATTCAAGTTTACTTGAAATCAAAATCATCACACCTAGAACATATGGAACTATGTGAAAAATGAGCCGAATGATATTCATAAAAATCACATTGGAAATTTGTAAAAACCAAGTGTATTCAAACTAAATAAAGCCTAAAATCACGAATACTTGTTGTATATACAAAAAAAGTCAGTTCAAAAACGGAATGATCGTGCAAGTCATAACAACACGACTTCATGTCATAGCATTGAAACTATAGTTTAATCACATAAATCATGGTACAACCAATTTATTCTTCGATCTAACTACATAGTTTCATGTTATAACAACATCAATTCAAGTTTAAGTGAAATCAAAATCATCACACCAAAAACATGTGGAACTATGTGAAAAATGAACTGAATGATATTCATTCAAATCACATTTTAAATTTGGTAAAACCAAGTGTATTCAAACTAAATAAAGCCTAACATCACAAATACCTGTTGTATATCCAAAAACGTCAGTTCGAAAACGGAATGATCGTGCAAGTCATTACAACACGACTTCATGTCATAGCATTGAAACTATAGTTTAATCACATAAATCATGGTATAACCAAGTGATTCTTGTTTCTAACAACATGTATTCATGTTTTAACAACATCAATTCAAGTTTAATTGAAATCAAAATCATCACACCGAGAACATGTGGAAGTTTGTGAGAAATGAGCCGAATGATATTTAAACAAATCATATTTGAAATATGGTAAAACCAAGTGTATTCAAACTAAATAAAGCCTAACATCACGAATACGTGTTGTATAAACAAAAAAAGTCAATTCGTAAATGGAATAATGTGCAAGTCATAACAACACGACTTCATGTCATAGCATTGAAACTATAGTTTAATCACATAAATCATGGTACAACCAAGTTATTCTTGGTTCGAACAACATGTATTAAGGTTTTAACAACGTCAATTCAAGTTTAATTGAAATCCAAATCATTTCACCTAGAACATGTGGAACTTTGTGATAAATGAGCCGAATGATATTCATACAAATCATATTGTAAATTTGGTAAAACCGAGTGTATTCAAACTAAATAAAGCCTAACATCACGAATACCTATTGTAAATACAAAAATAGTCAGTTCAAAAACGAAATGATCGTACAAGTCATATCAACACGACTTCATGTCATAGCATTGAAACTATAGTTTAATCACATAAATCAGGGTATAACCAAGTTATTCTTGGTTCTTACAACGTGTATTCATGTTTTAACAACATCAATTCAAGTTCAATTGAAATCAAAATCATCACACCTGTAACATCTGGAACTATGTAAAAATGAGCCGAATGATATTCATATAAATCACATTGGAAATTAGGTAAAACCAAGTGTATTCAAATTAAATAAAGCCTAACATCACGAATACCTATTGTATATAGATAAAAAGTCAGTTTAAAAACGAAATGATCGTGCAAGTCATTACAACACGACTTCATGTCATAGCATTGAAACTATAGTTTAATCACATAAATCATGGTACAACCAAGTTATTCTTGGTTCTAACAACATGTATTCATGTTTTAACAACATCAATTCAAGTTTAATTGAAATCAAAATCATCACACCTAGAACATGTGGAACTTTGTGAGAAATGAGCCGAATGATATTCATACAAATCATATTGTAAATTTGGCAAAATTTCCAACAATCTTTCCGATGAGTCATACAGCAACGCGGTCAAAGAAGTAATAGATTTTATCGGCGTATTGAAAGGCGCGAAAGATGAGTAGAATTGATCGTTAAAGTCGTGATAAGAAACAATCGAACGTCTCGGTAACCGGTTAAACCATAGGAGGGCTTATTCCGTAAGAGAAGCGGCAAAAGCGAATCACATGGCCGCATCACTGAAATTCATCAAACTCACATGAGTCTCCAAATTCAACGTATGAGCATGCGGGTCAGTCAACCCACTATACTGTGGAAGATCCTTAGGCATTTCAATATACTCAGAGCGAGTGGCTCCGATAATCGCCGTGGAAAAAGGAGATAAGGCATTTGAAGTGTTCCACGGACTTTGCAAAACTTCCAAAGATGGTAACGCCGTTCCTAGATTACCGATGGGCTCATTAGCCCTCTCATTCTCAAAATAATCTCCCTCGTAAGCTAAGGTCTGATGAGTATCCCGGGTATGCTCCCCGTACACTCGTCTCCATTCCTCGCCAAGAGTCAGGTTGGCCTCCAATTGGTTCATCCTAGCCTCGTTTTGCTCCAACTTCCCACTCATCTCCTTAAATTTTGACTCTATCAATTCTCCGATCTTTTGTAGAGTATTGCTTTGCTCACCGGTTGCTGCAGTATTCGCTCGCGGCTCAGGAATACGATCGAGATCTTCCTCTGAGGCCACATCATTAACAGGTTATGGGGTAACATTGTTCCTCCGGGCTCTCCTTTGAGCTTCAACTTGCTCTAATTGAGCGATTAAAGTACGACTTCGCTCGTCCAAATCCTCATCTGTTTCTGTCTGATCCGCAGATCTAGAGAGTGCAGGTGGCAAAAGGTGGGCATTATAAATGTGACGAATGATATTCATACAAATTACATTATAAATTTGGTAAAACCAAGTGTATTCAAACAAAATAAGGCCTAACATCACGAATACCAGTTGTATATACAAAAAAAGTAAGTTCGAAAACGGAATAATCGTGCAAGTCATTACAACACGACTTCATGTCATAACATTGAAACTATAGTTTAATCACATAAATCATGGTAGAACCAAGTGATTCTTGGTTCTAACAACATGTATTCATATTTTAACAATATCAATTCAAGTTTAATTCAAATCAAAATAATGACACCTAGAACATGTGGAACTATGTGAAAAATGAGCCGAATGATATTCATACAAATCACATTGTAAATTTTGTAAAACCAAGTGTATTCAAACTAAATAATGCCTAACATCACGAATGCCTATTTTATATACAAAAAAAGTCAGTTTAAAAACGGAATGATCGTGAAAGTCATTACAACACGACTTTATGTCATAGCATTGAAACTATAGTTTAATCACACAAATCATGGTTTTACCAAGTGATTCTTGGTTCTAACAACATGTATTCTTGTTTTAACAACATCAATTCAAGTTTAATTGTAATTAAAATCATTACACCTATAAATGTGGAACTTTGTGAGAAATGAGCCGAATGATTTTCATACAAATCACATTGGAAATTTGGTAAAACCAAGTGTATTCAAACTAAATAAAGAATAATATCACGAATACTTGTTGTAAATACAGAAAAAGTCAGTTCGAAAACGGAATGATCGTGCAAGTCATAACAACACGAATTCATGTCATAGCATTGAAACTTTAGTTTAATCACATAAATAATGGTATAACCAAGTTATTCTTCCATCTAACTACATAGTTTCATGTTATAACAACAACAATTCAAGTTTAAGTAAAATCAAAATCATCACACCTAGAACATGTGGAACTATGTGAAAAATGAGCCGAACGATATTCATACAAATCACATTGTAAATATGGTAAAACAAAGTGTATTCAAACTAAATAAATCCTAACATCACGAATACCTTTGTATATACAAAAAAAATCAGTTAGAAAACGGAATAATCGGGAAAGTCATAAGAACACGACTTCATGTCATAGCATTGAAACTATAGTTTAATCACTTAAATAATGGAATAACAAAATTATTCTTGGTTCAAACAACATGAATTCATGATTTAACAACATCAATTCAAGTTCAATTGAAATCAAAATCATCACACTTAGAACATGTGGAACTATGTGAAAAATCAGCCGAATGTTATTCATACAAATCACATTTAAAATTTGGTGAAACCAAGTGTATTCAAACTAAATAAATACTAGCATCACGAATACCTGTTGTATATACAAAAAAAGTGAGTTCGAAATCGAAGTAATCGTGAAAGTCATAACAACACGACATCATGTCATTGCATTGAAACTATAGTTTAATCACATAAATCATGGTACAACCAAGTTATTCTTTGATCTAACAACATAGTTTCATGTTTTAACAACATCAATTCAAGTATAAGTGAAATCAAAATCATCACACCTAGAACATGTGGAACTATGTTAAAAATGAGCCGAATGATATTCATACAAATCAAATTGGAAATTTGGTAAAACCTAGTGTATTCAAACTAAAAAAAGGCTAATATCACGAATACATGTTGTATATACAAAAAGAGTCAGTTCGAAAACGGAATGATCGTGCAAGTCATAACAACACGACTTCATGTCATAGCATTGAAACTATAATTTAATCACATAAATCTTGGTACAACTAAGTTATTTTTCGTTCAAACAAGATAGTTTCATGTTTTAAGAACATCAATGAAATCAATATCATCACACCTAGAATATGTGTAACTATGTGAATAATGAGCCGATTGATATTCATACAAATCACATTGGAAATTTAAAAAAACCAAGTGTATTCAAACTAAATAAAGCCTAACATTACGAATACCTGTTGTATATACAAAAAAGTCATTTCGAAAACGGAATGATCGTGCAAGTCATAACAACACGATTTCTTGTCACAGCATTGAAACTATAGTTTAATCACATAAATCATGGTACAACCAAGTTATTCTTCGTTCAAACAACATAGTTTCATATTTTAACAACATCAATTCAAGTTTCATTGAAATCAATATCCTCATACCTAGAACATGTGTAACTATATGAAAAATGAGCCGAATGATATTCATACAAATCACATTGGAAAATTGGTAAAACCAAGTGTATTCAAACTAAAAAAAGGCTAACATCACGAATACCTGTTGTATATACAAAAAAAGTCAGTTCCAAAACGGAATGATCGTGCAAGTCATAACATCACGACTTCATGTCATAGCATTGAAACTATAGTTTAATCACATA
>RWGZ01001235.1:23880-131730 GCA_009725065.1 Utricularia reniformis | reverse complement strand
CGATGACGTAAGCTCACGCAATGTGTACCCGACCTCGTAACTCAACTGATCAAATGCATCCTTAAATGTTTTATGCATTGCTTGATGAGATCATTGCCAGTATCAGTTCGAATTTGGTGGATAGGCCGCACCAAGCCGATTTGGCCCTAATGGTAAAGTAAATTGTGTTAAAATTTGTTAGCGACAAATTCTGCTCAAATGCACAAACTTTGTAGATTTGTTTGTGAAAACTATGAGTACCATATTAGGATAATCAAACTTTAGGGATCTATTTGTCACTTGAGAGATTAATTTTGACAAATTTTGTAGAATTAAATGATCAATTTTAACAAATATTAAATATTTTGAAAAAATATATAGATAAAATGACGTCAATTGTCCCCATACATTGATGATTTTGACAAATTTTGTCCCCAGACTTTTATTGGACATTTGTAGTCCAAACTTTGAATAATATCTATTGTTCACCCCTGTAGTTTTAACAATTGGGCAAATTTAATCTCCGAAGTTCATAAGCAATCCGCAAATTTTAACTAGTACAAAACTAGTTCCCGTTATTTGCATTTTCTATCAAAACTAATCCTCAAAGTTTGATAATTTGGCATATGGAGTCCTCAATTTAATTAATGCCATTAAATAAAGGCAACCAAAATTTGAAAGTTAATTTTGTAACATTTTTCAATCTCCATCCCTAAATAACGCATTTGCAGTGTCTTCTTTCTTCATTGGACTTGCCCTCTCTCTTTTTCCAAGTTTCTTCCCCTTGATCAGTTTCTTCTTCGCTACTTCCAGCGTTGTAGGTGAGCTTTTTGTAACTATTTTTTGTTTCACAAAGTTGAGGGCCCATGTACTTGTGTTTCGCGAAGTGTCCTGAAATTGTGGCATATCACCGTGAGATGTTAGTCCAAGTTGTAGGTATATTTTCGTGAAGTTGTGGCCCTAATGTGCTCCTTTGTAGGATATCTTCGAAATTCTAGGTACGAAAGGTATGAAGCCATAAAGAAAAATAAGAGGATTTCATTCAGGCATTTCATATTGATGATTTCATTTTAAGGAGAGATTTCACTGTTATTGTGGTATGTTTTATTTTGATAATTTTGTTTTGATTGTGGCTGTTTCATCTCTTGCTTCGTGTGGATCTCATTTGAGCATTTTCTAGAAAATGTGTAATGATATTGTTGTGATTAGAAAACCAGGGGTACCAACAGTCGTCCGGTTCGCGATGAAACGAACTCGGTTTGAATTTATTTAAATGGGGAAACGATTGAATATGAAAGGAAAAGCTAGGCACAACGATTTAGAGTGGAAAACCCCTCGGAGAAGGGGAAAAAACTACATGACTAAGAGCAGAAAATGCTCTTAGCCGATTTATTAATCAATCAGTTCATTACAGACAGAAGGCTTATGAAAATAACGAGGGAAAAGAAAGCACATAGAGTTATCCGGCAGAGTAAAAACCTATTATTGCGCGTCCAAAAGGTCCTCTCGAGCTTGTCTTATAGCTCTATATTTATAGAGGTGGAAGCGCGTGTGAATCATGTCATGTAACCGCCTTTGACAAAGTCGTTTTCCCATGTTCGGAAACGTGGTTGGGTCCGAAGCGCTAACTGCGTGAATTAGCCCGAAGCGTGGAACGCATGTGGAGGCCCGGAGTGTGGGATGCGTGGGCTGTAACCGTTTTGGACTTATGTGAAGAATCGGTCCTCGAGCATTTCTGATTTCGCTTGACTCCAGCTTCGGTTCTGAAACACGAGTGGGCCTTTGGGCCGGTTATTTCAAATATACCAGGTTAAGGATCCTGGGTCGCACGAGTTCGTCTTTTGTTATATGGGTTGGCCCAATGCGGTCGTGTCTTACCCATTAAAGGGTACCCGGTCTTGGAGCCCTCATCACTAGCCCGTCGAGCTTGGTCGCCATCGCAGAGGTGACGCAAGGCCGATTACATGATGTTGTTTATGTTCGGGCGAACATAGGACCGAGCCCGATTGTAACAAGCGTCCAAGGGGACGACCCTATACTTAGCCAATTTGAAACACATATTTCGAATTTCAAAATATCGTAACGGTTATTTTCGCATTACTTTTATTTAAACGTTAATATCCAGACCTGTGCCTTTCCGTATTCTGTTATCTGACAAGTGTGATGAGTGCATATGGACAGCAACCGCCTACGGTAATCCTACGTACCATCTTGCGATTGGTAAGGAAATTACTATTAAAATCGGGGTCTTGGGAACCATTCATCCCCACCGCCATTCGCGAAAAAATCAATTGCACAAACAACGCTCTGCGTCTTCATTCTTGCCCACATTCCAACCCTTTTCAACAATTTTTTCTTAAGGTAATAACCATGGGTCCTCGTAAAGTTAGATACCTGACCATGTCCGAACTGGACATCGAAGAACTTAGGTCTTGGTTTTCGATTCCCGCTTAATACTCCATCTGGAAGGGACGGGAGGATATTCTCTGTTTTTTTCCAACGGAAATGAATGTTCCATCAAGTGCCATCCTGGTTAGTTATGACTTCTTGAAGTGCGGGTTGCGCTTTCCACTACACTTGTTCGTAGCCGCCGTACTTCGGGAGATTCATTGCCCTACTTTTGTTTTTTTTCGGGGTAGCTACGTGTAAGTATTGGCGTTTATCTTTTACTGGCATGAGCAGGGGGGTAGCTCCAGCCTTAGAACGTTTTTTTCATTTTGTTCTCGGTCGGATCCCGAAGGGGTGAGGGGTTATTAGGATGTCGTAGGTTGTACTATATAGCATCCCACACCAAAGAGTGCGCTATAGTTGATAAGGAGGAGTGCCTTCACGAGTGAGAGTCCTGTTATGTGTGGATAACTGTGCCGAAAGAGGATTTGTTTAAGGTGTGCCATGTTATAACCCACCAGTACATAGGTAGGTTGGACTGAACTAGGTTCAATCCCTCGCGTCAAAATTTCGCAGATACGCTGTCGATGTTTCTTTTCCCGAAGCGCGTCGTAGACGGGTAGACTTGCTTTGGGAGAAGATATTAGTAGAGATAGGGGTTGCGGGTAGGATCAGAGCCCCAGCCCCAAGAGGGGTTTTTTCTTGTTCAGATCCATCTGAAGGATCGGGTACGGAGTTAGTTTTAACTTAGCTCTCATTCCGTGATCCTTATGTATTTTTTTTGCAGGTTCGACAGAGTCAATGCCGAGCTCGAGGTTCAAGAGTTGGCAACTTCTTCTGGGGGATAGCAGAGAGGAGCGGATAGTGCGGGGCCCTCAGAATCAGCGACTGGCGGCACGTTGATTCCATCAGGGTCTTCATCCTTATTGTGCAGGCACAATAACTCTGCGCTGAACGGGGAAGCCTTCGACCAGCAAAGGGTCCGCGCTGAGGGTTTTAGGAGTGGTGGAGGAGGTGATAACGGCTAGGATCCACTCTTTGAGCTTATCCGGTCTCTACCAAATCGGGAATTGCTCACTCATCAATCCTAACACGGTTAGTTTGTTGCTACATGGAGTCGTTCCCATGGAGAAAGTTCTCCCAGGGCCCGAACCTTAAGACGAACGTCTCCCAACCACTGGTCCCCTTGGGTAATGGGAAAAGGGTGGCCGAAGCAAAAGCCCCGAAAACCTTGAAGAGGCTAAAAAAAAGAGTGGGGGCTCTGGTCTTGCCCCGACCAAGGGGATAGTTTTGAAGGACTCTACCTCGGACCCTAAGACAAATTCTGACTGGGAGGTTGCCTTGGATCTGCTGGACAGGATCAAGAAGTGGAAGAAAATGGCCTCATGTAGGAGTGCCTTCATAGAAGACTTCCGCCTTCATGCGGAGCACAACCCGGACAATGTTCAACTACACATGTCCGAGGAGGAAATGATCGAGGCTTTCCTCGACCTCGCTATGAGGATAAGTTCTTCAGGTTTTGAGGCCCGAAGGTATAGACATTAACCTTATCCTTGTGTGCAGATACTGAAGAAGGGCTTTACAGCCGCAGTCACCGTTCACAAGAATCAAGGTGACCAAGCGATCTCCCAAACAGTCCAAGATCAACTTGACCTAGCCAAGAGGTAAGTTGAGATAAAGCATGGGGAGCTGGTGGAGATTCGGGAGGAGCGGGATCGGCTTAACAACGAACTGCTAGGAGCAGGGACGCAAGTCTCCCTCCTAACAAATCAAGTCTCTGAGCTGGACAAGAAGTATCAAGCAGCTCTAGATAAAATGGAGGCCAGGCTGCGGGAGAAAGATGAAGAAATGGGTCAAGTCCAAGCTCCGGCCCAGGAGAAGAGAAATAAACTCAACGAACTTCACCTTCGGGCCCAAGAAGAAAAGACGAGCTCGGAGGAAGACCTTGCTCAAGCCCGCGCCAGGGCAAAGAGTTTGGTCCAGGAAGAGGTTCTGAGGTTCGCTCGGTCCCCGTTGTTATTTGCTTTGGCATATAACATTCACGGTATTGCTAAGTACATGGACACCATGTGTGAGCAATTTACAAAGCAATTCGGGCTCTCCTCCTCCGAAGAGAGATGGAAGCTGATCAATCCTTTGGAGAAAGATGGGAATTTTCATGCGATTCCTTCCTTGGAGGAGCCCGTGTTGGAGGACAATCCCTTCTTCCCACTTTTTGAGGAAATGGAAAAGGTGATCAACCAAAAAGTTCCGAGCAGGAAGAAGAGCTGAAGCAGCTTGCAGCCAGGACCGGACCCAAGGAAAAGGAAGCCGAGGATAAGGAGGAGGGATAGATTAGTTAGGATTATTTATGTATTTGAACCCCGTCTTGTTCCTTATTCTCAATAAAAAGCTCTTCTTCCTTTCATTTCCTATGTTCAGAGTTAGAATGGGATTATCATAACTTAACTTTTATAGATAACCACACTCGTTTGGTACTAACTCTTCATTCTTAATTATGGCTAAGTATAAGATCGGGGTTGATTGGTGAGCGTAGACTCTTCGGTCCCCGATCTCACCTTTAGCTGGGGTTTGACTGGGGTCAGCTGTGTTGGACTTACGATGTATATACGGACCACTCTTACTCCGTTCTTGGGATCATGATTGAATTGGAAAGGCGTGGCCACGGTTCACTATGAGTCCCCTGGCAAGCTTCGGCCAAGCCCCGGTTTTGTTTATGTCACGTGAACTTCGTTGGCCAAGCTTCCGTTCTACATATGTCCCAGGTCGGGCCTAAACTTGTATTTTCACGTACTGGCCCTTATTCGTTCTTTTGTAGTCGGTCTCAGAAGTATAAGGGCTATTTCTGAAGAATGAAAGTCATTGAAGCCGATGTTTAGTTCGTAGTGAGTTCTGGGAGCTTCATAGCTCATCCTCGAGATTAGGCAAGCGCATGAGTATCTGACTCATCAGAGCGGTCACTACTCCTTGGGAACCTTACGGATGAGTAGTTTCAGTCACCAGTCCAGACTCGTCCATAAGATCCGGCTCCAGGGTCGATCCATCATTTAATTAGAAACAATTTATATTATATTTGTCTGTATCATGTCTATATTTAGGAGAATATATTTGGGCAAGAACTATCATTGGCAATAAAAGAATTACAAGAAATACCGCCTAAGATTCATGATGTTCCAAGTTCGGGGGATCTCGTCACTGTCCAATGTTTCCAGTTTGTAAGCCATAGCTTCCAATTTCTTTAGAACCCGGTACGGTCCTTCCCAATTTCTGTCCAGCTTTCCGACGTTCCTCTGAACTCTTATATTTCTAAGGACGAGGTCACCTTCAGAAAACTCCCTTGGTAGGACACGTTTGTTATGGGCCCGTTCCATAGCTCGCTGGTAAGAACACATCCGCGCGTAAATCGTATTTCTCTTCTCCTCAATCATCTCGAGATCTAATAATCTCCTCTTGCCATTCATATGCACATTGTATTGAGATATTATAGGCGATCGGATGGCCACCTTCATCAGGCTGATTGCTTCGGACCCGCATACCAATGAGAACGGTGATTCCAGAGTCGTTGAGCGGGGTGTAGTTCGGTAAGCCCATAGAACCGCGTAGATATGTTCGGGCAATTTACCCCCAAAGTCCTGCAACTTGGTTTTCAACCCTTTCAGTTTGACCTTGTTAGATACTTCTGTAAGTCCATTAGTCTGGGGATGAGCCACCGATGAAAAATGTTGGGTGATACCCAACTTGATACAGAAATCTCGAACGACCTTTCATCGAAACTGGGTCCCATTGCCTGATACCAACGCTCGGGGAACCCCGAAGGGGCTGACGATATTTCTCCATAAGAAGTGTCTCACAACTTTCTCATAAATAATGGCTACTGCCTCTTCTTCGATTCACTTATAGTAATACTCCACTGCCACAATACAAAACTTTCGTTGTCCTACTGACCGAGGAAACTGTCCGAGGATATCAATTCCCCATCTGTCAAAAGGACACGGTAACAGAGTCACCGATAAGGGAGCCTCAGGCAATTGTGGGATCGGAGAATGATATTGGCATATAGCGCAGCGCTTGGTATACTTCCTGGCATCTTCAAGTAGTGTTGGCAAAAAATATCCAGCTCACATAATGCGATGATATAAAGATCGAGCCACATAATGAATACAACATATCCCTTCATGAACATAAATCATGATAGCCTCATCCTCAATAGGGGATAAGCATCGTAACAACGGTCCCTAGAAACTCTTTTTAAATAGTTGCCCGTCACTCAGGACGTATCTTTTGGCCCGGAATTCTATTTTTCTAGCCTCCGACTTATCTTCGGGAAGATAACCATTACATAGATATTTGATAAAGGGGTCCATCCAAGTAGGTTCCCCATGAGATTCAGTAGCATCGATATTTAGGCCCTAGAGTTCATGGCATAAAGCCCAAATTTCTTCAACTGATTGTTCGGTCACCGATATCTCGACCGAAGATCGGTCTTGGAAATGGACCGATATAGTGCCCGGTCCTACTTCGGGTATACCTGCAGCCAATCTGACGAGTGCGTCGGCAACCTTATTTTGTTCTTGTGGTACATGTTCAAGAGAAAATTCGCTGAACTTTTTAGATAATTCCAGGACTTTTGCACAATATAGTTTCATCATAGGCTCATGTGTCTCAAATCTCCCAGCGAATTGTTCCACCACTAACTTGGAATATGAAAACTTGCATACTTTGCTAACTCACATCTTTCGGGCTATGGTCATTCCTGATAATACATCTTCATATTTCACCACGTTATTTGTCCCAGAAAAAGAGAACTTAACTGCGGAATGAATAAAATCACATTGTAGCGTTGTGAGGGTAATGCTCGCCCCTATTCCTCCGACGGTTGATCCATCTACATGAATGGTCCATCGATCATCTTCCTGGTTTAAAAGTATAGCTGATCGGGTCATTTCCACCATGAAGTCAGCGAGAACCTGAGCTTTGATCGCCCTTTGGGGCAAGAATTCCATATACATGGAGATGAGCTTAATCGCCCATTTTGCTAACCTCTCGTTCATATCTGGCTGGTTAAGAACCACCATCAGAGGCTGGTCAGTGTTGACATAAACCGTTCGGCCTTCGAAATAATGCTTCAGCTTAGATACAACTTTCTTTAATATCAGCATGAACTTCTCCAAGGTGGTATATCTTGTTTCGGCTGATACCAGAGACTGACTCACATAATAAACATGTATGTGAACATCATCTCGAATAGTAAATAGAGATGCGCTGACGGCAATGATCTAGTCTAAAAATATGTTGGGTATTTATTTTTAGATCAGTCAATTTATAATTTACTCGAAATTAGATTGTTGTGAGGACACGAGCGATATACGAGGTTGGGCCCACAATGTGTGAGCTTACGTCCTCGGGAGAGCAAAGCTCTACCTTGGTTTCTACTATAATAATCAAGCGGTACAAGTACAATGAGGTGATAATGATAATACGGGCAAAAACGGCTCGAGAAATGATCAAATCTGCAGTCGCGTTCCACTGGGCGCGATTGAACAGTTTAAGTTGCGTTCGACTGGACGCGAGTGAACAGTGTCAGTTACGTACGACTGGACGCGAGTGAACAGTGCAGGCAGGCAGCTCTGCTTTCGCTTTCGATTGGTCGCGACTAGGCACGACTGGGCGCGGCTCTGCGCAACTGGATGCGGCTAGGCACGACTGGACGCGGCCAGGCACGATTGGGAGCGGCTGGACGCGTTTGGACGCGAGTCGGAGGTAAAGTTCTGCCTTGGGAAGAGTGATAAAAGTCCGAATCCGGCCAAGTGCACCGGACCTTGTATTTATAGAGAAATCCAGCTCAAAACCCACTCACTTGAGCCCATAAACCTAGTTTACTTCACTTAGCACAAAATAATTAAATATTCCCAATTATAATATAATAAATGCCATGTTGATCCCGAAGCTTCGGGAACCAACCCGGACAAGATATTAGTCGGAAATACGATCAGAAAATTCCCGAGAACCTCGTATGTCAGTTCTTTGCCTTCAGATAGCGAATACGCAGCCACATAACATCATTGCACCCGACCGGTGCGCTCCCGGGTGGCAAATTACGAAAATACCCCTGGCCTCGTCCGGGGCNTGTGTCTCGGCGATTAGAGCTTACTGCTAGAGAGTTTTCCCCCGACGAAGGGATGTACGACTTTGCCGAGACACTAGTGGACGTTGTCGGAGATGACTAGGAGGGCGAAATAAACGGGGGTCAACCGATAGACTCGCTGGTGGAGGAGATTGTCCGGGAGACCCGTCCGGAGGAAAGAATAAATCAAGAAGCTCATTCGGATAGAGGGAAAAGACCGGTGGAGGGCCCCACCGTTTTGGAGATTGCGGAACCCATTAGGAAGAGTGGGTTAACCGCCGAGTTCCTCGATGCCTTCCGAATAAGAGATATACCGAAACATATAGTGAAGGAATGGCTCGAGATGGGATGTCAGGCTGGCCTGGTACTAATAAAAGATGGAGTCACCTTTCGGATTCCGAGGGGCGATAGTGTTTCCAATAGACCGGCCTTGACGTATTTTGAAAGAAACCTGTCACTACCGTCTCATGGATGAGATGACCACACGATATTCACCGACTTCGGTCGGTTGATGAGCCAGTTTGCGACCACGCGTCGCATGATGGGAGAGGTTTGTAATCAGATCGGCCATTGTTACTTGCTCTTTGTTTCATCGGTATCTTGTATGTTTTTTCGTGGTTTTTGCTTTTCTTTCAGATGGAGAGGACGGTTGTGGAGATGAGCACCGCAGTCGCAATAGGGGAGTACTGTATGCTCACGCATTCGGAGCTTGACAGTCCGGATATAATAGGAGAGAAGACGAAGAAAGCCGCTGAAAAGTTGATACAGAATCAGCGGGAAAAGCATGCCCAAGAGATGGCGGAGCTCCGGGAAGAACATAACAAGGCGATCGAAGCCCTAATTCGGGTTCATCGCAGTGAATTAACGGAGTGTGCAGCGTTTCACATTGGGAAAAGGCATGCTCTTGAGCAATCCATCGACACCCTCAAAACGAACGAAAAATACGCTCAAGACAAGCTGAAGGAGGTTAGGGCTGAGACCGAAGACAAGTTGAAAAGAGGCAAAGATGCCAATGCTGTTGATAAGAAGGCTCTCGGGAAGGCATTGGAGGAGAATAAAGAATTAAAATCAAAGAATGAGTCCCTCCAATCCACCGTGGACCGTCTTCGGGCTCGAGCCGCTAGGTTGCCATCCCAGGTCAACGACTGCTTCCGGAAACTAATTTGGGAGTATACAGTGCACTCCTCGACTTTCCGAAACCTGGCGGCACTAGCTAATGCGACCTCGTCTGCTCTGTATTTCTTTAGAGGGAGTGTCCAGACTCAGAGAATCTTGGGCATATCCCTGACCCCTGAAGAGAGAGGAAGACTTGATCCTAGTCTGTCTGGGAAGTTCGAGCCTGTGACTGCGGAGGATAAATAAGATTGCTCGAGGGATCCATTCGGGGCGCTCCAATTCAATTTGTAGGAGGACTTGCACCAGCAGCTATATTCAGAGGAGATCAAATTACCCCTTTTGTCACTGCCAAATATAAACCCAACGGTTCCCCTGGTGAAGGAGGCGACATAAACGGTGGTTTACTCAGATAATCTTTCAAACTTTCAAAAGCACTGCTACATTCGTAGTCCCCATACAAAAGGTTCGTCTTACGCAAAACCTTACAAAATGGCAAACTTCTCTCTGCTGATCGCGAAATGAAGCGATTCAATGAGGCCAATCTTCCAGTTAGCCTTTGAACTTCCCTAATAGTCGTCGGAGGGGTCATTTCCTGGATAGCTGTTATCTTGTCAGGATTCATCTCAATTCCTCTCTCGGATACCATAAAGCCGAGAAACTGGCCTCCTTTCACACAAAATGCACACTTAAGCGGATTCAATTTAATTCTATACTTTCTCAGTACTCCGAAACAATCATTCAAATATTGGATGTGGTAATCCCCATGTTTACTCTTTATCAATATATCGTCGATATAAACTTCCAAAGATTTTCCGATCATATCTTTGAACATCGAATTCATTAAACGTTGATAGGTGGCCCCAGCATTTTTCAACCAAAATGGCATAACTCTATAGCAATAAATGCCTTTATTTGTCATAAATGAAGTAAACAACTTGTCCTCACAATGCATAAAAATTTGATTATATCCCTTAAAAGCATCTAACATACTAAGGAATTCAAAGCCACAGGCCGCATAAACCATCATGTCATTGGCCGGCAGCGGATACGGATCCTTCGGGCATGCTTTATTCAAATCAGTAAAATCAATGCAAACTCTCTAGCCACCATTCGACTTTGGGACCACCACTGGATTCGCGACCCAATCAGCGTATCTAACAGGCTCTATGAATCCTGCCTGCAACAAACTTTCCACCTCCTCATCAATCATCCTCTCTTTCTCAGGAGAAAACTTCATCTTTTTCTGATGAACTCCTTCTCAACCTCTGGTGACAACTCGGAACCGATCGTCACTGAAATTTTAAGATTACCGGGGAATAAAGGCACTGTCTTGATTCCCAAAGGCTCCATCTTCATATCGTTCTCTTTAAACCTCCTAAGAGACGGTCTGTCATTTGTGTCAATAAATTCATCATACGATAATTCCACCATACAAACGGGTAACTTCGCTTTCGATCCATCCATACCACTTCTGCACATAACATTATAACAAGAGCGCGCCAGATCTTGATCTCCCTTCATCTTCCCAACCCCTAACTGTGTTGGGAACTTCATCATCAAATGTGGTTGAGACACCACAGCTCCGAATATGTTCAAACAACTTCTCCCCATGATCGCATTATAAGGGAGTATAGGGAGATCCACCACCACAAATTCCAACTTCAAAGTTCTTGATATTTCGGGATCGCCCAAGGTTACCGGAAGAAAAACAGATCCCTCAACATCAACAACACTGTTATTAAAGCCGACTAGCTTTGTATGTACGGGCTGGAGCTGGGTGGTTCCTTTCAAAGCCATCTGCTCAAAGGCTGCAAGAGTCAATATATTGGTAGCAGCTCCGTTATCTACCAGCACTCGAGAAACAGGATGATTAGCAATAATGGGAGAGACAACCAACGCAACGTCTTGTGGGGAGAAAACCCCAGATAAATCCTCAGGTCCGAAAGAGATTGTCATTTTGTCCAAGTTTGTTAACTGGACTATGTTGACTTCCATAAAACGCCCCTTCTAGTGCAGTGCCTGGCAAGAGCGTTTACGGGCACGGTTTGAATCACCGACGCTTCTTCCCCCGGCGATAGTCATAATGTTGGGACCTAGGTTACCCCATCTTGGTTGGGCGTTTTCAACATTCAAAATATGTTGACTCTGGTTGGGGTCAACCGGAGGAGGAGGTAATGCTTGCTAATTTGCTTGGGTTGGTGGGTAAGCCTCGTATCTGTAACCCTGCAGATTCCTTTGCGGCTGATTCCTGCCGCGGCCACGATAGTTGTTTTCTCTCCTTCCACCTCTCTGATTTTGTCTACCACCGTTAAAAAATCCTCTCTGGCCACCTCCTTTACGTTGGCTACGCTGTCCTCCATATCCACGTCCTCTCGCGTTTGCCCGTGGCGCATCGACTTTCAGGGTTATAAGTGTCGTCCCCTCTGGGACACTCGTATTGATCTTCCCCAACTAAGATTCTGGCAGGGCCTCTACAGTACTGATCAGTTCATCGAGCTGACCCAATTCTAGCAACCTTTCCACTTCAGACATTAACTCCCGACAATCATTGGTTGCATGTCCAAAACTCCGATGGAAACGACAAAACACTTGGGACTCGTAAGTCCCCGGTGTTGGTTCATGCAGAGGAGGAGGATAACGAAGTGAACCTGCCTTCTTTTGCTCGATAATTGCAAAAATCTGCTCATAATTGTATGTGGGAAACACTCTCAACTTTGGTTTTGCAGGCGGGACAATCTTGTCCGGCCCGCGACTTGCAACAATATTGTGAGAACCATACGCCCGTACTTCAATCACACCATGATCTCGCAAACCTTCACCTTCTCTGATGTATTGCGTACATCTCAGAGCCAAATCCTCCATACTTTCCGGGGGATCCCTATTCAAAGAATTACATAACGGATGTCCAGCTAGAATAAGCTGGAGCACCCCAACCTTCTCACTAACAGTGATCCGAGGCATCTTCCTACACTCGGCCTCGAAACGGGTAATAAAACCCAACAATCTTTCCGAAGAGTCATACCGCAACGCGGTCAGAGAAGTAATAGATTTTATCGGCGTATTGAATGGCGCGAAAGCCGAATAGAATTGATCCTTAAAGTCCTAATAAGACACAATCGAACGCCTTGGTAAACGATTAAACCATCAGAGGGCTGATTTCTTAAGAGAAGCGGCAAAAAAGAAGCACATGGCCGCATCACTGAAATTCATCAAACTCACATGAATCTCCAAATTCGACGTATGAGCATGTGTGTCAGTCGACCCGCGATACTGTGGAAGATCCTTAGGCATTTCAATAAACTCAGAGCGAGTGGCTCCGATAATGGCCATGGAAAATGGCGATAGAGCGTTGGACGTGTTCCAAGGACTTAGCAAAACTTCCACTGACGGCAGAACTTTCCTCGATTCCCAATGGGCTCATTAGCCCTCTCATTCTCAATATAATCTCCCTCGTAAGCTGAGGCTTGATGAGTATCCCGGGTATGCTCCCCGTACACTCGTCTCCTTTCCTGGATTTGAGTCAGGTTGGCCTCCAATTGGTTCATCCTAGCCTCGTTTTGCTCCAGCTTCCCACTCATCTCCTTAAATTTTGACTCTATCAATTCTCCAATCTTTTGCAGAGTATTGCTTTGCTCTCCGGTTGCTGCAGTATTCGCTCGCTGCTCCGGAACACGATCAATATCTTCCTCTGAGGCCACATCATTAACAGGTTCTGGGGTAACATTGTTCATCCGGGCTCTCCTTTGAGCTTCAACTTGCTCTAATTGAGCGATTAAAGTACGCCTTCGCTCTTCCAAATCTTCATCTGTTTCCGTTTGATCCGCAGATCTAGAGCGCGCAGGTGGCGAAAGGTGGGCATTATTACGGACCGCAACTCGGCCAATTGTTGCGAATTCATAACACTTAGATAAAGATTGGCGTGATCGAGGATAAAAACTTTGTGCCCTTCCGGATGAAAACCCGCTCCGGGAGGGCCGCATAGTTACATTTTGAGAAGAGGGCTCCTCCAGAACTGACGACCGAGCCCCCGGTAACGCAGCAAAATCATCATTAACTTGAGGAATAGGATCCACCTCAATTTCTTCATCAAAAATTTCTTCATCAGAATTCCGAGTAGTCATGATAATAGAAATCCAAACTCAGCAACAAAGCTCTCAATGGGATAAAAATCTCGAGTCCCCACGGACGACGCCAAACTGATATAGTCTAAAAATATTTTGGGTATTTATTTTTAGATCAGTCAATTTTTTTAATTATTCGGAATTCAGTTTATGTGGGTACACGAGCGATGTACGAGGTTGGACCCACAATGTGTGAGCTTACGTCCTCGGGAGGGCAAAGCTCTACCTTGGTTTTCATTATGATATTCAAAGAATACAATTACAATGATGTGATATCAATAATCAAGATGGAAGCGGATCGGAAAATGATCGGGACTGCCAAAAACACTCCGTTACGGCGAAACTGCCAAAAGCTCTGTTACGGTGAAACTGCCAAAAGCTCTGTTACGGTGAAACTGCCAAAGCTCTGCTACCGTGAAACTGCCGAAGCGCTGTTACCGTGAAACTGCCAAAGCTCTGTAACCGTGAAACTGCCAAAGCGATGTTACCGTGAAACTGCCAAAGCTCTGTAACCGTGAAACTGCCAAAGCTCTGTTACCGTGAAACTGCCAAAGCTCCGTTACGGTGAAACTGCCAAAGCTCTGTTACCGTGAAACTGCCAAAAGCTCCGTTACGGTGAAACTGCCCAAAACTCGCGAATAGTGATCTGAAGGGGCCAGTCGCGAGTTTTGGTACGAATTCTCGCGAATAGTGATATGCAGGGGCAAATCGCGAGTTTTGGTACGAATTCTCGCGAATAGTGACACAAAAGGAGGTGGTCGCGAGACTTGGAGCGAAATCTCGCGAATAGTAGCACAAAGAGGGTGGTCGCGAGATTTGGTATGGAATCTCGCGGATTGAGGCTGAAAAACGAAGTCTCGCGAGCTCGGGCGAAAGTCTTGCCTTGGGAGATACAAAAAGAGTCAGACCCCTTTTCAGTGCCATGGGGCTCATATTTATAGAGAAAATCAGCCCAACTAACAAGTTTCAGGCCCAGGAGCCCAATTCCACTGGATTCAGCCCAAAGTAAATATATAATATTAAAATAAACTTGAATAAATGCCATACCGTAACAGAACTCCAGAAATGCACTCCGATCGATAATTAGCCAAAAATAACAACGAGATAATACCGGAAGACCCCGTAAAATAATTCCTCGCTTCCGGTTACCGAACGCTCAACCAAAAACGCCGCCACAACTTACCGGCATGTTCCTTGGGTGCTAAATTACGAAAATACCCTTGGCCCCGTCCGGGTCCAAATATGTCCAAAACTGCTAGAAACGTCGATCGAAAGCTCATACGAAGCCTCGGAATGTCTAAATTACAAAAATACCCTCGAAACTATGAAGTGACGTAAATACACGAGAACATCGAGAATACCACCTAACCACGTAAGACGAGCTCCTGGGATGTCATAATACCGAAAATACTCCCAGGTAATATCAGAGCGGAATTTCTTATTTTCAAAATAGAGATTGCGGACAATTGCGGTACTCCGAAAACTAATTCAGTCAACACTGGGGACTTGCGAAAAAAAAACGTTTGGTCGATATGGAAGAATATGTGAACATTATAATAGTTTTGAATTAATATGGAGATGATATAATCGTGATTTTTGAACCAGCAACCAAGAGAGTGCAAGTACAAAAACCTATAGTTTATTTCACTCGGAAGAAAGAAAGTTTGTTGACTGGAGTGAAATCCATTATTGTTCGAATTCATGATACATATTATCGATTAACGGAAAGCCATGTCTTTCTGCTCGAGGGATTCTTTTATTTATTCGAACATGATAGTGCTAACGGATTTATCCTCAAGTCAGCATATAAATGTTTACCTTTCTCCGGATCGATAAACAATGATGTATAGTGACATGCATTCGTGAGATGTTCAGAATAATGGGCTTTCAAGTTTTGTATATTAGACAGTGAAGTGTATTGTGATGCAAGAGAATACTTGTGTCTATAGTCATTATGGAGAAATCACTAGTGAGATTATCTCAAGATGAAGGCCAATCTTTGAAATCGTGTAATTGGCAACCGAGTTTGCTTATAAGTATCAGAACTGGCAAGTAGAATCGGTTAGTAAACAATTTATATCTNTCGGGCGAAAGTCTTGCCTTGGGAGATGCAAAAAAGAGTCAGACCCCTTTTCAGTGCCCTGTGGCTCATATTTATAGAGGAATCCAGCCCAACTAACAAGTTTCAGGCCCAGGAGCCCAATTCCACTGGATTCAGCCCAACTAACATATAATATTAAAATACATTTGAATAAATGCCATACCGTAACAGAACTCCAGAAATGCACTTCGATCGACAATTAGCCAAAAATAACAACAAGATAATACCGGAAGACCCCGTAAAATAATTCCTCGCTTCCAGTTACCGAACGCTCANAATTGTTAGTGATGCTATCGATATACATGGGAAATCAAGTGATTGATGCAGGTGTCACGTGTGGCCTCCACATGTGGACACGAGCGGAGAGGAGCAGCCACGGACTTGGCATATTTCCGATTTGCGCATGTATTATGTATAGACGTGACTCATCGTTCTTTTTTAAAAATAAAATTTCCCCTCTTTTTGTGGTCATATTCTAATTTTTTAAGTATCTTTTTTAACGACATGAATTCAATCGACTAGGGGACTGGTAAGATAGGAGTAGGTCCATTGCATTTTAGTATTATGGAGGATTGAATAAAGTAATAGGTTAGATTAGAAATGCAATGTACCGCCTGTCTTGTAGTCGATCATTTTCAAACACGTCAAATTAGATACTGCGTCAAAATATTTTGAACATGTTGAGTCCTTCTGTCTGCAGCAGAATCGTTTATACATAATTACTGTTGGAATATGTCAAGGGGCCCGATTTATTATGACATAGCCGGCTTAGGACCGAGCATATTTCCGTGGCAAATCAGGGTGCAAGTATATACCTGACTAGTTCATGACACGCTGGCGAGGGTCGCGCCCTCGTCGGAGGCTGGTCCATTTCCGCATGGCACCGTCTTATGGACGGGCCGAATGATGCCGTCTTATGGACGGGTCGAGGGTGTGATGGCGCCGTCTTATGGACGGTACTTGTAAGTGGTGACGCCGTCTTATGGATGGGTCGAGCATGTGATGGCGCCGTCTTTTGGACGGGCCGAGTAAGTGGTGACGCCGTCTTATGGACGGGTCGAGAATGTGATGGCGCCGTCTTATGGACGGGCCGAGTAAGTGGTGACGACGTCTTATGGACGGGTCGAGAATGTGATGGCATCGTCTTATGGAGGAGCCGAGTAAGTGTTGACGCCGTCTTATGGAAGGGTCGAGATAATTTTATGGTCCCGAGTGCAAGTATATACCGGCGGCGAAAGTGTGATGGCCCGGGGTGCAAGTGTATACCGGCGGCGAAAGTGTGATGGCCACGGGTGCAAGTATATACCGGCGGCGAGAGTGTGATATCCCCGGGTGCAAGTATATACCGGAAGAGAAAGTGTGATGGCCCCCGTGTGTAAGTATATACCGGCGGCGAGAGTATAATAGCGCCGGGTGCAAGTGTATACCCGAGACAACGTGCAAGTAAATTGTTGGCGCTTCGTGAGGCCCTATGAGAAGGAGGTGATATGGGGTGCAAGTTTATACCCATAGATAATGTGCAGTGAATTCTGGGTGCTTCATGAGACCATATGATAATATGTTCACCTCGAGTGCAACTTTATACGTGTGGAACAGAGCATTGCTGATGTGCAAGTTTATGCTCAGCGAGAATGCAAGTTCGCTGAGAAATACTAAATATCGTTTATGCGACAATGATATCCTTTTGCAAGGAATTCATGAATGATTACCCTGATGAAATCGTGTTATTTGTTGTGCAAGAAAAAATTAAACCACATGTTTGCGTGGTTAACTATCTATCGTCCATTAGGAGCGAAACCCATTAAAAGGTCATACATTTTTTATCGCGATTGAGATGGCCTAGCGATTACACTGCGACTGTGATCGTACTTATGGTTTTCAATTGAATGAACGATTGAAAATGGGAAAATACTCACTTTATTGTTTGCATTCAACAAACGTTATTGATTACTAGAGACTCGTACCCAGGATCGGAATTATCGTATAAAATTTATGTGATTATCTGGAACCTCTGTCACATTCGTGATATACCTCTTCGCCAAGTCACGCTGAAGAAGTATTTATTCTGAATCGGCGAACTAATCATATGAGAAGCTATTATCCTTTTGGAGGTTAACTTCTTGATTCAGATTATTCGATGTTAGATTTTTCTTAAGGCGATCAGAGAAATTGAAGAGAAATGAAAGGAAGTTTCATTATATGACGAGGAATATTAAGTTATTTAATATCAAGAGGAGAGTGTATTATCGGAGTAGTTATGAAGCCACGTTATGACATGACTTCATTCACTAACCAACCTAGTACGGTCCTATAGCACGAACTTCATTATTGTGAAGGAGTATTTTCATTGACCGTCAAATTGACCAAGTGATGGCCTTATGGTATCAATTCTCGTTAGTTATGATCGGGCACTCTCAGATATTACAGAAATTGTAAAATGATACCCCTACCAAAGGGACTATTGGCTCGAAAATCCATCATTTAGGCTTAATCATCTGCACATAGAATTACTTGCCGATGGATCGTGTTCTTGGTTTTCATTCAGAGAAATGACTAGAGTAGCCAAATATTCACCTTATGGTATGAATTCAACTTAATTCTTCTACGACTGGGGACTCACAGTTATGATAGAAGTGATCTAAAAAGTTTCCCACAACAAAGAATAATCTGGATAAAATGTTTGTTATATAAGGATATTTATGTGCATCGATATTTGCCATCTGATGATTAAGAGGTCTCATTTTTGGTAGCTTTGATAGCTTACAACACGATAGTTTGTTTATTGGCGAATGAGCAAATCTATACAGAAAAATGCTAAAGAAAGATTGTAAAGCAGTATATGAAGAGGATTTCTTTCGGACAGATGGAGAGAAAGACGTTTGTCTCGTCCATAGCACAAAATAGCATTTGATAAGTTGTGAAAATTGTCTCACATGAAGATGTATCTTCGTCTCGAACAACGTTGTGTCCTTCGCCCGTTCTCTGGATATCAAATGGATAAGTCAAAGAGATAGAATCAAGTTATTGTTGGGCGTTTGGTCATGTCAGCGATGAACATGTTGAATCTATATTAAGTGGATGAGCCTATATTTTTATTTCGTAGAAATGGTGTATCCAATAATTGTCTCATGACTGTCTCGTATTTTTGATATGGTTGAAAGAACCAAGAAGCTGGCCTGGATGTATTAAGATCGCTCCCTTGAACGAAGTTGCGATAGTCAATGGTCATTCCCTTATGTATGGCGAAGAAACTTGTGTTACGATCTCCTGCGATGAGAGACGCCTGATCGGGATCCGTACGAAAGTGATCAAGTAATTACCCCCGAAAGGAGTAGACTCTTTCAATACATTGTGAATTGGTCTTAAGTATTTTATGGACGGCTCGGGTCCATTATTTATGAGAGAGATGGATTAGCATGTTATTGTTTAACACGTGCGTAGCTATTTACGGTCATACGGCCTAGAGAATTATTGCGAGCATGACATGGACTATCTTATTTACCATTGGAGATATTGTAAAGTCGTTTTATAGACGGCATAGATTTTCTTACCAGAGATAACAAAACGAATTTAGAAATATCTATCAGGCTTGATCGAGTTGTAAGGTTTTATTATAGACGGAACCAAGTATAGACAAATCTTAAATTCGAAGATAGAGATTATCAATCTAAGACGGAATTGGGACTTCTTTTATCAAAGGAAACATATGGGTGTAAGATGAAAGTAGGACGTTTCTTGGCCTTCTTATGAGGCAATTTTACTTTATTGCCCCAGTTTATTATCGCCCAGTCGAGGCTTCTCGGTTTACTTATCTTATAATCAATGGAGTTGAGCTAGTGTCTTCCGAGGCAAATCTCGCCACAAGAGAAACTCATTAAAAAAAGGGGGCAATCTTAATTCTTAGACGTCTGCTAGAGACACTTTGCTTTTTATGCGACTTTTTATGCGATCGTATCTAAAAGAGAAAGTAAGTCGTCATTTCATCTTAAAGTTGGGAACTTAATTTCAAATTCAAATGTTACTTTTCATGTTTAAACATATGACCTTGTTTATTTCAACGGCCCTTACTAAGAAAGCACGCATGCTATATAGGCGAAAGCCTTTACGGTAGCCGATAATTGTAAATTAGTGGGAATGACAAAGGAATAAGTATCAACCTCCTGACAAAGGCGGCAGAGTGATTTTTTTGCTCGAAAATGTGGATATCTCATGCTGGAAAAAATATATGAGCTCGATGTTTTGTGGAAAAAAATATATGATGCTGGAAAAAATATACGACGGGAACAAGATTGAATTATGGAGTTAAGGAGTCGAGCGAACCCTCAAAGTTATGAAAAGCGGGACTTTGATTAAGAAGAAAGTGAGAGCCCAAAGGCGAAACTAAAACCTCTTGATGACAGTTGAAAAATATTTTCTAAGTTCGATCCAGTAATACTAAAAAATAGAAACGATGCATCAGAATTTCAGTCAATAACGAAGCGCACTAGTATGAAAAGTAAAAAGTTATACGTATAAGAGCATACACTCCGAGTTGAAGAAGCGTGAAATTATCAATTCATCTCGAAATCTGATTCGTTAGTAATAACGAGATGACTTTGACCTTATTCATGGTATTGTTAAAAAGTTTATGAGCGAGTTCTGGATTTCTAGACGAGGTGATATAATGTGGTTTACGACTCAGAATCTGAATCTGAAAACCAAGAACTATTGATATTGCCCGAGGTTATTTATGTAATTATGTTAACATCGGGGGCTCGTCCGACATGGTTACGTAGTATTTTCGGTATTTTCATATGTCTATCGCGAGGCATTCTCAGGGGGTATTCTCGTAATTCAGGCTCGCTGGGCCCCGTATACAGTTTTTGTAGGCGTTTTGAGATGTTTTGGGATATCTCGGCCCCGGATGGGGCCAGGGGTATTTTCGTAATTTTCCACTCGGGAGCACATCGGTCGGGTGCAACGATGTTATGTAGCTGCGTATTCACTGCTTGGAGGCAAAGATCTAATTTGCGAGGTTTTCCGGTATTTTCTCATCGTATTTCCGACTAATATCTCGATCGGGATAGGTTCCCGAAACTTCGAGATCAGCGTGGCATTTATTATAATATAATTGGAGGTTATTTAAGTGTTTTGGGCTAAGTGAAGTAAACTGAGCTCATGGGCTCAAGTAAGTGAAGTTGGGCTGGATTTCTCTATAAATACAAGCCCAGTGCATTTGGACGGGTTCAGACTATTATTACGCTTCCCAAGGCAAAGTGTTACCTTTCTGCACACTGTAGAGTCGCGACTTGTTTCCACTCACGACTTGTTTCCGCCTGAGTCGCAACTTGTTGATGTTTCTACCTGAGTCGCGACTTGTTGCTCTGGCTGCACCCGCGACTTATTGCTTGTAGTCGCGACTTGTTGTCATTCGTGAGTTGTTGCTCTGCAGCCGAAACTCGCGACTTATTGTCGCCCTGATCCTGTTCGCGAGTTATCGCCCATTCGCGAGATGTTGACCACAACTCGCGACTGCACTCCTTTTGGGTGCAACGAAGTGTTTTCGACCGTTTTTCGAGCCGTTTTCATCTGGATTGTTATTATCACATCATTGTACTTGTATCCTTTGATTATTATAGTGGAAACCAAGGTAGAGCTTCGCTCTCCCGAGGACGTAATCTCACACATTGTGGTCCCAACCTCGCATATCGATCGTGTCCTCACAACAATTAAATTTCGATTAATTAAAAATTGACTGATCATAAATAAATACCCAAAATATTTTTAAACTAGATCACTACTAATAAAGTCCTCAATATTTTTTGATCTCCAAAAATTATTTGGAGAAAAATAGATCTTTTGGGAACAACACCAATGCTGTTAAACCCGACTAACATTTAATGTATTTGTTGGAGCATAATAGTTCCCTACAAAGATTGCTGCTCGAAATCATATATGGTAAATATATTCATCATCTCAATAATGTCGTAGGTGAAATAAGAAGGTGAGTCCCATAAATATATATTTCCATAAGAATACCATTCTAAACGATCATTAAAATAAATTTGAAGAAGAGGAGTTCAATAAAATTAAATTTCTGAACGAATACCGTTCTGGGCAATTAAAATATATAAATTCGATGTCCCTTTCACGATATATAACTCCAAATAAGTATTGTTGATAGATAATTCCATAAAGGAATTTAGAATGATCAACTAATCACCAATGGCAGACACGGTGATGTTATGAGTAATATTAATAACCAACTGCTATAAGTCCTCAAGAATATTATTCCGGACGAATACCATTCCGGTTAATTAAGACTATTCCGAACGAATACCATTTCAGATGATTAAGAAAAACAATTAGATATCTCATTCACGATATGCTCATTGTTTTCAATATTTTGACCATTAGATCGAGTTAAATCCAATTACCTTAGTCTAATAATGTTCTTTAACTCCAAATACTCAAACATAATTCCAAGGGTTGCGAAACACTTCATTGGTTTTCGTTGTAACCTCCATTATGTTAAATGTATAGTACCTCATTAAAACATACTCACATGATCCAAATAAGGAGCATTAATCGATGAAGACATGTATAATTTCTCAAACAACATAGATACTAGGGTGACCCGACTACTTCAAAAAATGATCAAATCTCCTTGAATAATGTGTAAAAGCCTCGGATAGTTCGTATTACTATTAAGGATGCCTTGATTACTGAATAATAATGTCGACACATAAATATACTCTGCAACTGATGAGCAGACAAGGCTATCATCAAAGAACAAGAGTCTACATCGAAATTCCATGTTGACTCTCGAGAAACTTCATGCGTTCCACTGTTATTTAGTGATATCTAACTTTTGTAATATTTTGATCTCTTCTCTAATGTCCCTATTTATAGTGTCTCCTTTTATTACTATAATTAATTCTTTGGTCTCGATTCTTTTCTCTTCCACAATAAATTCCGTTTTTACAAAAATGGTATGTTTCTAAAAGGTGTGTTTTCCACTTTTCGATTTAAATGCATTAAATCTATATCGATAAATAATCCATCAAGTTGCATTAACCTTCGCTAGACTTTGAGTATCGATACTTAAAACACCAAAACCATAGATAACATGTCTGAAACATATAAAGAACTCAATAAAATTTCTTAATAGAATTGCATAGAGAAAAAAGAATATTCTATGATATCAGTTTCTTCTAATTGATAACCATATAAATATGCTCATAGCTGAAAACCAAAAAATTCTGCATCATAGTCTTTGATAATGATATATTGCGCTCTTTCAACTATTCTCTAATCATGAACAAATTGAATACATACAAAGGCAAGCTTCTGCATGTTCCTTCGAATTCACAATATTTTGATAAACAATAGGAACTAGATAAGTAATAAATGCCCTCCCGGATGTATTCCCGCTCCGAGAAGGCTGAGTAATGATTTCGGCGACCGGAGGTTCTTCCGATAGTATTGATTGAGTCACCGGTAATATATCGACCTCGTTTCTTCCAATTATTCGAGGGTTCGCCATTGTTATCGACACTCGAACAGTAAAAAGATGCTCAAATACTCTCTACATGATTTAATCTCATATATATTCAAAATATATTCAATCTACCACTAAATATTTCCCGTAACGACTTCAAGGCACCCAAATTATGAAAATGACCCTAACATCAATTTATCCGGGAATCTTCCAAAAATATTGATAATGTCATTAGGAACTCTTATATGCGATTCCAAGGCCTATAAATTACGAAAACACAATATCCCCGGGGTGTCCTTAATATAAAATACCTCTGAATTCACTTTATCTCAAAATATTCAGAATACATTGGAAGACGTTGTTAGGAATGGAGGTCGGATGATAGTCGAAGGGCTCGATGGTGAAAGACCGACCAGGGGGAAACCTAACATGAAGCGCTGATGTTGATCGACTTGATGGATCTCAGATCTATTAAGGATATCGATCGGACGATTGTGATGAGTGTATTTGATAGAGGTCGGATTAGATTTGGATCGGTATTCGAGAGTATCGAGGAGAAATATATTTCCTTAATTGACGCATTAAATATATTGAATAAGATATTGAGATATATCTTATTGGTTGCATATATGGAACAAGATATTGAGATTTATCTTGTTGGTTATATATATATGGATGAATATATGAAGATATATTCTGTTGGCGATATATATGGAAGAAGATATGAAGATATATTCTCGAGATATATATGGAAGAATATATGCAAATATATCTTGTTATATATATATGGAAGATGCGGTCAAAGATATGGAAAGGGAATATTGTAGAATATTATGTAGAATATTTGCTAGATTAGATCCTAATTGGACTCTATAAATAGAGGTCTTATAAAGACAATTGTAATCAATCAATTCTATTCTTCTTGTGATAGTGAGTTCACGGCCGAGGTTTATCGGTCATGAGGTTTTCCCGGTTTTGGGTTTCCACGGTAAATCTTGTGTTTTTTACCTTTCTTCATTTACATTCGGTTCTCATCATATTAATTCGATCCGACCCCGGATAACGGGAATTATTTTCTTCTCCGGGAACAGGGAATTTTCCCAACAGACGTGCCATAAGATTCTCGGGGTATATAAATTACAAAAATATCCCCATGCAATATCAATAACAAAAAGATTCATCCATTTTTAATTAGTTGCTTTGGTAGAATATAAAACCAACAACTTCACATTTTTTGTGGTGTCATTGACATACTGTGAAATCAAATAGAAATCAACTATAATAAACTCAAGTGTCTTCAGTCTAAAGACTCAACTCCGACTCCACGAATCAATCAGAAAAGAACCAACGTGCTTCAATTGTAATTTTATGAGTCATTGAACACAAAGCGATGAACCATAATCTATATGTAAAAGCATTTAAATCATTATTAGTTGTGATATAAGAAAAGAAAACCGATAGGAAACTAAGATAATCTTCATCCCAACCATTGTCAGCTAAGTTCCCCCTGTTAAAAGAGAAGAAAACCGAGAGTTGTAATATAAGATTTTCAAGAAACAACCTATAATTGGGGGCAAGAACATAAATTTCCTCATAAAAACAAAAAACTTTTATATTTTCATCTTCATAATATCAAATTTCCTTACGTTTCCAATAATGAAGGAAGTCTCCAATTTCTCGAAACCTTAATACTTGTAATTGCTCAACATTTTGACTAATAGAATCTCAAATAATATAACTCGATCTTGATTGCTTTAATTATGGTACTTTTCGACAATCAAGATTATAAATAAGAAAATATCTACCATCCATGAAATAATTTTATGGCAAATCCAATAAAAGATGGGAAAATCAGTGTCATCCATACGTCAATTTTCTGAATTTTCTGATCATAAATAAGAAAGTCAATTCTGACACTTGCGTGTCTCAGATGAGACAAACAACATTACTTCATATATCGTTTTGTAATTTTTCCTGTGAGTTTCGAGCTGTCCATAAGATTCTATATAAATTAAATAACTCGTTCTTAAGATGGTGATAACCGGCAGTCAAAAATTATGAAAATCATATATCGCTGGTAATTTAGAATCCCAAATTCTTTTCTTCTCATGATGAAAAATAATAACATAATAAGACATAAAAATCCTTCATCAATCATTATGAAGATACCAGAGATAATGACAAAACGATAAGATTCTCAGAATATAACCAGATCTTGAAAAAAATATAATTGCAATACTATGATAATCAATGATATGATTGATTCCGTTAAAGAATAAAAATGTAATCTTAATATTATATCATAACAATTTACCAACTTAGGATGCTAATACATACGAGTCCTCTAGTAAATCGCCCTAAAGATAGCAGAGAGAATACCAAAATGAAGAGATCATAAGATCCACATCATCACAATCCATAAAATGAAATCCATCTTCTTTCGATTATATAATTTCAAATTCGAAATAAATAAGATCAATCAATCTAGACTTTTCGCAACGAAGACCGTCCAAAACATTGAATAAACCGTCTTGATCAATATATATAAGTCTCACAACGATCCAATGATGAAATAATCATATTCGTATTGAATTCCAAAAATAATGGATTCTGAATAATAAGAAACGGTGTTTGTCCGTCGATAATTTGAACAGTGAAGGAAATACAAAAACTGATCTCCACCGTTGGGAACACAGAACGATGTGTCATGAATAATATACGCAAATTTCAGATTAATCCAACGGTTAAATAAATCACATTACATAGAATACTACAACTCAGTATCGCAGAAAACTTAGACTCAAACATTAAATGTTCGTCATTAATTTAATAATGAAACAATATTTAAAATCAATCTCCACCGTCTATAACATTTAGAAAGATGTCTACACGAAAATATATTAATTTTAGAAACATCCAACGGTCCAATTATGCAAACTGAATAGAATATCCGAACTGCACATTACAAGAGAATTAGAAATATACCAACCATATATTCGGATAGTAAACCGAAATCTGAAATTAGCATTAAAACTGATCTTGATTAATCAGAAGAGTTAAATATATGTATGAAACCATGCCAAAAATTTTAGAACGATCGGACGGTACAACTATGAGAATCTAATGGAAAAATCAAATTCCATATACTTGAAAAATCAGAAACAATCACTTCTAAACCAACGTTAACTTCGACATCCAAACGACAATAAAAATCGATCTTTACCTTTCAGATTGGGGAATAATATGTTTGTAGCAGTATACGAAAATTGCAGACCGATCCAACGGTTCAATATTTAGAAATAAACTGAATATCAAAGCTGCGTTGAATCATAAAATATATTCGTGTTTTCCATCCAAAACTCCGAGTAAAAACTCAATGCGATTAAAAACGTCCCCAGGGACGGCGCCAATGTTATCATTGCTAAAAATTGGCAATAAAAAAATTTAGATCCCTTTTACGGGTAGGGGTCGAATTAGAGTTAATGTGAGGACAACAAGAAAAAAGACGCGATTTTTGTAGATGGAAAACATTTCTGTAAAAGAAAGGATAAAAAATCACATCGGCCGTAGCCTTTGAATCTACTATAAACATCAAGTTTGCATATTTATAGCCATAGAATAAGATGTAGAAACTAAAAGGAAAAATGACATCTTTCGGTGGCCATGACAGTAGGTTTTCCGGCTGAAAAATAAGAGGATATCGGCCTCCTCCTTAAATCATCGATAAAACCCTCCATTAGGTCAATCATCAAAACTCCATTCTTTAATTCTTTAACCATGTTTATATAGATGATTAGTTCAACCCAATTATAACTCCCTCGACCCATCAATAATGAAGGGCTAATTTGGAGAAATAATGTATATCGAAAAATCGAATATTGTTTTAGGGCGAGTAGCGGACGTCGTCCGCGGAAAGCTGACGTGGACAGCTATAGCGGACGTCGTCCGCGGAACACGTGGGCAACTGACGTGTTCCGCGGACGACGTCCGCTATAGCTGTCCTCGTCAGCTTTCCGTTGACGACGTTCGCTATAGTTATTGACACTCAATTTCCACGTTTGTCAATCAATATTTATGTTTTTATATATATAGATTTTATTTCAACACAAATTTATATCAAACAACACATACAACATTTTTTGAAGTGTTCAGCGACTACAGATTTCAGATATAATCGAATCCTATTTTTGAATTGAATTTCGTTAATTATTTGAATAATTATTATTCAATTGTAATATTTGATATTGTGTATTAGACATTTAGTAATCATAGAGATGGATCCTGAATGGGCAACATATTATGACGACATTGGTTCGACTTCTGGTGGTCAAGAGAAAGGGTCTGATAATGACACCGAGCCCGATTCCCAGACGAGGAATATGGTGACGAAGAAATATCGGAAGAGGGCCTTAGTGGAACCTCACGGAGAGTGGACCGGGGCAGTGGGTTAGTTCGACGGTTGAGATGTTCCGCCGAAGAAATCGATGAAATGTATGCTATGTTAGCTGTGCCATTGATATCATTTGATCCAGTGCCAGAGATCTCTAGCCGACGCAAATACACGAAGTATGAAATTGATTATCCAAACTTGGCTGTTCGTATGAAATTTAAAGATAAGTTTCATTTTCAGTATTGCATTGCACATTTTCATATTCGAAAAAGATGGCAATACAAGTTGTGGAGAGCGCATCGGAGAAATGGGTAATTAAATGTGTACATGAAGATTGTCCATTTCATCTTAGAGCAATATGTTAGGCACGCGATAAGGTATGGCAAATATCTGTATACCAGTATGATCATACGTGCGATAACATACTACTGGTGGAGGGTCATCGTAACATGTCGCGGAATTTTATTGCATATGTCATCAGAAACGATAATGGTAAAATGTTATATATTATCATTTTAATATATAATAATTGTAATATCTAACATTGTTATGCATGTATAAAAGTAAAGACTGTTCAGACTCATATGCGTGTGAATTATAGACTGACTGTCAAATACGAGCAGGCGTGGTATGCACTTCAACGTGCATTTGAGATGGTGTACGGGTCATGGGAATCGTCAATGACAAAGTTGTCTTCTTGATTTGATTAGATATTACATATGAACAATGGGAGTGTGGTACGTTGGCAACTGTACGAGACTGATTTGGGACCTCCGAACTATATGATTCAGTACGTGTTTTGGTCGTTCAAACCGTGTGTTGACGTATTCCAATACTGTGACCCAGTTATTTCTGTGGACGGAACACATTTGTATGCAAGGTAAATACTTCTTTACATTTAAAACTATTATTAGTTCATATTTTAATCATATATGAATTGTAGGTACAACCACAAATTGTTGGTTGCCGTGGCAAAAGACGGTAGTGGTCATGTGATTCCTCTCGCTTATGCTGTTGTTGACTCTGAGAGTACACAGTCATGGACTTGGTTCTTAGAGATGCTCGACACCGTTATTATCGGCATACGTGAGACATGTATAATTTCCGATCGGGCAGCAGGTATTATGGAGGCGGTGAGTTCGATGGAAGCGTTCCAAACTGGACACCTGAATCATCGTTGGTGTCTGCGACACTTCTGTTCTAACTTCTATAGCGTATTTAAGAACACCGAATTGAAGCAAATCGCTTATCGAGCCGGTGCCCGATCAAAAGTTTATAAATATCACAATGATATGGCCGAAATTTGTAGCAAAAATGAAGAGGCATATCGTTGGTTGGAACGAAAAGATGTTACCAAGTGGAATTTGATACACGATGACGGTAAGAGATGTAGGACACTTACCACGAACCAAGTTGAGGCCATCAATGGAGTATTGAAAGTTGTCCGGCGCTTACCGATCACCACAATAGTTATGGCGACATTTTATCAGGCTAGCGAGACTTTTATGAAGAGGCGCTCAGAGATCCAATCCATGACTTTGAACAGTGAATTGTTGACGGAAGCTGCTAAAAAATTTTACAGACATGCCAAAAGGAAACCAGATTATCATACTTTGAAGATGTGGGACGCCGATCGCCTAGTCGTTGAAGTTGAGGTAGACACTGGCCGTAGTCATGAGGCATATATTCACACTGTTGACCTGCAACGACAAACATGTACATGTTCGAAGTGGCATACGTACCGGGTACCATGGTCCCATGCTATTAAAGCGGCGAAACAAATTGGGCGTGCACCTGACCGCATGTTCATACGGGGGTCAACCGTAGATATGTTACAGGCAACTTACGGGGAAGCAGTCCTTCATTCACTTAGACCCGAGTACACATGGACGAGCCCAGGGTGGAAGTTGTGGCATGACCCTAGTAGATTAAAAGCTATCCAAAGAGGGCGACGTAGGGGAAGCAGAATTCCAACGGATATGGATCTCTAGTGATTTTTGATTGAATTTTAATTTGAATTTTAATATTTAAATTTAATTGTATATTTAAATTTAATTGTGTATTTAAATTTAATTGTATATTTTAATTTAATTGTATATTTTAATTAAATTGTATATTTTAATTTATAATTAAATTAAATTAAATTTATTTTAATTTAATTAAATATTAAATTAATTAAATAAAATAAATATAATTTATTTTATTTTAATTTAAAGTTTTAATATTAATATTAAAATAAGTAATATAATAACAAAAAATTTAATATTTAATACAAAAATTTCAAAAATTTCAAAAAAATAATGATCATGGGAGAGTTCTATCCAAAAAATCCATATCTATCAAGTCATCGTAAAAAAAACGTGGCTGCTCAGGTGCGCGCTGAACTCTCCACGTTCCCTCCGTCTTCGACGTCTTTCCCTGTCACGGTTCATCGGAGGCGGTTCACTGGGAGTAAGCTCTCGTGGGTATGGCGGGGTCTGGTACTGAGCTGGCAAATGTCCAGAATGACGAGATGGTGGATCTCTATATGGATAACTCATAGGAGGATACTGCTGTGAGCCGTACGACGTCCCAGCAGTTGGGTCAGGTGGTGGGTGTGCGTACCCGGATGTAGGATAATGCGTCCACGGTCGAGGCACGAGAAGCCCATGCCAGACGACGTGTAGTGGGGGGAAGGTAAGTAGCCATAGACCTGGGAGAAAGCAAAATGTTGTATTTCCCTAAGTCTATGGGTAGCTTCAACGTTCCCCCGTAGATGCGTTCCCGCAATGTCGTCCAACTTTATGGCATGCAATTAAAAAAAACCGATCAAAATAGCACAAATGTAACACAATGCAACACAAACCGATCAAATTACCACTCGGGCCATGGGTTCTGCTGTTCCTCCTCTCCAACCGGTCTCCTAGTTTGATCAGACGGCTAAATGTGGTATACCATATGTACAATACCACGCAAGATATGTGTCTTCCGACACATTAGCTCCGTCCACGAACAAGTGCTCGAACAGGTGGTCCCACATATCGATCCATTTGGCATGCATACTGACCCAATCCTGACCCTTCTCGGAGTTATAAGAATGCAAGAGCCTTAGGAGAACTGCATCCTCTGCTGGTCCGGGAATGAAGAGGACACCTCCGAGCTGACGTGCCAAAAGATCGGGGTGATGGTGTTCCACGCGGCCGAAAAATAAAATCGGCCCCGTGTAACGCCATGCCGCAGTGGTCTCAGCATCAGCGTGCTCTAGGTCACCATCCGTGTATGGCCTCCATATGAACTAAAAATTATACATTAACAAACGCACAAAATAATTTGTATAAGTCATTATTTATTACAGTACCTCTCGTCTCCCAATTGCATCTAATGCATCTCGACAAACCCTTAGCGCATTGTGCGCCGTGTTCGTATGGTCTAGACGAACGGTAAACTCCCTGTAAAATACATAATTTAAATTAAATTAAATTATTATACAAAATAATAAATAATGAAATACAAACCTCCAACCGTAGTACTGGTAACTACGTCGATCGAAGGACTCATTCGGGAAGCGGTACATGAACACCGGCTTCAGAGCCGGAATTCTGGACCATGCCCATAGCTGAAAATCATAAACAATATTATATTAGCTATTGATATGAAATTAAGTTTGTATAACGTTGACACACCTGTACAATTCGGAATGCTCCACCTACTGTCACCAGACCGGTCGAAGCCTTGCATAGTTCTCGATATAAGTACGCAAGTACGGACGATCCCCAGCTAAGTCCTGTCATCTCATCATCATCTCTAAAGAGGTCCATCATGATGAGTTTTGCTCGGTCCCCATTATTATTCGGTAACAAAATCGAAACCACTATGAGGAGACAAATAGCCCGAGCAAAACATAGGACCTCATCATCAAACTCAAATGGCAGAGCTGTCCGTTTCAACACATGCTCTCCCAGACCACGTAAACTGAAATTCGGATAACTAATGAACTCGTCTCTAGGAATCCACCCGAACACGGTAGTGCTATACTGTTTCCACTCCCCAACATTCCTATTGGTCGTGGACCAGTGATAACATTGCCCAATATGGGCAATCCCCATATGAGTGATACATCCTGTAGTGTCACCGTGGCCTCGTCCATCGGGAGGAAGAATGTATGCGTCTCGGGTCGCCACCGCTCCACTATAGCAGTCAACAAATGATTATCCAGCTTGATACGGATCGTCTTGAATAATCCGTAAAACCCCCACCGTATCAAACACGCAGATACTCTAGCATCCAACGCCACCAGCCTACTCAAATAATAATCACCATGCTTATACTATATCATCGAACCATGCTCTCCATTTATAATGTTCCTACTAATGTGAAGATTCTGACGATGTAGGACACTTCCGTTTATGGGAGCACGTGGTCTGTCACCTTCCATATCTATTACACAATAATGTACAAAACATAATAATAATTCAAAAATACAATATTTAAATTTAAACTAGCAATTGACAATAATAAATAAATTAAAATACAAATAATAAAATATTCTAATTACTAAAAACTAAATTGTACCTAAATTTAGAATATTTTTTTCGGACTCCAAAACACGAGGCGAATTTTTTTCGGGGTGAATTCTATCGTGTATCAAAGTACACGATAGAATTTAAAAGTCTTCAAAAGACCAGACTCAAGCATCGGACAACTGACGACCGTCTTCCCATACCCTCCTCATACCTCGTCCTCGTTACCTACAAAACGTGTAAAGCGGTTATAATCTATTAAAGGAAACTTCACACACTCTACTTACCATTCCATCTCATAAAGACATATTAAAAACACACGCTTAAACCGTTTCTTTTATTCATTCACATATCTCTTTTCTATTTGTATGTCCTTATCTTCCTTCTTTCATTTATTCCTTTCTGTGGCCGAGTGTAACATGCTCGGTACATGTCCCACCCAAGTCAACCGTTAGCTGTTAGTTGACTCGGCGGGCCGTATGCTTCCCTTCTTCGAGAGAGTACTCAGACGCTACCCCTTTTCTCACTCGGACCCGTTGTGCCCTTTTCGATCTTGGAACTTACATTTCCCTTCATCAGACATGTTCTTTCTTTGGCGAATCGTATACTGGGCACAATGTCGGGTTTGGTCGGACGATCCATCCTTCCTCACCCCGAGTTTTATTAACATTCATTCCATTCGTTCACATCTTTTACTTTATTTCTTATTAGCCCTCCTCGTTTCCTACGTTGGAATTTTCCATTATTTGGTGTTAAAAATCCTAATAAACGGACAATGTTAATTATTTTTATCGTACTTTCATTTATTACAAAAATCTAACAAATTAGTTATTTATTTACATTTATTTTTTTTATTTGAGAATTTATTTCATATTTAACATAAGGGGTATAATTGTATTTTACTAATATAATTAAATTATCATTCTATTTTTTACAGAACACTTTTAACATTAAACTGTTTAACATATTCATTCCAGAATACTACACAAATTCTGCTTATGCATTTTTATTATGTATTCTAATTTTAATTTCTAATTATACATTTCATAATTTGTGCAGAACACACTCTAAATATGATATCAAACAAAATTGAAACTAAATAATTCTTACCCGATCAATTAACACAAGTGACACGAGTATGTATGTATTACCAGATTGCAGCAATGTATGCATCTTGTCGAAGCTAAGTCCATCAAATGGATCTTCCTTGATCAAAACTCATGTAGTACTTACCCTTGACGTCTCAACTAGGGAGTTTAAAATCTTTGGACAGGTGAATTCATCCATCAATGATGCATGTTTGGATCTAAGACATCTAACATCATAAATTACAATACGCAAATTCTCAAATAAATCAAAAACATGTTAATGACGAACTTTTAAAATCATATTGTTGAAACTTTCGGTTGTATAGTTCAATTAGATACCACTCTTTGACTTATGGTAAAAAAGCCCTAGACCAATGCTTCGTAGGTATGATATTCATTTAAGCCAATACTTGTTGACTAGCACCTCGAAGCGATAACATGTGACTTTCATACTTCACCTTTATTGTTGATTTCGCAGCGGCCCAAACAACACATTTATCCGCTTTAGAGTAACATTTTTTGGTTTTCAAGTTGGCTAGAATGTGCCACAAGCAATGACGAACATGTAACATGAAGGTAATGTACATATTATCCTAGAAAGTGTATCAGTTTTGAATATATAAAATGAAATATTCATTTGAACTTCAGGAAAATGAGCTGGAGCGATGGAAGCAGCTCGGTTCATAGACACTTCAATGTGTAAACTATCTATCACTCACAATCCAAATTTTGAAACTGTCAAAGAATGATCATTGATGAACTAATCGATATATATGGTACACAACCACTTTGCCGTAACAGAAGAATTTTCTTTGTTAAAAAACACTGGTTATGCTTGGGATTTTAACCTTTCACTCGCCAACCAATATTGTTCTTCTTTTTGGTTACATTGACGTACCATCCACATTCTTTTGTCCTAGCACACCTGCATCATTCCCTAGGCGATCGGTTTCATTCTTCTCATTCCGAAATTCATTATCCTTCAAGATATAAAATGTTACAATTGTTTCTTTGACTTGTCATTTATCCCTAAATGTGAGTCTTTTCCTTCATGAATGAAATGCATATATATATGTCAATTTCATCTATTCTACATAATAATAACGGAAAAATCCACATAATTACCTTAGTTCTTGGTCATTCCATCCGACCACATTGTTAAACATAAAACAAGATTAATCAATTTCCTCTCCAGATGATTGATGTATCTCTTCGTCTTCACAAACATCATCGAACATGAAAAATTCATATTACAAGTCTCCACCATCCTTAACAACCTCAATATCAAGAATCTCAAATGTGGGGTCAACCTTACTGCCACAAAGTAATAAATAAATATGAAGTGAACTGATATATGAAGATAAATGTAATTAGTAATGACAAATTAAATTCAAAAAGTAAAAAATAATTAAAAATTGATTTATTGCACCCCTATATTAATACTCAACTTGGAAATAGTGATGCATTCGAATATGTTGGAAGTTATTATACCAAGTGGAATTTGTAGGTTAACTAAACTTAAAGTACTTGATAGTAAGAAGCTTTACAATACTAAGCAAAACAATATAAAGCTAAATCAAAGCAAAAAACACTATAAAACAAACTTGCTAAAAAAATATGAGGTAAAATAAACCACCAATAAGAGAAATACAGTCATCTCGGAAAAAAATGACAAGGTACTTTCAACTATGCTTGCAGCAGATATCCAATACTAACATTATGTGAGAGCATATATTCGAGCAATTCATAATTTCATACATCTCTAGCAAATAATCCTTTATTTGGCAATTAATAAACTTTCATTTTGCCAATGATTAACAAGAACAAATTCAATTATTCGTTGTACTTGTTGTTCGTTATTTGGCAATTAATACCGTAATTAGAACAAAACAACTTTGTACTTGTCATTCGTTGAAGGCAAAACGATTAACCAAAAATTTGCGAAACTGACATCAATTTATCAAACTCGGAACTGAAATGAGGAAGACAGGTGAGGTGCTCTCGTTACCTATCGTGATTGCGGTGCTCTCATTAATGAACAATGAGGAACAACAGCTTGAGTTGTGGTTCTTTTTTACAAGTAATGTGGAAGGCAAGCAAGGTGCTCTCGTTAACTAGCTCTCGTTAACTATCGGGAACACGATGCTCTCGTTAATGAGAAATGATGAACAACGGCTTGGGTTGTCGTTATTTTGCAAGGAAAATATGCATATGAATGTTGTGGTATCGTCACTGCCCACTTGAAAAAAGGACAAACCCTAACCAAAAAACTTGATGGAAAACCAGAAATTATTAATGGAAAACATCATATACAATAGAATGGCATATTAAAACAGTTGTTGTAAATAAGAGAACTAAACATGTAATTTCAGAACTATAAAGCTATGTTGCACGATTCGTGGGGGTGACACGCACCCCCAACGCACCACGTGTATGGTGCGCGAATTTTCGTCATTTTCATGATCATAAAATTTGCACTACGGTTATGTTTCTTTTCTGGGTTCCGTTTTTCCATATTAGAATTCAATATCTCATTTGACATAAATAATTCCGATTTTATTTCATTCTCATAACATAAAATTCTCAATGTTTCTTTTTATAGAAAACTTTTTTTGCATTATGCTAATTTCCAATGTTTTTAATCAAATTTTAAAAATATTTGTTTCTCAAAATTATGAGAATTCATAAACTTGTGGACATAAAGTCAATAATAAGAATGCATAATAAAATATGAATATTACATTATATCATTAGTGGATACATAAACACTAAAGATATGTATACTATTATATATCTCAAACGAAACAGATAAAATATATTTTTTATATAATGAAAAAAACATTACAATTGAATAGAAAGAGTATTTCAAACCTGTCTAAAATCTAAATATCAAATAAATTTATCTTATACAACTTAATTTAAAGAAAAAATTGAGTAACATTAATAAAAATATTATTGTTAAATTTGAATATTTATTAATTTATAAATTTTGATTTTATATTTTAATATATTTTTATTATTAAATTGTATTAACTCACCTAAACACACCCTTAATTAAAAATTTACACACACCGCTCCCTCGCACCTTGCAATATGTATTCCGCACACGTGGGAAAAATTTTAGATTACCCGTGTGATCTCGTCTAAAAATATTTTGGATATTTATTTTTAGATCAGTCAATTTCTTTACTTATTCGAAATTCAATTGTTGTGGGGACACTAGCGATATAAGAGGTTGGGCTCACAATGTGTGGGTTTATGTCCTCGGGAGAGCGAAGCTCTACCTTGGTTTTCACTATAATAATCGAGAACTACAATTACAATGATAAGATGTGGTTTTTCCGGGCGAAAACGGCTCGTAAAATGATCAAATACACTTGGCTGTGCAGTTACTGTCGAAACCTCACGACTACTTACAGAATCTCGCGACTGGCAGGGATGCAGAGCACAATCTCACAACTCAATGCAGAATGTCTCGACTCAGTGCAGAATCTCGCGAGTGCAGTGATGCAGTGCACAATCTCACGACTAAGTGCAGAATCTCGCGAATGCAGTGATGCAATGCACAATCTCGCGACTAAGTGCAGAATATCTCGAATGAGTGCAGAATATCTCGACTCAGTGCAGAATCTCGCTAGTGTAGTGATGCAGTGCACAATCTCGTGACTAAGTGCAGAATCTCGTGAATGCAGTGATGCAGTGCACAATCTCGCGACTACATGCAGAATCTCACGACTGGTAGAATGCAGTTTTGTGAACACTTTGCATTGGTAAACGTAATAACAGTCTGAACCCTTTTTCCAGTGCCTTGGGACTTATATTTATAGAGAAATCCAACCCAAATGGTAAACCTCAGCCCATGAGCCCAATTTCATTTAATCTAGCCAATGTACTTAAAAAAAATCCAATTCAATTGGAATAAATTCCATACCGTCCCTGAGTTTCGGAAATGCATATCGGTCCAGAATTATTCGAAAATGTCGATGAGAAAATACCGGAAAACCTTGCATACTAATTCTTTTCCTCCATATATTGAATATGCAGCCAAAAATATCGCCCCGACTTACCGGCGCACTCCTCAGGTGCCAATTTACGAAAATACCCTTGGCCCCGTTTAGTGCCGAATCGGTGCGAAACTGATAGAAATGCCAATATCGTGGTCATATGTTGACCTGGGAAGTCCAAATTACGAGAATACCCGTGAAAGTATATCTTGACGCAAATCTATGAGAATACCGAAAATACCATCTAGCCAAGTCGAATGAGCTCCCGGGGTGTTATAATACCAAAAATACCCCGGGCTAATATCAATAGTCCCTTGGTTTTCAGATTCAGACTCTGAGTCATAAACCACACCATATTAGCTCGTCTCGAAAGTCGAATACTGTTCGAAAAATTTTTCGAGAAAACCATGAGTTAGCTTGGAATCGTAATGTTGACATGATCGTTTTGACACTAAGAACGTCAGATTCTGAGATTGGGCAAAAATCTCGGGATTTTTCGACCCGAGGGTCTGTCTCTATAAATACCCCGTTCAGTCCTCATAACTGTCTCACTTGCGCGAACTCTACACATCTCGCGACATTTTGCCAAAATCTCGCGGATACCACCCTTGAATAGTTACTTGCGACATTGTGCCATAATATCGCGAATACCTGCAAAACCTCGCGACTACCTTCAAAACCTCGCGACTACATCACTTGAATATCAGCTGAACTAACTTTGCTTGCAAAACATCGCGGATACTTGCAAAACGTCGCGACTCCTTTGACTGAATAGTAACTCTCGCTACTTTTGGTACGAAAGTCGCGAGACACTTAATAAAATTGTGAAAAAATAATTTTGAACTTAATTTACCAATGGCTTCCGATTCCGCCCGAACTTCGAATCCCGATATGTCAACGTCTCATTCCTCGAACTCCTCATCCAACTCGGGGAGTTCGAATTCCAGCATGTCTCCCTTTCCGCATTGCACCTCGAACTTCAATCCACACTTTTTTGAGCGAATTGCCCAGCTTGAAATCTCTCTCGGCCCTCAGAATCCCGCTGTTAAAGCCCTCATGACTTTTGACCAACCTTATTGCTTGCACACTCGGAAGTGGAAATCTGTCGTGGAGGAATACCACATTCTTTCCGACTGTGTTCTATATCAGCTGAGACCTACTGATCGGATTTGAACTACACAAATAGCTACCCACACTATTTGCTTGGAATACCTAGAGTGTGGGCTCTGCTTTCATCTTCACCCTTTCCTTGTAAATATGCTTACTCATTTACGAATTCACCTTTTTCAGCTTAACCCAAATTCAATCTCTTTCGTGACCGCCTTTATAATTTTCATGGAAACGAGTCGTATTCCTTTGACCATCGATCGTTTCTTCCAAATTTTCCAAATTAGTACCACCAGCCCTTACGGTGCCCATGGTTGTATTTTCTTTTGCCTGAGGCACCATAATAGTCCCTTCCCGTTTTGCACACCCTAGTCAAATCATGATTGGAAAAAACATTTCTTTTTTGTGATCGGTTTAGGGACCACGAGACTGTCTCCACTCAGCCTTCCTTGGGGGTTCCCTATCGAAGGGGAACCATTTTTTCCTGAAACCTACTATTCCATTCCTCGGGCAACCATTCCGAGACCTTTAAAGAAGGCAATTCTCGATTGTGCCAGATCGGATGATGCAGACTGGACTGCGAAGACCTTATTCTATGCCCCCATCTTGGTTGCTTTTGGTCTTCTTCCAGCCCCTACCCATTTTAGTAGGGAACTATTAGGTATCTGGTGCACGCATTCATATCTGAACCATCTCAATAACTTTTCTTCAATAGAAAAAATCCATTTAAATTCAATGCGTACTCGTTTTTTAACCTTTACGCAGTATAGCTTACGCGACTTGTTTGTTTTGCAGATAAAATAATGGCTCCAGCTGAAGACCACTCGAAGTTGGGCGACAGGTTGAGATCGCTCTGTTCTCTAGTCATGGAGAATGATGAGTTAATATTCGAGATGGCGCTGGGGGCTCTGAACCGCACTGCCACGGCCGAGCTGGCCCTAAGTACACAAGAGACGGGGCCACCAACTGATGAAGTCAGGCCCGTCACTCTCCCACAGCCTGCTACAATAATGGAAAATATTGAGCAGGTAGAAACTGCACTGGCTACAGAGGTCCCCAGGTGTCTTGAAGATTTGATTCATGTGTCCAGGCGATTGGAGCTTACTGCCGGAGAATTCACCCTTGACGACGGGATGTATGATTTCGTCGAGATACTAGTCGACGTGATCGAGGACGACGAGGAAGGCGAAATTAGCGAGGGTCAGCCATTTGACCCAGTGGTGGAGGAGATGGTGCAGGAGACCCGTCCGAAGGGAGTAATATACCCAGAAGCTCATCCGGATAAGGGGAAAAGACCGGTAGAGGGCCCCACCATTTTGGAGATTGTGGAACCCATTAAGAAGAGTGGGTTAACCGCTGAGTTCTTCGATGCCTCCGCATAAGGGATATCCTGATGCTTACGGTGAAGGAATGGCTTGAGATGGGGCGTTAGGCCAGTTTGATATTGATAAAAGACGGAGTCGCCACTCGAATCCCGAAGGGTGACAGAGTGTCGAACCGGCCGGCCTTAACATATTTTGACAGGAACCCGCAGATGTTGCCACGTAGTCGAGATGACCACACGGTCTTTACCGAATTCAGTTAATTGATGGGCCAAGCTGCGACGATATGCCGTACGGGGGCAGAGGTTCGTAATGACATTAACTGTTGTCTCTTTTTCATTGTTTACACACTACTTTATATATCTGTACTCATAACTGTTGCTTCCTTTCAGATGGAGCGGACAATAATGGAGCTGGGTACCGTGGTTGCCGTAGGGGAATATTGTATGCTCAGGCACTCGGAGCTCAACTGTCCGTATATCATCGGGGAGCAGACATAGAAAGCCGCAGAGAAGCTAATGCAAAATCAGCGGGAAAAACATGCCCAAGAGATGGCAGCGCTCCGGGAAGAAAACAACAAGGCAATCGAAGCTCTCACTCGAGCTCATCGCAGCGAATTAACGAAGTGTGTGGCCTTTCATATCGGGAAGAGGCATGCTCTCGAGCAGTCCATAGATACTCTCAAGGTGAATGAAAAATACACTCAGGACAAACTGAAGGAGACCAAGGCTGAGACCGAGGACAAGTTGAAGAAGGCCAAGGATACCAATGCAGCTGATAAGAAAGCTCTCGAAAAGGCTATTGAGGAGAATAAATAGCTTAAATCGAAGAATGAATCTCTCTAGTCTACCGTAGATGGTCTCCGGGCTCAAGCAGCTAGATTGTCAGAGTTTGTTGTCACATGTTGAGAAATGTAGATGGCCCGAAGCATAGTCTGTGCGACCTGGACCGATCGGTCCAGATGAGGAGGAGAACGCATGACTCTATCGATCGGTCTCGATCAATAAGAAAGGACCATCAGGCCCGCCTGTTCTCGCCGGGTGGTCCATTCACGCGAGCTGGATCTGGACCTCCAAGTTCAGCTAATGTCACTTGGGTTGGCCTGGCTAAGCTTGGGCCTAACCAGGTTCGGGGTATCGGTTCCGAAGGTCTCATCACCGTGTAATCAAACTCCTCTCGACAACTTTGATCTCATTCTATTAGAAATACAGATATCGTCTATTTCAGAATATGAATTTATATTTGCTCATCAATAAGTTTATTGATAGACATTTGAACTCTTCAAATTTCTAACCACCTTGGCCAAGGATTTTGAAACTACCGATTCTTGCAAATCCCAAATCAATTTCTCTGCTATTGAGAACGTCGAGTTCTTTAATGATTAATCAATTTACTTCGAATATATGATATTATATCCCAAATTATTTGTATATGAATATTCCATTTGGAATATTCAACCAAAATAATGAAAATACAACACAAAATATTCAAGTTATCTTTGTTAATCTAAGTCAAAGGATATTTACACAACCATCATTTAAACGGAATATTCAAGTAGTTGAGTCATCCGATGAACTTGTTATCTAACAAGCATCCATATGTTGGTCATAGAAAACTCTTTTTCACTGGCAATGAGAACAATAACTTGATCAAATTAAGGGACACAACATATGCTTGTTCTTACCTTATTATTGCTATCATTTTTCTCAATAATTCATGGGCTAGAGAAATTCTGCATAAAAGTATCAAGTATGTAATAAGAATCCCACATCATAAGCTCATTATGATTTCTATTACACAACTTTTAAGCAAAGGACTTAATTATCAATTCAATATAAACAACATTTATAAGAAATGTAATTGATAAATAAGAAACAATTCATTTAATCACTAATTCAAATGTATCATATGATTGGCCTAGGGCACTCAAATCCAACATTCTCCCACTTGCACTAGAGCCAATCACCCATGTGCTTCAAGCCTATAGCGTGAATGTGTTTTCATGCAATTTGTGGGACAAAAGTTTAGATAAAGGATCAGCAACACTTTGCTCCGTTCCTATCTTCTCAATTCATACGTCAACCCTTCAAATAATTTCTCAAATTAAATGATAGTGATGTTGTAACGACCCTAATTTGGGCCTAGCTGAATTGGTTAAAACGTATTAAATAAAACGAAACGTTCGAGCGTAAACTAAAACATAATTCAAAAGCATTAAAGTCTTGTGATATAATTTAAAGTTTTCTCAAAAGACCGGACTCTATCACCGGACAACCGACGACCTCCTTCCCATGCTCTTCTCATACCTCGTCCCCGTCACCTACAAAATCTGTAAAGCGGTCACAATCTATTAAATGAAACTTCATACATACTATATTTGTTCTTCCATTTCTTAAATAAAACGTACACACACGTAAGTCGTTTCTTTTAATCGTATACTCATTTTCTTCTTCTTATTTCTTTACACTTCTCATTCTTTTCCCCTCACCTTATCCTTTAACTTTACTGTTGCCGAGTGTAACATGTTCGGTAGATGTCCCGCCCAAACCAACCGTTAGCTGTTGGTTGACTCGACGAGCCGTATGCTTCCTTCCCCGGGTGAGTACTTAGGCGCTACCCCTTTTCTCACCCGGATCCGTTCTGCCCTTTCGTACGTATCTTTCCATTCTGGAACTTATCGTTCCCTTCATCAGGCATGCCCTTCCTTTGGCAAATCGTGTACTAGGCATGATGTCGGGTTCGGTCGGACGGTCCATCCTCCCTCACCCCGAGTCTTATTAATATTTGACTCATTCATTCGTGTCTTTTACTTTCTTTCTTACTAGCCTTTCCCGTTTCCCTGCGTCGGAACATTTCCTTACTATATTGTGTTCACTCCGCTTACCTGTTGCTTTCACTTGTTATAATCCCTTCGTGCTTCCCTGCATTTTATAACATATTATGTAACGACCCTAATTCGGGCCTAGCTGTTTTGGTAAAACGTGCTAAATAAAACGAAACGTTCAAATGTAAACTTAAAACATAGTTCAAAAATATTAAAGTTTAACAACATAATTTAGAGTGTTCTCAAAAGACCGGACTCTATCACCGGACAACCGACGACCTCCTTCCCATGCCCTTCTCATACCTCGTCCGCGTCACCTACAAAATCTGTAAAGCGGTCACAATCTATTAAAGGAAACTTCACATACGCTACACATTATCTTTTCATTTCTTAACTAAACCATACACACATGCGTAAATCATTTCTTTTAACCATTTTCTTATTTACTTCTTCTTTTACACTTATCATTCCCCTCACACTTTAACTTTACTGTTGCCGAGAGTAACATAATCGGTACATGTCCCACCCAAGCCAACCGTTAGCTGTTGGATGACTCGACTGGCCATATCCGTTCTGCTCTTTTCGTACGTATCTTTCCATCTTTGGAACTTATCGTTTCCTTCATCAGGCATGCCCTTCCTTTGGCGAATCGTGTACTAAGCACGATGCCGGGTTTGGTCGGACGGTCCATCCTTCCTCACCCCAGGTCTTATTAACATTTATCTCATTCATTCGTGTCTTTTCTTTCTTCCTTAATGACCCAATCCCGTTTCCCTAAGTCTGAACCTTCCCTTACTACATTGTGTTCACTCCAGTTACCGTTTGCTTTCGCTTGTTATAATCTTTCCGTGCTTCCCTGCATTTCGTAACAAATCTCAGTTACTCGAATTCCGACGTTAATATCTTATTGTTAACTATGTGATTACCGTAGACGCTACGTGTCATTTTCCTCCTACGATCCGACGTTGAGACGCAACGAAAACACTCAAACTTAGTATTTCCTTGAAATTCGCGATAATTTTGTGCTAGAACCAAAATCCGCGACAATTTTGTTCTTCACTATTTCCGCGATAATTTTTCCCTTAAACATTTTCGCGACAATTTTTCAAAGATGAACTTTTTGCGACAATAATTGCCTTCCCAAAAATCCACGACAATTTTACAAACGTTAAAATTCGCGACAATTTGCTCACCACATCAAATCCGCGACAATTTTTCAAAGGTCAAATTTTCGCGACAATTTCCTTCTTTCGCGACAATTTCCGGATTTTCGTGGTTTAATGATAATTAACTCGTTTTTATAGACATCTTAACTTTCCTAATTCACATTTTGACCCCTCCTTCTTTTCATTTTGACCATTCCTTTATCTTTTGCTTTACTTTTCTATTTTTCGTTTGTTTTTCGTTCTTTCATTCCCGTATCCTTCGTTATTCCTTGTCTAGATTTTTACCGCTACATTCCCTACTATTTGTTCCATCATACCTTTTTCCTGGCTATTACATCCTTCCCTACTTATTTTGAGTTTCGTCACGAAACTCGTGCGTACCAATCTTCCATTAACTCCGGCGCACTCTGCCTAATCTTTCGTCCAGTTTCCCATGTAGCTTCCCTTTCTCCCTGATTAGACCATTGTACTTTCACCATGGGAATTAGTTTGTTTTTGAGTCTTCTTTCCTCTCTGCCAAGGATTTTTACTGGAATCTCCTCGTATGTCAATTCCGGAGTTATCTCTATGGGTTCCTCCACACATTCTTGGATTCCTCCGGTCACACTCCTCATTAGTTGGGATACGTGAAAAACATTGTGGATCCCCCTCATCTCTTCCGGAAGCTTCAGCTGGTATGCTAGGCTTCCGATTCTTCGTTCCACCTCGTATGGTCCGATATACCGAAGACTCAGCTTCCCTGTCCTTGTGGTCCTTAGCACCCCCTTCATCGGTGATATCTTTAGGTAGACGTGATCCCCAACTTTTAACTCTAAGGGTCTCCTTTTTGTGTCTGCCCAACTTTTGTATCGGTCATGTGCAGCCTTAATGTTCTTTCGTACTACGGCCACCTTTTCAATGGTGACTTCCATCAATTCCGTTCCCGTGGTCTTTCTCTCTCCCACCTCATCCCAGTATAGTGGTGTACGACACTTCCTTCCACCTCATATGGGGTCATGCCAATGCTGCTCTGAAAGCTATTATTGTACGCAAATTACACTAGCGGTAGGAAATCCTCCCAACCTCCCTTAAACTCCAACACACATGCCCGTAACATATTCTCCATAATTTGGTTGGTTCTCTCGGTCTGACCATCCGTCTGTGGGTGATAGGCTGTGCTCATGCTTAACTAGGTTCCGAGTGATTTATGTAAACTTTGCCAAAATCTAGACGTGAATCTCAGGTCTCTGTCTGACCAAATGTAACGACCCGCCTTTCCGCTTGCACAATATTGTCCGCTTTGGACTAGGCTGACCCTAATGACACCCACCTAGTCCTCACATGGGGCCATGCCAATGGGGCCATGCCAATGCTGCTCTGAAAGCTATTATTGTACGCAAATTACACTAGCGGTAGGAAATCCTCCCAACCTCCCTTAAACTCAACACACATGCCCGTAACATATCCTCCATAATTTGGTTGGTTCTCTCGGTCTGACCATCCATCTGTGGGTGATAGGCTGTGCTCATGCTTAACTGGGTTCCGAGTGATTTATGTAAACTTTGCCAAAATCTAAACGTGAATCTCGGGTCTCTGTCTAACCAAATGTAACGACCTGCTTTTCCGCTTGCACAATATTGTCCGCTTTGGACTAGGCTGACCCTAATGACACCCACCTAGTCCTCGCAGTTTTACTTTTTCCCTAGCCCCCACACTTCCGAGTGGGTCACCCATCCCTGAATTGCTCCAGGGTGAACACGCTTAACTTTCCAGTTCTAACATTCCGCTTGCCACTTGCTAGGGAAAAGACATCGTGCAATGGAAGACGAATCACTATACTTAATCTCTTATCGTTCCCCGTCCATAGCCGATGTAGGTATTTGCCTAAGGTGCCCTCTCTCTCTCGTACCCCCAAGGGGTCCTTACATTCACCCCTCCTTATGGACTCAGCGTCCTCGCAGAGGTTTGCCCCAACACACCGATTATAACCCGGGTCCTGCTCCGATATCAAATGTAATGACCCGCCTTTCCGCTTGCACGATATTGTCCGCTTTGGACTAGACTGACCCTAATGATACCCATCTAGCCCTCACGGTTTTACTTTTTCCCTAGCCCCCACACTTCCAGTAGGTCACCCATCCCTGAATTGCTCCAGGGTGAGCACGCTTAACTTTCCAGTTCTAACGTTCCGCTTGCCACTTTGCTAGGGAAAACGCCTCGTGTAATGGAAGACGAATCACTATACTTAACATAAGATCGTTCCCGTCTATAGCCGATGTAGGGATTCGCCTAAGGTGCCCTCTCTCTCGCACCCCCGAGGGGACCTCACATTCACCCCTCCTTATGGACTCAGCGTCCTCGCTGAGGGTTTGCCCCAACACACCGACTATAACCCGAGTCCTGCTCTGATACCAAATGTAACGACCCGCCTTTCCGCTTGCATGATATTGTCCGCTTTGGACTAGGCTAACCCTAATGACACCCACCTAGTCCTCACGGTTTTACTTTTTCCCTAGCCCCCACACTTCCTAGTGGGTCACCCATCCCTAAATTGCTCCAGGGTGAGCACGCTTAACTTTCCAGTTCTAACGTTCCGCTTGCCACTTTGCTAGAGAAAAAGCCTCGTGCAATGGAAGACGAATCACTATACTTAATCTCTGATCGTTCCTCGTCTATAGCCGATGTAGGGATTCGCCTAAGGTGCCCTCTCTCTCGCACCCCCGAGGGGTCGTTACATTCACCCCTCCTTATGGACTCAGCGTCCTCGTTGAGGTTTGCCCCAACACACCGACTATAACTAGGGTCCTGCTCTGATACCAAATGTAACGACCCGCCTTTCCGCTTGCACGATATTGTCTGCTTTAGACTAGGCTGACCCTAATGACACCCACCTAGTCCTCACGGTTTCACTTTTTCCCTAGCACCCACACTTCCAAGTGGGTCACCCATCCCTGAATTGCTCGAGGGTGAGCACGCTTAACTTTCCAGTTCTAACGTTCCGCTTGCCACATTGCTAGGGAAAATGCCTCGTGCTAGAGAAAATGATCGTTCCCCGTCTATAACCGATGTAGGGATTCGTCTAAGGTGCCCTCTCTCTCGCACCCCCGAGGGGTCCTTACATATTAGTATTACATTTTCGATGTTATTATCTTATTATGAACTATGTGGTTACCGTAGACCCTACGTATCCTTTCTCTCTCACGATCTAACGTTGAAGTGCGACGAAAACACCCTAGATTGATGTTTCCGCGATAAACTACTCTCTTTCCTTGAAAATCCGTGACAAACCTTAGTTTTGTGGTTTAGGTTTAGAATCCGCGATAATTTGCTGCCTTGGGGAAATCCACGACAATTTTGGGGTTTGGGGTTTTCCACCACAATTTTGGGTTTAGGTTTTCCGCGATAAACTTATTCCCTCAAAAATCCACAACAATTTGTTCCCTAAAATATCCGCGACAATTTTTTCAGTCCAGAAAAATCCGCGATAATTTCATATTTTTTGGATTTTCCGAGGTGTTTTCGTGTACAAGTGACTAATGGCTTGGTTTTGGGCTTTTCCACCCCTATTTATAGACATTTTAACTTCTCTAATTTACATTTTGACCCTCCTTCTTTTTATTTTGACCCCTCCTTAATCTTTTGTCTCACTTTTCTATCTTTTTGTTGCTTTTTCATCTTTCGTTTCCGTATCCCTCGTTATTCCTCGTCTAAACCTTACCACTATATTTTCTCCCATTGTTCTAACATATCTTTTTTCTGGGCTATTACAGATGTAGTACATTTTTGGATCTTTGATGTAATCGTGGCTCCTTAGCATTTGCTCTAGCCATACTTTTGTCCCAGTATATCATCACTGGATTTCTAATGCTTGGAACAACTTCCAAGTCATTCACAAACATTATTATCCAAACAACTTCCTTTGCTGCATCACATGCTGTAATGTACTCGGATTCCATTATTGAATCTGTAGTGGTTTCCTGTTTGGAACTCTTTTAAATCACTGCTCTTCCATTGAGTGTAAAAACATATCCAAATTGCGATTTGTAATACTCTTTATTAGATTAAAAAATCGCATCTGCATATCATTGTATCTAGATTAAAAGATCGGATCCTCCATAGACCAAGAATAAGTCTCTAGCTCTTCTCAATTACTTGAGAATATTCTTAACCGAGGTCCTATGTGTAAAACCGGGAAGAACACTAATGAACAAGGGAAGGGACCAGGGGTAAGATGTCCAGGGGACGAACAGAACGATTGACCAAGAACGATAGACGAGCAACCTAACTCACCAATTCGACGAAGACACGGAAACTCTGGAAGGACCACAACCACGTGCGGAACGCCGTAGTTGGAAATAGGCGGCGCTACCTACCACTCAGCCCAGACGACCGCACGAATGGCCCTGACCGATCAGCAGGAATTCCGTAACCAAGGACGCGTGGCAAGCAGGTGATGAAATCACGGTACTGCCGCCGAAAGGGTAAAAACGACCAACGACAAGGGTAAAACACATATAAATACATAGCCATACGCATAGTTAAAAAGGTAGTGCGAAAGGCGGACGAAACGGAGGAAGAAGGCTCGAAGGTAAGGAAACCTCGTTCTTCAGGTTATGGTAATGCGTAGAAACATTCGTAATTAGCATGCATAATCAATCCTAGCGCATTTCCTTTAAGTGCTAACAAGTAGGACACCGAAGAAGGGACATAGAGACTTGTAAAGAGCGAGCGACCGTATGGTCGCAAGCCGGCCACAGTAAGGAGCTCCGTCAAAGGAGCGGGATCACGCTCCCTTGGCCAAGGATACCCCTGATGGCAACGTGACGAAGTCATGGATAAGGACCCCAACAGTTAGGGGTTCATCACCCGGCGCCCTCGGGCAGCCGACAAGATAGGTATGAGCAAAGAACGCGCGTCACACATGGATCAGCTTGACAGCGAGGTGAAGGGTGGGGTGGGATGATGGGACGGGATGGGCTGGATCCGGGTGACACGGCACACGTGCACATAGCCGAGGTACCTTACGGAGACAAAGTCTCATTAGGTATTTGCTCATTTCAGGGTATGAGAGTCCGGACGTGGTGTAATAACCCACATTTTTATGATATTAAATAAACTAATATAATAATTGAGATATAATGTTATAAGTTAAAATGTGTATATATATTAACGTTAGAGTAAAAAAAATCAAAGAGTGATGATGATTAGTGAGAATTGTAAAAGATATAAATTATTACAAGAAACGGGAAAATAGATAAACTTGATAGATTAGTTGAGATCGGATAAATGATTGATAACCAAAAATGAAGATAATATAAATTGAAATATTGGTATACAATTAGAATAGAATATTATTAATTCATAAATACAATGCTTAATAACAATTTGGGCAGTGGATCTTGCCAAGCCATTATTCTTTTATAAAATAACAAATCAATAATTTAAGAGCCCTAATTCATATTACAAACAGCCGTACAACTCGAAATAAAAAACCTTCTTCCTTGTGTTCTTCCTCCTTCAATCCGGATAAACCACAGCCCTCACTATTCCACTCCTTGTACAACGATTGTTTGTCGGAAAGTTGCAGTATTTTCTGTTTCCCGAAGTTCTGTTTCGATGTTAATGACAATTTCAAAGCACATGTGGAAGATTATTTCGTCTATGTCGTGTAATGTTGTATAAGAAAATAGCTTCGGTACAATAATTGTAGAGGCAGGGCGCTTACTCCTCAATTCAAGACCTAGCAAATAATTGAAGCACCGAGAATGAAGAAGGGATTGGCTAACTTTTGAGGATTGCAGCATGTCTCTTGAGTTATCTTTATGTTGAGGATCTATTAGCTAATTACATCGAAAATGGGATTGGCTGAATTGGTGAGACTATGGCAAGGACATATTCAAGATTCAAACAATTTGGAGGCTACGGAAATGCTTCTTATTAAGAAATGGGGGCTAGAAAGAGAGATATTGCAGAGATAAATGCGTTGGTGATTTTGGGATCCAATAGAAAATGCTTAATTTAGTCTTTTGGTATTAGCCGCAATTGATCTTCGTGTTGACAATAGGCAAAAAGGATGCAGATTCATCAATTATAACGGTGAGCAAAGTAGGAAGTAAGGTACCCGGGATGATCAATCAAATAATATAAGGTTCATGTTATTTTATAGATTTTACGATAAAATGTTTAAATTAAAATGTTTTGAGATACTTTGTCCCTGCGGGTGCGAGCGCCTGCCTGGAGAGGGTGTCCTTATATTGTTTTTATGAAATATTATGAAAGAATAAGACTCGGGGTGAGGAAAGATGGGTCGTTCGACCGAACCCGGCATCGCGCCTCGCACACAATTCGCCAAACGAAGAACATGCCTGATGAAGTGAATGAAGTGTTCAAGAATGAAATGGTATGTACAGAATGGGCAGAACAGATCCAAGCGAGAAAAGATGTAGCGCCCGAGTACTCGTTCGGGGATGGGACGCATATAGCTCGTCGAGTTGACCAACAACTAACGGTCGGCTTGGGTGAGACATGTCACCGGACATATAAAATAGAGCCGGTAAGATAAGTAAAAGGCACATGAGAAAAGTATAAGTAATATTTCAAGTAAAGTTTCAAGTAAGGTTTTAAGTAAGTTTTACGAGGTTTTAAAATATGAATTCGAACGAGACCCGAGAGGGATAAGTTTTAAGTGAGTAGGAAAGAGGTTTTCAAATGTAATTTAGAATGAGCTTCAAAGATATTTCAAAGATATTTTTAAAGTTTTAACGGGTTTCATAAAGATATTTCAGAGAGCTTTATAAAGATTCAACTTTTCAAGTATTACTTTTAGAAAGATGTTTTACGATGAGTGTTTAGAGAAGTTTTCAAAGCAAGACGAGTTTTCAAAAGAAAAGATATTTTAGAAATAAAGTTATGTTTTTAAAGAGTTTTTAACCGAAGTTTATATTATTCGATTATGACCGCTCTACAGTTTGTAGGAAAGGAAGAGATTAAGGAAATCGTGGAATGAGTTAGTCATCGGCTGATACCGAGAGTGATTATGAAGTCGGGAGAAAAGTAAGCTTGTTAATATGTTACTGAGAGGAAGATTTGAAATGAATGAGATAAAGTTGTAGAAATTTATTTATGAGTTTTATTTTGATGTTGTAAGTTTTATTGATATTGTATTATGATAAGCGTCTTGTGTTTCAAAGAAGAATGGAGCACGGTATGTCGCGCATCGGAAACGTTTAGGCCTGATTTCGGGGCATGACATGTGGGAACCGAAGAGGCCAACTAGGAGGAAACTGTAGTCGTCACTTCATTTTGTTTAGACTACCCTTTTGCCCTTGTAACCAAGGACCATGTTTACATTTATGGTATCAAATGTCGTTTCCATTTAAATAGTGTGTTATACCATAACCTCGCCCAATCACCATAAGAACCCAGGGACGGAGAGACAACGAGTGGGTCGAGTGGCCATGCGGGACGGGACGCATTGGGCGCGGCCCGTCGTCCCGCCCGTACAGTCAAGGGCTGCGTGGTGAAGCGAGGCGTCATACGAGCAGTACCGTTCAGGCGAGTGTGACGCTCTCGCTCGGCCATGGCCGACTGTCGGTCACCGCGCCAGGGACTGGGCGTTACAATTTATTGGTATCAGAGCGAAACAAACGCTCGTAAGAACCGAAGCGCAATTAAAGGACACAAAAACCTAAGCATAGCATGAGCATACCATAGGAACGAGGAACCAATCACAGGTGTTAGATTGTTACAGGAACCAAAGGACGATACGGGATGGCACCAAGGAAAGCACAATCGGTAGCTAGCAGGGGCCAATCCAAGGGTACCAAGGGAGCAACGTTACCAACCGATCAGGAATCAGGCACGAATGGAATACCCCGGGAAGGAACAACCACCAACGGGAGCGAAGATATAAGTAAGGGAGATCTTGTAAGATTACACCATGGGAGACTACGGAAACTAAGGGTAACGCCATTCCCGGGAGGCGATCACGACGCGGCAGAATCCTGGTTAAAGGAAATGGAACGTAGCATGAGACTACAAGAGACACCAGAAGAGATACAAGTAGAAGTGGCCTCATGCTTCCTGACCAGCGAAGCACTAGAATGGTGGGAAATATTTAGCGAGGCCGAGAACCAAGAAATGAGATGGGGAGATTTTAAGGAGAAATTCAAGATACACTTCGTACATGTAATTGCTTCAAAATCTTGAAGCAATTACACAAAAAGCGGACGAAGGAGTCACGGCCTACTTCACCAGATTCCAGTCACTAGCTCGTTACTCCCAGGTGGAATGCATCGAACATCTCAAGGTCCTAAAATTCAGGAGAGGATTATCCATGAGAATCTGGACGAGAGTGTCCGCCGTAATAACGCAGCAGTTGAACGATCTGTACGCCGCAACCCTGACAATGGAGGCTGAGCTAAAGGATCAGGATAACGTCAACGCAAAAAGGAATAGGACCGAGTCTACGGGAAAGGATGACTCAGGGAGAACCGCCAAGGCAGCACGAGGAAATGAAGGGACAATAAATCCACTGTGCCCCAAGTGCGCGAAACATCATCCAGGGGAATGCCGACTAGGGAGCAACGGGTGCTACGCCTGTGGACAACCGGGCCACTTCGCTAGGGAATGCCCGAACAACCCTCGAGCGATCAACGGCCCCGCAGCAACCACCGCTGCCAGGGCACCTAACCGGGGCACGGCCAGAGTCTACAACGTGACGCACGAACCAAGCGACTCTGGATGCAAACACAATCACGTTGTTATCTCCAGTAGGCTTATAATAATTTTCTCCTTGGTTTATAAGTTAGGATTCATTAAATAGTAGGCTTCCTGTTTCTATTTGTTATCTCCAGAGTCGGCAAATCATGTCTGCTTCTTCAATTCACGGACAACCGTTTCCAGCCGGTGCACGATTTGACAATTGGAGTTGAGTTTGGAGCAAGGTTGATAACTATTGACAATAAGCCAATCAAACTTCAAATATCGGATACGGTATGTTTTGCTTTTATCTACTATTGAAGATTATTTATATTGTCGAATTGTATGCTTATGTTGGATATGTTGGAGTCTCAGGCTGGTCAGGAATCTTTCCGATCTATCACTAGATCTTATTACAGAGGAGCTGCCGGTGCTCTCTTGGTCTATGATATCACTAGGTGATATCAGGCGATCTCTTTATATTTTTTTCCATTAGAAACATTCAGTTTTCTGTTGCTGTTAAGAGTAATATAAGGAATATAGCAAAACGTATTATTTTTTTTTCATGTTATTGGCAGGAGGGAAACATTTAATCACGTAGCTAGCTGGCTAGAAGATGCAAAGCAGCATGCAAATTCGAATATGACAATCATTCTTATAGGCAACAAAAGTGATCTTGCACACAGAAGGGCAGTTAGCATAGAAGAAGGAGAACAGTTTGCAAAAGAGAATGGTTTGATTTTCATGGAAGCATCCGCTAAAACTGCTCAGAACGTCGAGGAGGTGATGATGAATATTTTTTAATATATGAAATTCTAGTTCTAAGGGTTAGATTTTCCAATGTGCTAAACATATGCATTTTCTTTCTAATTTTAAGCTCAATCTCAGGCATTCGTAAAGACAGCAGCAACTATATATAAGAAGATTCAGGATGGAGTTTTTGATATCTCGAATGAGGTTAATTTAAATATGCTTCTATTTTTTGCACAAAACATAGCACTTTACACATTATCCACCGTGTTCTTTCTGCAGTCCTATGGAATAAAAGTTGGCTATGGAGGAATTACAGGCGCATCTGGCAGCAGGGAAGGTTCCTCACAACCTGGAGGTTGCTGCAGTTGAAATACTTGTGGTGAATATTTCTTTCCTTTCAGGCTATGCCTAATATTCTCAACCCAGAACTTAAGCACTGTTTTGCGGATTCATTCTTGTTCTGTCTCTGGGGCTGTGTACATATTCAAATACAATTCACTCATTAAGTGTTTGATTGTCATTTTCAATAAAATCTTATTTGTATCCTGATTCTGAAGTCAAAGAGAGATACAATCCCAAGTGGAGGGGTATTGAAATCAATCAAATTAAAAAAGTGGACTTGTTACCCTTTCTTGATTATAGATGCAATTTGAGTGATTTCAAAAGTTTCACTCTAGGAGTGGGATTTGGTCGGTTAAACAATCAAAACTTTTGCGGTTAATCGGTTTTGTTATTTATTTTTTAACAATCGAAACCGTACCATTTAACCGTTTGATGAATTCGAAACCGACTGAAACCGACGGTTAATCGGCTACTGTTTAACCGATAATTTTTCAAAATTTTCCTACATATTTTATTGCATAGTCAATCTTAGGGGTGTGATTCGATCATTTAAACAGTCAAAACATTTTCGAAATATTGGTTTTTTAGTTCATTTTTTGATAACCGAAACCACACTGTTTCACAATTGTATAACCGACCGAAACCAATATTGTGGTTAACCGGTTACCGTTTAAACGATATACAATTCTACAAAATATGCATACAAATTTTTTGTCTACTCAATCCAACTTCTGATATAATTCAAGAAATTTATTTCGATATTCCACAAAAAAAACAAATTAAACTCAATACATTATGATCATTATGCTTTGAATGATAGCGAAATCTCAAATTTAAAATCGAAAAATAAAAAAAGAACACTACATCAAACGAATAGAAAATACATAAAATAGTCATATTGTCACAACATAAACAAATAATTCAAACTAAAAACAAAATTATAAGTGGTGTAGAGTACATTTAAAGGTCGAAAGTAAATAAAATAATATAAAAATTATTAGCGATTGACAAATGAAAATGTTAATATTTTATTTATTTATAGATATTGGCATATTGATTGCCTTATACGACTGAAAAAAATATTGGGTGTTTCTGAGCTACTAAGACAATTAGAAATTAAGTAATTTAATCGGTTAAACAGTTAATCGATATTAAAACCGATATTTATAAATAAAACTGATACCGACCGCATAACCGCTTTAACAGTTATGAAACCGAACCGTAAAAATCTATTAATCATATAATCGAAACCGTTTAACCGAATAAAATCGATTCAGTTCGGTTTGGCGGTTTGGTGCCCCTATTTCACTCACACCGGTGGTATGCCGCCCGGTATACCGATCATAACCGAGATTCCGATATATCACATGTATAGCACCGATATATAAGAAAAATCGTTCGTACCGATCATGACCGGTATGAACGGTACCGACCGATTTAACTTCCTTGCTCACACCTTCAGATGGACGATGTTATAAACTGCATGGCTTTAGGCACCGAAAGAGGGATTCAGGTTGGTGGTGATGATTTTTTTGATTTTCTTTTCTTTGTATATTTGTAGCAAAGAATAGGGGTGGGACACCCAACTGCGAAACCGTGTAACCGAACCGAACCGATTTTAATCGGTTAAACAGTGTCGGTTATATGGTTAATCGGCTTTTACGGTTCGATTCATATCGGTTAATATGATTATACGGTCGGTAATCAGTTTTATTTATTAATATCGGTTTTGATATCGATTAACCAATTAAATTATTTAATTAATACAAAAAATAATTTTCCACCCCTATTTCACATATCACAAGGCGGATATTTCCATTTTATAAATAAAAAAATTTATATTTACTTAATATTAGGGTTTGTATAATTCTTTTATGTTATGTCGTTATTATGTATTTAAATATACTATAGTAATATTTTTGTTTTTTTACTATGATTAATTGTATCTTTGGTGGCAATTTGTAAGTATTTTATGTGTTTAGTATTTTTTTTGTGTTACAATTTTATTGTTTTCTGATTTAAGTTTTCGTATTTCAGAATCTTTTCAAGCATAATATAATTGAATTCTTATGTTTAATTTTTTATTATGTTGCATTTTTTTGCTTGTTAAATGTATTGTGTTATGTTTAATTTGTTCATGGATAATACTAAGAAATTATTTATGTAAATATTTATATTTGAATATGTTATATGATTATTTTTATGTCTAATATTATTTTTTATTTACTTTCTTATTTTAGATTTAAGTTATTATATTTAATATTTTGAAATCTTTCTAAACATGATAATAATCTATTATTGTGTTATTTTTTGTGAATTTGCTCATGACAATTTTTTGTGGATTATTAACAAAATGATGAATTCAAAAGAACTTTATTACATTTTGGAATGATTCCTCGTTATTGCTAAATCGTTATCGAAAGTGAAGTACGAGTTTCATGTTTGATCTATATTAACATAATTAATTTCTCGAAAGTATGAAAATTATTCTCGAAAGTATGAAATCAATCTCTCAAAAAAAATATTGAGTATAAAATAAAGTTTGTAAAAATTTTTTAAAAAAATTATCGATTAAACGGTAACCGATTACCGTCGGTTTTAGTCGGTTATAAATTTATAAAAAAGTTAAACGGTTTGTTTTCGGTTTTCAAATTTTGGGCTACAAAACCGTTTAACAGTAAAAGTTTTGACCGTTTAATTGATCGAATCCCACCCCTAGCAAACAATGCAATTTCTTTGTGGATCATTTTTGACAAAAAAGAAAAGTTGACTAAGGTTGGGAATTTTCATAGGTGCTTGAACTAATCAAAATACTAGGTTTGTTAACAGGTAGTAAGTAATAACTTATTTCCTTAACATTATCGGACACCGATAGGGATGTTGGATCAGAGAAAGATCCCAAGTAGTAGGAACTCTGGTGCAAACAAATCTTCTTGAAACTGGTCGACGAAGATGCTGCTCAGCTTCCATCTTCAAATGATGGTTCCACTAGGAATCAAGGCATCTTTGATAACGGTGACTATGCCACTCTTGATGAAATACCCATCTGTTTCTCTGGCTGCTTCTTGGACATTATTAGCGTTGACGATCTGCAGCAGGTATACATAAATGTGAGTACAATCTCAATGTTTCAGTGTCACTATAATTCGGTTGTTGAACTCACCTTAACATTATCTCCAATTCTGGCATTTTTATCTATGATTGCTCTTTTGATGTGTGAATTATTTCCAATGCCAACTGGGACACTGCCGTTTGATGCTAGGAGTTTTCTGTCAGCATCAGTCTGTCATTTGTAATAAAGAGCACCATCCAGTGTTAGTCTAAAGCAATGAATGAATATAAGTGGTTGCATAAGTATGACCTCATAATAGTCAGCTCCCATCAACAAGGAATCTTCAATTATAGCACCATCTGAGATGCAGGAGCGCAATCCAATAACAGAATGGTGAATCTTGCAACTCTATCAAGTGAAAGACTATCATATCAAATGTCTTGATGTAAATTAAGACAATCATTCAGGATTATTCTTACCTTCATCACACACCCTTCACCAATGACACTATCAGTGACATCCGCATTCAGCATCTTTGAAGGTGGCAGGTAACGCGGTTGCGTGTATATTGGAGAGGAGCGGTCATAAAAACTGCAATCTCAAGATTATTGCGTTGAATTATTATAAAGAGAGGTGATGGAAATTACAGACCTGAAATCCGGCAAAGGCTTCTTTGTGATTCCTAGATTAGCATTGTAGAAGGCCTCGATGGTTCCAATATCTTCCCAGTACCCATCATACAGGTACGCCTGCACCTGAAACCCAGAATATATATCTATTTAATATCTATCTATGCATTTGATTACATTTACATTACATCCAGACTCAGATAATCTACCTTCATTCCAACTGAAGTAGCACCAGGTATCACTTCACTTCCAAAATCATTGGCTCCTGGGAATTTCCCTTGCAGCAAACTCAACATTACATCTTTACTGAAAACATAAATCCCCATGCTAGCAATATAAGGCATATCCTTGGCCCTTGCTTCATCCAGCCCTAATATTGTCGTGTCAACCTGCAAATATTGCAAATAATAAAAACCAAGTAGCATTCTTTTTATTTATTTGTTTACCTTCATTGCCTTGAGCTCTTCACCCTTAGGCTTCTCTGCAAACTCTGTAATCCATCCATCATCATCGATCTTCATTAAACCGAACGAGGTAGCTCGTTTTTCATCCATAGGTAGAGCAGCAACTGTAATGTCTGCCTCAGTTTCTCTATGTGCTTGTATGAATTTCTCATAATCCATTCTATATAAATGATCTCCCGCCAGGATCAAGTACTCAAGAACATCATGCTCCTCAAAAAGCCACAGGTACTGCCTCACCGCATCAGCTGTCCCCTTCATTTATCAAATGAAATATATATTCAAAATTTTAGTTTTTTTTGTATGCAGCGGCAGAGTATGCATCCTTCATTTACCTGAAACCAATTTGGATTCTCTGGGCTCTGCTGAGCAGCAAGAACCTCAACAAATCCTTCATTCTTATACCCTCCCATATTGCTTGTGTACGCCCGGGACAAGTGACGGTTGAGAGATGCAGAGTTGAACTGTGTTAGCACATAGATCTTTGATATATTACTGTTGAGACAATTACTGACGGGAATGTCGATCAGCCGATAATTCGCGCCCAGTGGGACTGCCGGCTTTGCCCTTTTCTTTGTTAGGGGATAAAGCCTTGTACCGGCGCCACCCCCAAGAATGATCCCTAATACACTCTGTACAAGGAAATTAATCCATCAACATCATAACGAAATAAAAATTCAGGTGAAATGTAATGCGATAACATGCGGAGCTGATTATACCGAGCTGGCATCAGGATCAAGGCACGTGTTAGAAGTGCTTGAATCAGATACGGCTTTCGGAGAAACGACAATTGAAGGCGGAGATCCCTGGAGGCCACTGAATTTTCGACGATTTACACAAACGGAATTACCGAAAAGCTGAGATTTTGAAAATCGCACTGTATTGTATGTGTTTCCTTCAGATGGAAGACCAGAAATCTTGCAGAATCCAATGAGCGATGACGACGACATTGTCCTCGCTCAAGCACACTGCCGATATCACGACCTTCTGACTCAGGAGAAATATAGTATGACTGAATTTGATACTATATACTTGAAGATGATGATTGATTCTTGGCCATAATTATGTATGGGCTTGGCCCAAACAGAATAATTTTAAAAATGATTTTTTTAATAGGGTAAATTTGATAATAATTAATATGATAATTAAAATAAAAATAATAATGCTTATAATTTTGACTGTATTTAATAATGCTCAGTAAAAACAATGATCTTTGATCTTTCATATCTTACTTCAGGATGTCTTCAGTAATAACCCTATTACCCTTGGCATCACGATTAGGAAGATCAAGTTCAAAATAATTGATGTAAATTAAGAGAATTATCAAAGTTATTTCAACCACAAATAACAGAAAAAAAGACCCAATATTTTAGAGTAAGCCTCAAATCAGAAAACATAATTGATGAGGGCTCCAGGACAGAACATTTCGCAATGGCTAAGGCTCGGTTGCATTGGACCAACCCAGATAACAAAAGGCGAACTCGCGGGTCCAAAATCCTTAGCTTAGCATATTTGAAACAACTAGTTCCAATAGCCCAACAGTATTTTAGGACCGAAGCTGGACTTAGGCGGAATTAGGAATATCCGAGGACCGAGCTCGAAGATCGGTCCAAACGGTTACGGCCCACGCATTCTATGCTCCAGACTGTCACACGCTTTCCACGCTTCGAGCTTATTCACGCTGACCACGTTTCTGTCCAACTCACGTTTCCCAGCATATGAAAACAACCTCCGACAACCTTGTCAGATGGAGTTACTATGAACCCCCAAACTCCGATTCCTTTAGGCCAGGGGACACAAGCGGATGGCAGTATCAACCAAGTTGTTCCCGATCGAACCAAGTCCGGAAAGAAACCAGGGATGCCGGGAAAAGGGGGGGGACAAGGCCTGTCCAGGGCAGAGCCGCATACTCAGCGCATGGCAAGCTAGACAACGTGCCTGCCAGAACCGTACAAACCTTCCTCGACGAGGAGACAATCGGCTAGCAGCACCGAAAGGCCTGACGTCGCGCAGCCAAATAGAGTCACGCCAGGCAGTGTCCCCACCCGACATAGACTGACCTGGCCGCATGAGACAAGCACAAAACGATACCCTCGATTTTATACAGCGAAGGAGGCATATAAAAGAAACACTGAGGAAGAGGAGAAAAGACCGGCCCTTGTTGTTTCCTCTAGATTATTTTCCTTACCACACCATTTTTAATCATCTCTCTTTGTAACGTACGGTTTGATTAGTGAATCGACTAAGGGCGTTATATCTCTTAGTCAAGTGGTTTTTTCCCCATTTCCAAGGGTTTTCCACTATAAAATTGCCGTGTTCTTTTCATTTTTATTCATTATCGTTTCCCTCACATTAAATAAATTAAAATCGAGTTCGTCTTGCAATGAACATGACGACTGTTGATACCGCTGGTTTTTTAACCACAACAGTTTGGCGCCGTCCGTGGGATAGGATAATCAAAGGCATGACAACTGGAACTTCGACGAATGACAGTGACGTGCTTCCCAACAGTCTTCCAGTCTCAACGTTCTCTCTGCAAGATCTGGAGGCTGTTGTTCGGAAGGTGGTATTGGAGGTTACGTCGGAGAAAAGTATAACAGAGCCACTGGCTGTAACAAGCCATGTTCCTGCAAACAGAGGGTATGAGAGTGACCTTGAAGAGTGCAGCTCCGATGAAGAGGAGATTATAAAGCGCGGGGTGACTATGAGGAGGCCGATGTATCGTTCCACTCCACCTCCTCCAACTAGAGTTCCAACTCCCGTTCTTGGAACTGATCAGGAGCACATGCAACAACGTATTGATGAGCTTACCTGGTAGTTGGAGGCTCTGCGTGCAAGGAAGGATTTAGAGCCCGATCTGGGGCGAAATCCTGGTTTATTTTATAGGGCCATGGAGGCCCCTATCAAAAGATGTAAGAATGACGATTGGTGGCATAATCTTCATGCCGCCCAAAAGTCATCCCAACAATCTAGCGGTGTTTCAGCCGCCTTGAGAGATTTGATGCTCCCTTTCTTGGAGGAAATCTGAGGGGTTGATCAATGGATCACAGTCCCAGATAATGCTCCAAGATAAACATTATCGCAACCCGGAGGGGTTGCCGACCTTCAGAGGCGACGGTGATCCATTGATCACGTCGCGGACTTTGAACTGTGTATGGGTACGGTTCGAGCCTCATATTCTCTCAAGTGTCGTATCTTTGCGGCAGGCCTACAAGGCGATGCCCGAACTTGGTTGAAGAATTTACCGGCCTGATCCATACAGTTGTATGGGGGCTTCGCATTGGATTTCTCTAAGCAATTCGCACCGAATGTAGGACCGCCCCGAAGCAGGTAGGAACTATATCAACTAAAGTATATCCCGGCGAAAATGAGTCTCCGGTCCATCATGGAAAAGTTCAATCGAATAGCCCGGGGTATCAAACTAGAACTCAGAGATAAGATCGACATTTTGCAGCAAGTCTTGGGACCATGCGGCTTATCTACCAGCCTGGTAAAGAGTCCTCCATCCACATTGGGTAAGCTTCTTCAGACGATCAATAAATATATTAAGGTGGATGAGGCTTTAGGATCGAACTTCCGGAAGCCTGTGGGGAATACTGAAACCACAGGTGATCATAGTCTTCGTACCCTAAGAAGCAGCCGCGAGAAGTAGCGGATGTAACTGAGAATAATGCTCCCCCGAAGTGGGAGGATTAGCCGGTGTATTGCGAGTTGCATCATAATCGCGATCTTCCGACGTTGAAATGCCCACTGCTGTAGGAGACAGTATCGGAAATGAATAAAGGGAGGCCCGATCAGAACGATCATAAGGGCAAGCGTGTTGAATCTCCCCGAAGGAGCCATCAAGGTGACGATCGTCACAAGCCAAGGGGTAGGGATAATCGAGGGCATCTCCGAAATAATAATGATAGGACAGAGGACCGAAGGACTCCTCCGTCAGAACAAGACAGAGGCCAGCATGGTCGGGAGAACCGAGGCCAGGACCAAAGAAGAAGATGGCAGGGCCGTGGCGGTAGAGCCCCACAGAACGAAGGAAGGAGACAGGAGAACGCCAACGCTCCTCCTCCCCCCTCTCCGATGGAAGCATAATCTCCACAAAATGAGGCTGCTCCGCCTGAGCGAACAGTGACCGGGGATATTTATGTTATCTTAGGGGGAATACATATCAATGAGTCGGTCCGGGACCAAAAGAGAGCAGCGCGTGGAGACTATGCGGAGAGCTCCGAATTTGTAGTGTTGGTGAAGTATGACGCGACTGAGTGGTCTTCTTCTTATGGGGACCTAGACATCACCTTCACTACTGCTGACCGTGAAGGAATCATTGACCCGTGTGATGACCCTCTAATCATCACCAGAATTATTTTTAATCGTCGGGTCCATAGGATTCTGATGGATACCGGGGCTTCATGCAACTTGATGAAGCGCGAAGTGGCCGAAATGTTTGGAGCCGCTGCTCACGATCTCCCGATCGCTAACATAACCCTCTGGGTGTTCGACCAGAGGTGTGTCATTCCGTGTGGGAAAATTATGTTTCTAGTTACTTTGGGAGACCCAACTAGGGACTGATCGGAGATATTGGAATTCATCGTCTTCGAAGTCGATCTGGCTTACAATGCTATTATCGGACGGACCGGCCTCAATAAGTTCGAGGCAGTCCATTCTACTTACCATATGATGATCAAGTTTCCCTCACCTCATGGAGTTATCTCTATAAAGGGGGACCAAAAGATAGCAAGACACTCTATATGAGCTCGTGCCGAATGTTGGCACCCCCAAAGAAAGCCTGGGTGGATTTGTTAGAAGAGCCGCCGCACCCTAGGCAAGCGATGGAACCCGTTGGGTTCAAGTTGATTAACTGGGTCAAAGAGAATTCGACCAAGACTACACGCATCGGGGAAAATCTGGCCCCGACGTTTGAAGAAGAACTGGTCCGCCTGCTGAGAAGCCATGTGGACATATTTTCTTGGACCCCGGACGACGTCCCGGTGATTGACAGAACCGAAAGTGAACATTCAATCAATACTGAGGCCGGAGCTAAGCCTGTTAGGCAGAAAAGGAGATGCTATTCTCCTGAAAAAATTGAAGTCATCCGGGCCGAGGTGAACAAGTTGCTGCGGTCGCGATTCATCAGAGAGATCCACTATACTGAATGAGTTGCCAATCTGGTGGTGGTCTCCAAGGCCGATGGGTAATGGAGGATGTGTGTAGATTTCTCCGACGTCAACAAGAGCTGTGAGTCAGATCCTTTCCCCTGCCACATATTGATCGATTGGTTGATGATGTGGCTGGCAACACAATAATGAGTACTATGGATGCTTACTCCGGGTATCATCAGATCTTCCTAGCTGAGAACAGAAAAAATCATCATTCATGACTGAAGACGGCGTTTATTGCTATGTGATTATGCCATTCGGCTTGAAGAACGCTGGAGCAACATACCAAGGGTTGGTCAATAAAATCTTTATAGATTTGTAGGCCACATGATGAAAGTGTATGATGACGATATGATTGTTAAGTCTATGAATGATGAAGACCATATTTCTTATTTATCTCGTTGTTTCGAAGTATGCCATAAATATAAACTCAAACTAAATCCGAACAAGTGTTGCTTCGAGATCCGAAGTGGTAAGTTCTGAGGATATTATGTTTCAGAGAAGGGCATAGAGGTTAATCTTGAGAAGGTTCAGGCTATTATTGATATGCAACCTCCAAAAAACAAGAGAGAGTTTCAGAGGCTTACTGGCCGACTTGCTGCACTAAGCAGATTTATTTTTAGATCCACGGATCGGGCCCTCCCTATTTTCAGAGTATTTAGAAAAGCGAGTCATCTAGACTGGACCGAAGGGTGTGATCGGGCCTTCTCAGATTTGAAAACTTATTGAAGTACTCCTCCTGTGATGGTGAGTCCGACTTGCGTTGAACCGTTGGGGTTGTATCTAGCTGTATCAAAAGTTGCCGTTAGCGCAACTCTAGTGACTATTCGGGATGATGTTCACAGTCCTATTTATTATGTGAGTCATTCTTTGGTATCTGTCGAGACTAGATACACCACATTGGAAAAGTTCATGCTGGCTCTGATGAAACCTGTATCTAAGCTGAAGAATTATTTCGAAGGCCGAACGGTCTATGTCTATACTGATCAGCCCCTGAGAGCGGTTCTTAATCAGCCAGATCTGAACGAGAGATTAGCAAAATGGGCGATTAAACTCAGCTCTATATATCTGGAATTCTTGCCTCGAATGGCGATCAAGGCTCAGGTTCTCGCTGATTTCGTGGTCGAAATGACCCGATCGTCCATATTTCAACACTAGGAGGATGATCGATGGACCGTTCATGTAGACGGATCAACCTTCGGAGGAAGAGGGGCGGGCATTACCCTCACAACGTTACAATGTGATCTTATTCATTCAGCAATTAAGTTCTGTTTTGCTGGAACAAATAATGTGGTGGAATATGAAGCTGTATTATCGGGAATGGCCCTAGCCCAAAAGATGGGAGTTGGCAAAGTGCGAATGTTTTCAGATTCCAAGTTAGTGGTGGAACAGTTCGCAGGGAGGTTTGAAACGCATGAGCCCATGATGAAACTATATTGCGCGAAAGTCCTGGAATTATCTAAAAAGTTCAGTGAGTTCTCTCTTGATTATGTACCGCAAGAACAGAATAAGGTTGCCGACGCACTCGCCAGGTTGGCCGCGGGCATACCTGACGTAGGACCGGGCACTATTTTGGTCCATATTAAGGACCGACATTCGGTTGAGATATCGATGACCGAACAATCAGTTGAAGAAATTGAGGCTTATGCCATGAACTCCAGGGACTAAATATCAACGCCACTGAAACTCCAGGGGAACCCAATTGGATGGACCCCTTCATCAAATATCTGACAACCAGTTATCTTCCTAAAAAAAAGTCGGAGGCCAGAAAAATAGAATTATGGGCTAAGAGATACGTCCTAAGCGACGGGCGATTGTTTAAAAAGAGTTTCGAGGGATCGATGTTACGTTGCCTATCCCCTATTGAGGTTGAGGCTGTCACGATTTATGTTAATGAAGGGATATGATGTGTGCATTCAGGAGCTCGATCTTTATATCATAGCATTCTCAAGGCCGGATACTTTTGGACGACACTAGTTGAAGATGCCAAGAAGTATATCAAACGATGTGCTATATGTCAGTATCACGCTCCGGTCCCACAACTGCCTGGGGCTCCCCTATCGGTGACCCCTTTACCTTGCCCGTTTGACAGATGGGGAATTGATATCCTTGGAACTTTACCTCGATCAGTAGGACAACTGAAATTTTGTATTGTGACAGTGGAATATTACACTAAGTGGATTGAAGCAGAAGCAGTGGCCATTATTTCTGAGAAGGTCGTGAAATACTTCTTATGGAGAAATATTGTCAGCCGCTTCGGGGTACCCTGAGCGTTGGTATCAGATAATGGGACCCATTTTCGTGGAAAGGCCGTTCGGGATTTCTGTACTAAGTTGGGCATTGCCCAGCATTTCTCGTCAGTGGCTCATCCCAAGACTAATGAACTTACGGAAGTATCTAACAAGGTTATCTTGAAAGGATTGAAGAGCAACTTAGAAGATTTTGGGGGAAAATGACCCGAGCATATCTATAAGGTTCTATGTGCTTACCGAACTACACCCCGCTCAAAGACTCTGGAATCACTGTTCTCACTAGTATACGGGTTCGAAGCGATTAGCCTGGAGGAGGTGGCCATACGATCGCCCCGAATATCTCAATACAATGAGCATATGAATGACGAAAGGAGATTGTTAGATCTCGAAATCATTGTTCGCGGATGTGTTCCTATCAGCGAACAATGGAGTGGGCCCATACCAAATGGGTCCTACCAAGGGAGTTCTGTGAAGGCGACCTAGTCCTTAGAAACATAAGGGTTCAGATGAACGTCAGAAAGCTGGACAAAAATTGGGAAGGACTGTATCGGGTACTGAAGAAACTGGAATTTGGCGCCTATAAACTGGAAACATTGGATGGTGATGAGATCCCCCGAACTTGGAACGTCATGAATCTCAGGCGATATTTCTTGTGAGTCTTTGATTATCAATGATAGTTCTGGCTCAATAAATGTACATTCTTCTAAATGTAGACATAGTACAAATAAGTATAATACAAATTGTTTCTAATCAAACAATGAACCGATTCTGGAGTCGGATTTTTTAGGACGAATCTGGACTGGTGACCGAAGCTATTCATACGTAAGGCTCCCAAGTAGCAATGATCGCTCTGACAAGTCAGATGCTCCTGTGCTTGCCTAGTCCCGAAGATGAGTCGCAAAGCTCTCAGAACTCACTACGAACTAAACATCCCCTTCAACGGCTTTCATTCTTCATAAAATAGCCCTTATACCTCTGAAACCTACTACAAAAGAACAAATGAGAGTCAGCTTATCGAAATACAAGTTTAGGCCCGATAGGGGATATATGCAGAACCAAAGCTCAGCCAATACAACCTATGAGACTTAAACAGAATCGGGGCTTGGCTGAAACTTGCCATGTGACTCATAATGAACGAGGGCCACACCTTCCCGATTCTATCATGATCCTGAGGACGGAGTAAGAGTGATCCATACACATTTATATGTCCAGTCTAGTTAAACCCAATCAAACCAAACCAAAGGCAGGGTTGGGGACCGAAGAGTTTGCACTCTCCAGTCAGCCCCGATCTTACACTTAACCAAAATTAAGAACAAAAGTTCATACCAAACAAGTTTATTTTCTTTAAAGTTCAGTTATAATAACCTTATTCTGACTTTGAAAAGAATGAATGGAGTGGAAAAGAACTCTGTATTAAGAATAATGAACAAAAGCAGGGGTAAATATACATATAATCCTAACTAATCTGCTCTTCTTCCTTATCCTCCATTTCCTTCTCCTTCGGTCCGGTCCGGGCCGCGAGCTGTTTCAGCTCTTCTTCCTGCTCAGCAACCTTCTGCTTCACCGCACTTTCCATTTCATCGAAAAGAGGGAAGAAGAGATCGTCCTCCAAAACTGGATCCTCCAAGGATGGAATCATCTCAAAATTTCCATCCTTTTCCAGAGGATCGATCAGCCTCCACCTCACATCATCGGGGGATACCCCGAACTGCTTTGTAACCTGGTCCCACATATTGTCCAGGTACTTAGCAGTATACGCCCAGTGAATGTTATTCGCCAAAGCGAATAACAACGGGGACCAAGTGAATCCAGGACCGATTTCTGGACTGAGCTTTCTGCCGAAGCGCTGGTCTGAGCCAGCTCTTCCTCCAAGCTCGCCTTTTCTTCCTAGGCCCGAAGGAGAAGTTCATTAAGTCTGTTCCTCTTCTCCTGGGACCGAACTTGGATTTGACACATTTCTTCATCTTTAGCCCACAGCTTGGCCTCCATTTCCTCCTGAGCTGCTTTACCTTTTATGTCCAGCTCGGAGACCTGATCTGTTAGGAGGGACATTTTTGTCCCCGCTCCTAACAGTTCATTATTCAGCCGGTCTCGCTCCTCTCGAACCGCTACAAGCTCTTCATGCTTTATTTCAACTTGTCTTTTAGCAAGGTCAATTTGATCTTGGACTTTTTGGGACACAACTTGATCACCTTGGTTCTTTTCCACGGTGATCGCAGTTGTTAAGTCTTTCCTCAGCATCTGCACAAAATGTTAAGGTAAGAATATATACCTTCGGGCCTAATAATCAGAGAAACTCACCCTCGTTGCGAGGTCGATGAAACCTTCGATTATTTCTTCCCCGGATATGTCTGGTTGAACATTGTATGGGTTCTGTTCCCCGTAGAGGCGGAAATCTTCAATGAAGGCACTCCTCCAAGAGGTCATCTTCTTTCCCTTTTCGACCCTGTTCAACAGGCTCAAGACAACCCCCCATTCGGAGTTGGTCTTGGGGCCCGAGGTAAGGTCCTTCAGAATGATCCCCTTGGTGGGGCATGAAGAATCTCCTCATTTCTTTATCCTTTTCAGCAGCTTCGGGGCTTTTGCTTCGGCCACCCTCTTCCCTTTGCCCAAGGGGACCGGAGGTAGGGAGACGTTCGCCATAAGGTTCGGGCCTGGGAGAACTTTCTCCACGGGAACGGCTCCCTACAGCAACAAACTAACTATATTAGGACTAATGGGGGAGCAATTCCCAATTTGGTAAAGACTGGACAAGCTCAAAGAGCTGATCCTAGCCGCTCTCACCTCCTCAACCACTTCGAAAATCTGCGGTGCGGGTCCTTTGCCTGTGGAAGGCTGTCATGTGCAGCGCAATGACATTGTGCCTGCACAGGTGGTTTGGATAGGGGGCTCCCCTTCAATTGACGACCCCGATGGAACTAGCGTACCCCCTGTCATTGATTCGGAGGGCCCCGCACTATCTGTCTCTCCCTGCTGTCCTCCAGAAGGCGAGCCGAAGCAGCAGCCATGCGCTTGAATCTCGAGCTTGGCATTGTTTCGGTCGAACCTGCAAAAGAAGTGTATAAAGATCAGGGAATGACAAATTCAAATATAAACTTCGTACCCGAACCTTCGGATGGATTCGAACAGGAAAAAACACCCTTCGGGATTGGGGCTCCGATCCTGCCCACGACCCTTATTGCTATTTATCTCTTCTCCCGAAGCAGATCTACCCGTTTAAGACGCGCTTCGGGAGAAGGAATCATCGCTAGCGTATCTACGATGTGTTGACGAGAGGGGTTGAACCTGGTTCGGTCCAACTTACCAATGGGCGGGTGGGTTATAGCAGGCCACACCTTGAATATGTCCTCCTTCGGGACCGTGATCCACACATAGTAGGACTCCTACTCGTGAAGGGACTCCTCCTTATCTACAATAGCGCACTCTTTGGTACGCAACGCTATATATAGTACAACTCACGACACCCTAATAACCCCTTACCCCTTCGGGACTCGACCAAGAACAAACTGAAAAAACATTCTAAGGTCGGGGCTACTCCTTGCTCGTGGCAATAAAAAATAAACGCCACTATGTACACGTAGCTACCAGGAAACAAAGCAAAATTCGGGCAGTGGATCTCCCGAAGTACGGCCGCTACGAACTTGTGTAGCGGAAAACACAACCCGCACTTCAGGGAGGCGTAACTTACCGGAATGGCACTTTCCGGAACGTTCATTTCCACTGGAAGGAAACATTGAACATCTTCCCGTCCCTTCCAAATTGAATAATGAGCGGGAATCGAAAACAAAGATCTAAGTTCTTTGATATCCAACTCAGACATGGCCGGGTATCTCATCCAATGAGGAACCATGTCAATTACCTTAAAGAAAACTGGTCGAAATGGGTTGAAACGTAGACAAGAACGAAGATGCAGAGCGTTTCTGGCGTAGTCAATTTTTTTGCAAAATGACGGTGAGGATGAAAAGTCCCCGAAACCCCGATTTAAATAGTAATTTCCCGACCAATAACAAGATGCCATGTAGGATTATCGTAGGCGGTTGCAGTCCGTATGCACTCATCACGCCTGTCAGGTAACAGAATACGGAAAGGCGCAGGTCTGGATATCAACATTTAAATAAAAATAACATGAAAATGACCGTTACGATATGTTGAAATTGAAAATCCATATTTCCAATTGGCTAAGTATAGGCTCGGTCCCTTGGATGCTTATTACAATCATCCTATGTTCGCCCGAACATAAATAACATTATGTAATCGGCCTTGCGTCACCATTACAATGGCGACCATGCCCGAGGGGCTAGTGATGAGGGCTCCAGGACCGGGTATTCCGCAATGGCTAAGGTCCAGTTGCATTGGGCCAACCCAGATAACAAAAGGCGAACTCGCGCAGCCCAAAATCCTCAGATTAGCATATTTGAAACAACTGGCCCGATGGCCCAACAATATTTTAGGACCGAAGCTGGACTTAGGCGGAATTAGGAATATCCGAGGACCGAGCTCGAAGATCGGTCCAAACAGTTACGGCCCACGCATTTCATGCTCCAGGCTGTCACACGCTTTCCACGCTTCTGGCCTTTTCACGCGGATTGCGCTTCGATCCAACCCACGTTTCCCAACATATGAAAACAACATCCGAAAACCTTGTCAGAGGCTGTTACTATGAACCCCCAAACTCCGATCCCTTTAGGCAGGGGGACACAGGCGGATAGCCGTATCAACCAAGTCGATCCCGATCGAACCAAGTCCAGAAAGAAACCAGGGATGCCGGGTAAAGGGGGGACAGTGCCTGTCCAGGGCAGAGCCACATACTCAGCGCACGGCAAGCTAGACAGCGTGCCTGCTAGAATTGTACAAACCTTCCTCAGCCAGAAGACAATCGGCTAGAGGCGCCGAAAGGCCTGACGCCGCGCAGCCAAATAGAGTCATACCGACAGTGTCCCCACCCGACATAGGCTGATTTGGCCGCATGAGACAAACACAAAACGACACCCTCGTGTTCACACATCGAAGGAGGCATATAAAAAGAACACTGAGGAAGAGGAGAAAGGACCGGCCCTTGTTGTTTCCTCTAGAGTATTTTCCTTACCACGCTATTTTTAATCATCTCTCTTTGTAACTTACGGTTTGATTAGTGAATCGACTAAGGACGTTTCTAGCTCTTAGTCAAGTGATTTTTTCCCAATTTCTAGAGATTTTCCACTATAAAATTGTTGTGTTCTTTTCCTTTTTATTCATTATCGTTTCCCCCACATTAAATAAATTAAAACCTAGTTCGTCGTACAACGAACCGGACGACTGTTGATACCTCTGGTTTTTTAAGCACAACAATAATCAATAACAAAATCTCAAAAACTTAGATAGTTGGCTTACGTAATTGATAACTTAATCAACAACATAATGAATAACAACATGAGAATAATTGAGAACGTTTGTCTTACGTATCAATGAAACATTCTAACTATATAGTTTAGATGATGATATAATTATGAAAGATGTGAAAATATTCTACAATATTTATCATATCTTTATGATATATTATACATCTAAATATTCTTAATATCTTCCATATATGTACCAAATTATATATTTCATATATATTCTTCTATATATTACCTATATTAAGCAATAACCAATCTTTCCATCTTACGCACTCACTCTATGTTTTCAAACTGGTATTTATTATCGAACAGAAAAATATGCGATTCACTAAGAACCGATTCAAACTGTGGTTCGAATGTTTTGAACCGAAAAAATTTAAAAATATCTTTTTCTTAATTTCATCAAATAAATCTAGGAAAAAATTCTATCAAATATCACAATCATCATCCACATGTACTTGGATCATCTTCCCCAAGCAATTCCAAGTTAATAAATTTCACAGTCATTCTCAACTTGATTCATTCTCGTAAAATCCGAGCCCTAAATCTGTATAGGCATTAAGTAAGGGATCTGCTGCTTTAATTCTTACTGTCTAATGTCTATTTGACTTCCTGGAGAACATAGAAACGAATTGCTAATTCGTTGCTGAACAATTTGGCTCACAACCATAAGTTCTCAAGTGACTACAAACCTAATGTTCCACATTAAGCATCATAGTCATGAACAACTCGAAAATCAAGTATTGGAAGAACCCAGACTTATAAATTCATTTACCCAAACTTGAGAAGAATAAAATAACAAATATACCGGAAGAACCTAGACTTCAATTCAAGAACTACTATGTGCGGCTACGGGTCCTACTTGAAACTGGAACAAGACAAGAGTCATCAGTCATGGCCTCACGAGACATCCCTATTGCAAAGTCATTGCAAGATTTGGAGAAGAAGAGGTCCGCGTGAAATAAAAACACAAAAATCAGAAAACCTAGAAACTTACAAAATAACACAGTGAGGTTGAACCAAACCGGAAAAAAAGCGGTTCGGTTTGAAAACATAGCACTCAATAATCAAGTGTTTCATTTCATTTGCCAATGGCTCAAATGCTCACCGATTGATACTACAGCTATGCGATCCAAGTTTAGTTTGAACGATCATGCTCAATCATTCCTGGTAACCAAACTTATCAGAATCATTATCAATCGATATAAACATTCTATATTGGGTTTGCTTCCCCTATCTATCACATCTTATGACCTAATCATCGATTTCTTTTGTGAACAATTTTATAGATACATTGTTGAAGATAAAATAATGCTTCAAATTGTTGGAGTAGGCCTAATAATCATTATTCTCCTAGTGATCTAGCAAAATCTATTTCCAATTTAGAATCTATATCTTCAAAGGAGTTTATTTTTAAGAAATTATTCTTAAAATAGAACATCCCCGCTATGTTCTCTAGATTCTAGAAAATAGAAATTGCTTGCTCTTAAATGTTCTGATAAAAGTTGTCAAAAACGTCAAATTTAATAGTTTATCATTACTTCAAAATATTCAAGTAATGACACTTTTATGGATATGTTTTCATGGTAAGCACAAGCCCACTCCTGGAGGCTAGAGGGGATGTCCCCTGGAGTTTTGATATGCCTCAGTTAAGACTCGCGGGAGATGGATGGACCAACCCGACACCGTGCTAGTACATGTGAGCAACAAAGCAAGGAATACCCCAAGATTTAAGTAACCTTACGATAAGAATTGATTGAGGTTCGACGAGGTAGAGTCGATTCATGCCCCAGGTCGCGGAGCCGCTAATGACTTGTCAAGATTTAACTTAAAAGTAAGAGGTAGTTTTGGGCAAGACATGTCACTGGGCATGTAAAATAGAGCCCGCGTGAAAATGTAATCAAAAACTAAATTGGTCGTGGATTTTAGAAGCAAGTGTATGTGAGGACTGAATTTTGGAAGTAACTAAATTAAGAAAGACATGGGATTGAAAGGTAATGAGGGGTGCCAGGTCATGTAGGGGTGACAAGGTTGAAACATGGGTTGGAAAGAAAAAGGACATCGATAGAGGGAAAACGTCGTAGTTAGGTATAAGCACCTCTAAATAAATGTTAAGGGGTGAAATAGGGATTTCACAATGGCAGAACAAAATCGGGCCAAAAAGAGAAAAACCTTGCGAGTTAACGAAATCCACGATATTTTGCAGAAACACGTGACCAGGCAGAACTACCACATGAATCACAACCTTTGCCAAAACAACATGGCTAGGGCAACTCACGAAGAACCACGTGACTCCTAGAAAAAGAACGAATACGAAAAAGACGAGAGTTGAACAACACCAAACCTAGTATGGACTATAGGGTAACAAAAGGATGGTTTAATTGACTGACCTAGAATAAGAACTAGCCTAATAACCTTAACTATTGTAGGGAACGCATGACTATAAGGTACGCATGATGAATGGTAAAATAATAGAAGGATCATGATTTACGAAATGAACTGTTGTAAAAAACATTTTTGGATATGCTTTTCAGTGGGTGCAAGTGCCTTCCTGGAGGACATGCCTCTTCAATATCTTGATGTGTCTAAGTTAAGACTCGTGGGAGGTGGATAGAAAAACCCGACACCGTGCTAGTACATGTGAGCCACCATGTAATGCATGCCCCCGGATTTAAGTAACATTAGGATAAGATACTACTGAGGTTTGACGAGGGAGCGGTCGGTTCATCTCAAGGTCGGGGAGGTGCTAATGACTCGTCGAGATCTAACTTAAAGCTAAGAGGCGGTCTTGGGCGAGACTAGGCGATAGAATTGGTATTTTTAAGAGCTTTGGGTCAAATTGACTGAAGCTGGGCTACTGGACCTTAAATTGACCTATTGGTCATAGTTTTCTATAAATATAGGTCCTTAGGTCTCGGAAAAGGGTTCCAACTCTTGGCATGTATCCCAAGGCAAATTTTTTGCATGAACTTGCCGCGGTACTCACGTGTACTTGCTTTTCAGGCCTCAGTTGTGTGAACTTGTTGTTGGAGTCGCGTGAACTTGCTCCCAAACCTGAGTCACGAGTATTCGTCCCCGTGAGTTGCGTGATTTTGCTATGTCACGGCTTTTCGTTCTATTTCGTTGGTTAATGGGTTTCGTATCTTATTTCACGGAGACATGATCAGGTCTCGGGCAAGCATGGCCACTCGCTAGTTTTTGCATGACCTCACTCGCGTGAACTTGTCCACTCGCGTAGATTTGGCCTGACAATGTGGACTATGCGGAATCAATCGTTTTTTGGATTTTATCCGTTCAGATTTTTTATATCTCTTGATTGTACTTGTATCTTTTGATTGTCATAGTGAAAACTAAGGTAGAGTTTTGCTCTTTCGATGACGTAAGCTCACACATTGTGGGTGCAAACTCGTATATCTCTTGTGTCTCCACATTAATTAAATCGAAGTTAACAACTGAAATATGAATGATCAAGAACAAAAATCATAAAATATTTTTAGACTAAATCAACAGTAATGCGAGGTGTCAGTTCATAAATGACTAAAAAGGTTGAAAATGACATTGAAGAGGGACTAAGTTGCACATATGTATAAGTGTCTCTATAAAAAAGGTTATGGGGTGAAATAGGGGATCTTAAAAAGTAATGAACGAAATTGCATGGAAACGAGCAAACCCCTTAAGTGAATGAGATTCTGGATGTTTTACCAAAACCACGGGACTCACAACCTTTTGAAAAACAGCGTGACTAGCTGAACAAAACCACGCGGCCATAGGCAAACTCGCGATGTTTTGGAAAAACCTCACGACCACATTGCATAAATACGCGACTAATGGAAACTTAAGACATTTTGGTAGAACCGCGTGACCAGAGAGCAAAACCGCAAGACTAGTGGCAACTCACGTAATTTCCAAAACACACGACTCTTTGCAAAACCGTGTGAATACGGAAAGACTAGATTAGAACAACACCGAACCTAGCACAGACTCTATACTAACCAATGGATCGTTCAATTGAGTAACCTAGGATAAGAATCAAACTAATAACCTTAAGTATTGTAGGGAACTTAAGAGAATTTCACGACAAAAAACTAAGGTAAGCCGGATGAACGATAAATAATGGGAGGTTCACGTTTTAAAAATGAAGAGATAAATAATGGGTGCTTGAAGAGGTTAACTACACTAAGCTATGATTCGGGGAAGATAGACGCACGTTTTAAGGCAAGACATTCCACAAGTTTAAAAGCATAAAGTTATGATAAGAAAGGCATAGCCGACTGGAGTCCAACGATTTAGTGCTAAATTCATGCCTTGGGTGGGAAGGCAATAATGGCTCTTCGAAACATTACCGAAAACTAATAAGAGTATTGGGCGAGACATGTCATCGAAAATCTACAATAGAGTCTATAATAAAGAGTAAATGACACATGATAAGAGACTAAGAATTAAGCACGAATTTTAAATGTTTTCCTTACATTACTTTAAATGTTTTAAAGAGAGTTTTACTATTAATCATAACAGCTTTATAAGTTTTGTAGGTAAGCATAAACCCTAATCGGAGATGGGAGATGCTCTTCTGCTAGTCCTAGAGTCAAGTCGTCGACCTGTTTTGACTATATATGATTTCTTATCGTTTTCCATTTTAGTTAAAAAACATGGGGTTTCACCAAGAATAATATTTGAGCGGCTTATGTCTGCTTATTAAGTTGTCATTTTTTTAATGTTTATGTTATTATGAGGTGTGAGTCGAGTAGCCTTACACCCACGACAGGGCGCGGCACTATCACAACCCTTACCCAACTATGCCTAGTTAGGAGGTGTGACAATGTAATGAATCACATATATGTTTTGAGACATGAGTAGAAAGGATGACTAGGAGTTATGATGACAAAACCATACAAAGATGAGGTAACAATGATACGATGTCATGGAACATGATACTAGTAAGTGATATGAATGCATGAAAACAACCAAGAATCATAACACCAGGAACAATTAGGTAAGCTAAATGAAAACACAAATTAAAGGAAGGTTCAAATATAGTTTTTAAAAAAGTTGATACGGTAGTATGAAAGTTAAAGAATGTGAATGAAATAGTTAAAACTTATGGTGAGGTGGAAACATCGAACCACATATCGTGCTCACTATACAGTCGGCCCAAATGTTGGGCATGCATGAGATTTCAAGAATTGTATTCTCAGAACGGAGTGATACATATTATTGAGCTAAACTTAACATGTAAAATGAGGCATATATGCTCGTCAAGCCTACTATAGGCTAACGTTCGGTTTGATGGAACATGTTATTGGGATTGTAAATCTGACTGGAATAAGAATATAAAGAAAAGAAATGTAAAGAAATAATACGAGAAGAAAAAGAAATGTAAAGAGTGATCATGGAAATAGGAATAGGCAAACTCCAAATAATTATGTCACTTTGTAGGTCATGAGGTAGAGATAGAGGTGGGACACCCAACCGCGGAACCATGTAACCGAACCGAACCGGTTTTAATCGGTTAAACGGTGTCGGTTATATTGTTAATCGGTTTTTACGGTTCGGTTTCATATCGGTTAATACGATTATACGGTCGGTAACTAGTTTTATTTATTAATATCGGTTTTGATGTCGATTAACCGATTAAATTATTTAATTAATACACACAATAATTTTCCACCCCCTATCTCACATGTCACAAGGTCATATTTCCATTCTCTAAATAAAAAATTATACTTACTTGATATTAGGGTTTGTATAATTTTTTTATGTTCTGTTGTTGCTATGCATTTAAATATACTCTAGTAATATTTTCGTTTTTTTCTATGATTAAATGCATATTTGATGATAATTTATGAGTATTTTATGTGTTTAGTATTTTATTAGTTTTACGGTTTTCTAGTTTTCTGATTTAAGTTTTCGTATTTCAAAATATTTCTAAGCATCTTTCAAAATATTGAACTCATATGTTTAATTTTGATTATGTTGCATCTTTTTGTTCTTGTTAAATGTATTGCGTTATGTTTAATTTGTTCAATGATAATCTTAAGAAATTATTTATGTAAATGTTTATATTTGAATATTTTATATGATTATTTTTATGTCTAATATTATTTTAGATTTAAGGTATTATATTTAATATTTTGGAATATTTCTAAACATGAAAATAATGAATTATTGTGTTATTTTTTGTGAATTTGTTCATGACAATTTTTTGTGGATTATTGATAAAATGATGAATTCAATAGAATTTTAATGCATTTTTAGATTAATCTGTCATTGTTGCTATAACGTTCTCGAAAGTCAAGTCCTAGTTCCATGTTTGATCTACATTAACATAATTCATTTCTCAAAAGTATGAAAATCGTTCTCGAAAGTATGAAATCAAACTCTCAAAAAAAATATTGAATATGAAACAAAGTTTGTAGAATTTTTTTAAAAAAATTATCGGTTAAACGTTAACCGATTAACCTTCGGTTTTGGTCAGTTTCGGTCGATTATCAATTTATAAAGCGGTTAAACCGTTCGGTTTCGGTTTTCAAATTTTGGGCTTCAAAACCGATTAACCGTAAAAGTTTTGACCGTTTAACCGACCGAATCCCACCCCTAGGTAGAGACTCTGTATTGTTAGAGATGTTTCCATTGATACATTATGATCTTTTTAGAGACTTTGTAGGTCATGAGGTAGAGACTCTTGATTTAGATCTGAGGTTTCGTCGGTTGTCCACATTCGTAGATGCGACACGTTTGTCAACCTTTGTTGTCATTCTGTTTTGGAGTCTAAGTACTTGTTTCGACCTTAATATGTCACTTAAGTTTGAAATCGTGTTTTCATTGCAGTGATCGGGCTAGGCCAGTTTTCGGGGTTTTACACCATCGAAGGATCTCCAAGGCATAGTTACTGGCCTAACAATCAAGAGAAAGTTGCACCAGAGCCACCTAATTTCAAGATTATGAAGCGAGGCCGACTATGTTTAAAGCGGAAGAAATCAGAGACTGAAGCATCATCCCACAATACGCAAATGTTTCTTAACACAGTGGAAAATGAACACATGTGGGAATGCAATGTTGTTGGCCACAATAGGAGAATTTGTGTATCATATGCTCGTAAAGAAGAGAAAAATAAAGATCCACATTATAATTGTCAAGTGAGATCATAATTGAGACTCAGTTTGCTACGCAAAAATTAACAAAAAAACAGGTTTGCATTCTTTATTGTGTTGTTTAGTCATACATAATGCCCATTCAACAATTTTGACAGAATTTGCATACTACAAATGCTCCATTAGAATAAAAACATGTTTCAGTAAAACTAATCAATCCTTTACTATGCACAAAATAGAAAATACTATCAATCCATGACATTGTCAAGTATTACCAATGAGGATGAGGTTGTAAATCCACTATGGAAGTACGCTTTTCTTTATACGAACGAGTTTGAAATTATTTGAATTTACAACGTTAATGTTATATGGTTGTTTGCATGCCATAATGTCGCTATTCATATGGTTCTATTATTATGTAGGAGTGCGATTTTTTGTCTATTTTGCAATGCAAGACTTTATGTCATTGGGTTCTTCCTAAAATGTTTCATCCATTTCATCGCTCATCTAATTTATATGATAAGTTTCTAGGATTGACATGTCAATTAGAAGTCGACAAGGAATATGTATTTTTTCCTATATGCATCGGGTGCGACTTATTAAATTGGTAACTTTATGCTTGTCAATTTGTAATTCATCCATCGTTTTATGGTCGTGGTGGTTGATCTTGTCTTAAAAAATATTTTCTCATGTGATATTGCCCTGGGGTATTTTTGTAATTTATATACCCCGTGAAAGCATTTGACATGTTTTCCAATGTATCTTGAGCTTCTCGGATTGAAATGGCGTCGATGATATTTTCGTAATTTGAACACTCCCAGTTCGTCTAACACATATTTAATGATATTTTCGGTGTTTTTGGATGATTTTGAGTCGAAGTGGCATCGAGGGTATTTCTGTAATTCGGAAACCCAGAGTTCGTCTCACGCAACTCTAATGGTATTTTCACTTTTCTCAAATGATTTCGAGATGAAGTGACTTCGAAAGTATTTTTTTGTAATTTGGATATCCCGAGGTTATATGGCATGACTATAATGATGTTTTGAGTGTTTTTAAAAGATTCTTGGATGAAATGGTGTTAAGGGTATTTTCGTAATTTGGGCGTTGCGGCGAATCCTCAGTGGCAGTTTGGACATCTTTTGAATATTTTGAGCTTGAATCATGTCGAGAGCATTTTTCGTCTTTTCGTGTGGTTAGGGGTCGACCGAGATGCTTCCCCAATGATCCGGGGCATTACGAAATACATCCAGGTGAAATCGAATGTTTTTGGAGAAATGGGCAAAATCGGGTAGAATTGGATAAAGTAGGGCTTTTGACCCAAAGATGAACTGTTGTGTCTCTTTTCTTTAATATCATTTGGCACAGGAAAAAGGTTGGAATCTGAGTCGGAGTTCAAAATAAGAGTTGGAGATCGAGAATCACGCTAAGGCTATCTATAACCTTGTCCGTTTCCAAAACTATTTCTGTAGTATAAATCTCTCTATACATTATCATTCTCTCACATCCATATCATATTTTCTTTCAACTTCTAAAAATTATCACTCATCCACATCATTTTTTATTTCTCTTTCATCCACATGATCACATCTTTTCAAATTCAATTTTATCTTTCTATCTCATCAATTTTATCTATATATTAATCAATTTCTCATTAAATATTACATTTAATTTAATACTTTTAACTATTTCTTTTGAATTTCTTTTTTATTATTTCATATTCCATATTGTTATTTTTTTCGAAATATCCAATCGGAAACAAGTTACGAATTTAAATTAATAAAATATACATAAGTTAAAAATCATTATAATTTTAATTGTGATATTACAAATAATATTTAATTGATTTTATAATATAATTATATAATGAAATATAAATAATAAAACAAAATAAAAAAATGAAAAATGCATTTCCAAGGACAAGGGCGCGCCCAACCCCTTGTCCGCCTAACGTATTTCCATATAATCAAATCGGTGCCCATGTAACCATGGATGTCGATGTGGCGGAAATGGTGGCAGACAATAGCGTATTTCCATACTCTCTTGTCCGTTCTTACAGGTAGTCTAAGTGTAGAAATATGAAGTGAATTTGCTCTTTAAGGTAATTTCGCATTGAATTTGTGAGGTGAATAGTAACACATTGAAAACTGTGGAAAAACTTATTATGATAAAAAAATCAGCTATGAATTTCACAAGAGCACCAAACCCGTGGTGAATGTCATGATGAATAGTGTTGGCGTCTAAAAATATATGGAAATCATATCGTAATTCAAAATCCACTGATTTTCTTCATGAATAGTGTAATAACCCGAAAAATCACGGAGAATCGTAGTGCATGTTGGCTATTACAAAAGGCTTGTTCTAGCCCTGCCAGCCTAGTTTTCAGGAATTATTGAAAAGGAAGCATCTCGGTCTCGACTGCTTGCGACGTGAAGAAGACTCTGCGGTGAATTTGCCCTTGGACCTAAATCTGTGTTGAATTTTTAGTGTGAATAGTGTTGTAGAGCAAAAATTGAGGGGAATGGTGTTGCAATCCAAATCCATGGTAAATTTGCACTTGGAGGTCAAATCCGCGGTGAATTATTGCATTGAGTAGTGTTTCATCGTTTTCGTCCCGGTTTTCAACGGGAGGATCATTTCTCAATCCGGATTAGCTTTAGATAATTTATTTTGATTAGAAATATCATATTTTGTATTTTTGAACTTTATTATAGTGAAACATCCAAGTACATTTTTGCTTTCCCGATTATATAAACCTACACATTATGGGCCCAACATCGTAATTCTTCTTAGCTTAATAACAACAACAAAAAATCTAACTAATCAAATATTTCGTAAAATATTTTAAGACAAGATCCTAAGGTATTTGATCAATCAATTATTTAATTTAATTTTTTTGATTAAGGAATTAGAGAATTACGAGGTTGGGCCACAATATGTGAGCTTACGTTCTCGGAAGAGCAAATCTCTACATTGGTTTTCACTATAACGAAGTCCAAATGATACAATAAATGGGTTAAAGAAATCAAAAAAATGATTTATCGAAATCCTGAACAACTGAATAAATATTATTAACAAAAGCCATGATGATATCTCCAAAATCGGGGTCTCCTGCAAAGACTATTCAAGCCATAAATTCACCACGAATATTATTCACACCGGAAAACAATATTCACCCCAAGTTTTCACTTTTCATGCCGGAAAACACTATTCTCTCTGGATTTTCACTATTTATACAGAAAAACACTATCAATTGCGGATTTTCACTATTTATGTCGGAAAACTATTTATATCTCTGGATTTCTTTTATTCATGCAGGTAATTCACCGTAGATACTATTCATACGGGAAAAAATATTTATTGCAAAAACATTATTGATACTGGAGAACAAAATTTAGTGAAAATACTATTCATGCCAGAAAACACTATTCACCACATATATTCACTATTCAATCCTCAAAATACTATTCGCCGCTGATTTTCAAACTTAGAATTTATTTCGGAACATATGTTGAGATTCCAAACCCTTTCATGTACCTAGAGACCTATAGTTCAAGTCTTGGTCAAAAGCTCACTCATATTCAATTAGGCTCAATTTACCTATTTACTCTAAAAACACTCGATTTCAGCCATATGTCTTTCGTAATGTCCTAAATTATTTGGGAAGTGTCTCGATTGACCGACTGACCATTTAAAAAGATGAATAAACTCTCGACATATCAAAAGATATCCAAAATATCACCGAGGATCCGAAGCAACTACTTTTGGGGTGTTTAAATAACGAAAATACATTCGATACTATTTCAGTTCAAAATCATCAAAAAAGACTCAAAATATCATTAGAAATTTGCCATGCAAACTCGGGGTGTCCAAATTACCAAAATAACATAACGTCACTTCATCTAAAAATTATCCAAAATAGTGAAACTACCATTACAGATACTCTCGACAAACTCAGAGGTATCCAAATTACTAAAATACCATCGACATAATTTCACCTCGAAATCATTTGAAAGCACTCAAAACATCATTAAGGACATGCTACACGAATTTGGGGTGTCGAAAATACGAAAATATCATAGGTTCTATAATCACATATGTACATTAAAAGAATTTACATTTAAAATTCATTTTCAACATAAATAAGAATACATTACGTATTTGAAGAGCAAATGAGCAAACCAATGTTTAATAGTAGAAAATTTTAACATTTATTTCTCAACACAAAACATCGGTTTGTTTCAGTATTCGTAATTATCTTCTCGTCTTTAGCAAAAATCATATGTACATAACAATATTTCAACGTATCAATTTCAAATAATCAATAACCAAGAAAAAACAAATACAAAAATTCTATCAAGGCTAAAGATCGGGGCCAATTATGCAAAAATGCATAACAATACAGAATATTAGGATACACTTAAAAAAAGGGGTATTACATCTAAAACTTTTAGAATTTAGTAGATCAAAAACACAATTTTTATCAACTTCCGATGACCATTATACTATTCCAAAGTTTGGGGAACTCACATACTCAACTCAAATTTTTTTAGATTAAATATTTTTTCATAAGTGATTGTAAAATAATATAATCAAAAGATGATATATTTATTTATATTTATTTGTAGATATATAAAAATATTAGTATTTATTTAAGTTCTAATAATTATAATACATAAATGCAGGAAAAGTTAAAATAAAAAATTTACTAAATCCGATTGACAATTTTGAAAAAGTAAAAGAAAATTTAGGAGCCAACTAATTAACAATTTGGATACCAGTAAAGGGTGTTCCTTGGTGAAGCTGAAGGGCAACATCTCCGACAATCTTAGCCATGGTTCTATAAGAGAGTTCAGTTACTCCACCAACATGAGGTGTTATGATGACATTGGAAAACTTCAATATGGGATCATTCGGATCTAATGGCTCATTCCATGCAACATCAATTCCTAATCCCCCCAAATGGCCAGATTCTAGATTCTTCACTACGGCACTGTAATCTAGCAGCCCGCCTCGAGATATGTTTACCAGCAAACATCCCTGTCAATGACACTGTTATTTGTCTAGAAAAACATAGGATAATGTAATTGTAAAAAAACTCCATACCTTTTTCATGGATGATATGTAGACATCATCAACAATTCCTGCCTGAAAGTGAATCCAGTAAAAATGAGTAAACAAAATGGTGTTAGTTGTAACGAGAGACGAAAAATAATGTTACTGTTTCACAAGTCATGGCCAAACAGCAGACAACAATGTCCGAAGCGCCTGCAAATTTTAGAATATCATCATGTCCACCTCTTACATCTACTAGATTGCTGTCTGCGGATTTAGATAGTGTTAACAGACAGACATGTAAACGTGCCTTGAGTGTTTGGTCAAGATGATACCAGAGTTAGACGTCCAACATCTTTTCGTAGCAAGTAGTTTTACTCCAAATGGGCGCAAACGTTTTGCTAAATGAATTCCGATATTTCCAAATCCCATGATGAATACCTACATCATAACACTATCATTCTTTACCTGTTTTTATGATAGATTTCAAAAAATATGATAAACACAAACCGTCTTTCCAAGTAGAGTGTCACCAACTGGATCTCCAAGTACTCTACTTCTCACAGCAGCCTGCATCTCATTCTGCCAAAGAAAACTACATTTAATTCAACCTAAGAAACAAATGGAGGAAGATGCAGCTCAGATTGAAATTCTTGGAATTCCGAAGCACTCCATAGGAACCCTTTAATCTCTTTTTAGTCCCCATTTATCTGTCCTTCCAAAACCAATTTCCCCTGTTTCTACTATAATTCATTCTACATGTTAGTTCCATGTTTTTGTAATCTTCTGTTGGCTTGGTAACAACTAAGAGAATTTTAGCCTATAATTTGTTTCAAATATCATTTTTGTTTTCTAAGAAAAACCTAAATTTATCACCCTTGTAGTTTTGTAGATGCATTTCTTAAACTATAAAACATGTAACAGGTGAACTATAAAACTTAAATTGACTCAACCTGCTTACGAAGTAGGCCCAACATCAGATAAATGACCATTTCAGCGCATGAAGCTGCATTTCCAGTTTCATCACTAGGAATTCTAGCAACTTTTATTCCACGTTCTGTAGCTGCAGTTATGTCGATACCTTCACAACGCAAAAAAAACCAATATTCAATATTAGAATTATGAAAAATAGTTAGTTAACTATGGATGATATCATAGTTCTAAGTCATGCCTTCTAACCCAACTCCATATTGCATGATGAGCTTCATCTTGGTTGCTTTTTGGATGATATCCGAACTCATCATCAGAGTTTTAACAACGCAAATATTGTAGTTTCCAATCACATCAGGAACATTATCCAATGGCACAACATCAACCTACCAAAGAATACAGGGATTCACAACCTGGAAGTCTAGAGTCTGAAAAGCTATCCATGGCAGACCACTAAAAGCATATCAAAGAGAACAAAGAGGAACCTGTACAGATGGATTGTTTTCCAAATACTCAATTGTATAATTATGAGAAGCAGCGAAATGTGGACCGCAAAAAAGAATTCGGGTGAATGAATTGCAGTTGTCTTTCGTCATATCTACCACTTTTCCTACAAACCCTGTAACGAGAGGAAAAAAAACTTAATAACAAACCATATCCACAATGTTTTTGAAATGCTGTCAGCAGAACTAGTAACAAATAATAAGAATAATAACGTCAATAATCAAGAGGAAAAGCTTTAGAAAATAATATATTATAATGTTAATAACAAACCATAACATTTTCATGGTTAATACGTAGAGAAAAAACTTTAACATTCATTTGTGTTTATGACATTCGTAAAAGCACCATATAATCAATTTACCAAATGAAATGAACTTCAGGTAAACAATTCATGTCAACTTTCTCCTTAAGGGAAATTCTAGGGGCTTTTATACCATGGTCACTCGTGAACTGAGGTTCACTTGTTCATTTTACATCGGATGCAAAATTACGTCACATATCGACCATACGGTTGAATATTGGAAAACATAATATCTCCTTTATAGATTTGATTTATTAAAAACATTGTGCATGGGAGTTCATATATATACACATATCCCCTGATTTCGTAACTATAATATCCACCGTACACATGGCAGACACCATATGATACTACGTGAATACCTAAAGTAATATTTGAGATATTGACTTTCCATCACTCTTCAAGCGTTACGTGTGTAAGTCCATCATGCAAAGCTTGTCGGGTATGTAGTCGAACCTCACTCATTTGAATCCCTTCGTCAGTATTTTAGTGAGTTGCTCTTTGGTCCCGATCTTCTTTGTGTTTATCTCTCCCGATTGGATTTTATATCGCACAAAATGATAGTCCATTTCTATGTGCTTCGTCCGTACATGAAACACTAGGTTGCTCATCTGTAGTGCTACTTGGTGGTCACGGTATAGAGGTGTTGCGCCAAGCTGCTCAACATTAAACTCTTTCATTAGCCTTCGTAACCAAGTGACCTCGCTTACAGTTATAGTCATTGATCTATACTCAACCTCTACCATTGATCATGCGACCATTGGCGGTTCTTTGACCGCCAAGTGATCGGTTCCTCTCCAAGCTGAGTGAAGATACTTGTCATGGATCGTCGAGTGAGATGACATGTCCCCCAGTCAACATCACAATACGTTGTTAGGTTGAGGTTTCCCACTCTCGGCAATATGATCACTCGTCCATGTGCTTTCTTCAGATACGTTAGAACCCCTAGTGCAGCCATTTTGCTACTGCCATCGGGATTGTGGACGTGATGGCTTAACACATTTACTACAAATGTGATGTCTAGTATAGCAATCACGCTACCAATCTCTTGTAGCTCCCATCGGTCATTGGAACTATCAACTGTGGAGTGATGATGTTTGTCTTTTGATTGATCGACATGCCTACCGATCGACATTCGGGCATTTGAGTCTCAGTCAAAATGTCCAATGCATACTTATGTTAACTCAACGCAATGCCTTCTTTTCAGTGCCATATCGATCCCCGTAAGTACTTGAGTTGTCCGAGATCCTTGATTCCCAAACGAATATCCAATATCTTCTAGATCATATGTCAATCATCGTCGGAGCTTGCTAGGATCACACATCCACGTATATGAGTGGCACAACAAATCGGACCTCCGTCTTGTCTATGAATAAGGATGATCAACTTTTGATTGTAAAAATCTCAAACTTTGAAAGCCTCTGAGAACTTGTGATGCCAATTCCGAGAAGCTTGGCGAAGACCATAGATAGACATTCTCAATCTACACACTCTTGTCTCCCTCTATTGAGCAAAGACGTGAGAACTTAAAATCTCTTGGAAATCACCATGTAGGAAGGTATCCAACTAATGAGCTGTCTATCCTTTAATAGCTGTCACCTGAAGGAGACATTGAACGGTGTTAACTTTGCCAAAAGGGCGAAAATCTCATGGAAATCGATGCCTTCCTCTTGAGTAAATCCATGGCAACTAGGTGTCCCTTATAATGTTCAATTTCTCCCGTTGATTGATATTTGATCTTGTACAACCGCTTAGAATCCACAGTATGCTTCCCTAAACCCTAAGGAACACCACTCTCAACACAAGCAACTCTACCTCTTGCTGGAGAAGACGAAGAGGATGATCCACATGAATCCCTAACTTCAATAGACATTGTCTAGTAACCACCACTTAAATTGCCTAAAGAAGTTATTCAATTGCATACAATTTATGGAGAGTCTGGAAAACCACCTGTATCATCCATCGTCACTTGAACAGAGATATCCATATCCTCATCAACGTCGGTAGTACAACATATTTCTCAACGAAAGCTTTGCATATTTGATATCACTACCACACTCTCCTGCAATCCAACTAATGATAGCCACCCCAGGAAGCAACAATACCGTTAGCAATGAGGTGTGTGTATGTGATTGATAGCCACCCCAGGATTTTCATTGGACTCTAGAAAACCACCCATCCTGTTTCTTTTAGAATATTCAACTTACTTGTTGCCTATGATACGATTTTGGGAGGCAATTGGTTGCTCCACAATAAATGGTGATAAGGCAATTACCCTATCGTGCCTAAATTTTACAATCGAGGTAGCTCTGATCTGCGCTCGAGAAATCCAAAAAATCATGAGGAAGCCTTCCACTTGCTGGCTTGGTCGCCTTTATACCATAGACTCATCCCCCATACCAGATCCTTTCGTACACCCACTCATCCAATCCATACTCCTAAACTTCTTTGGGGTATTTCAAGAACCCTCTGCAATGCCTCTTCATTGCCCAACTATCATCGGTTCGCTTACTGCTGGAAGCTCAACTTATGAAATTTACACCCTATAGGATTTCTCACCATCTTATAAACGAGTTGGGGAAAATTATCAAGGAACTGCTAGAGTACGGTTTCATTGGAACAAGCACCAATCCATTTTATTCTCCAATACTACTTGTATCAAAAAAGGATGGGAATTAGCACATGTTTGTTGACTATAGATACCTCAAGAGATGTCGATAAAGCATCCCTTCCCTATTCCACTAATTGATGATATACTTGACGAAATACACGGTGCTAAGTATTTTCCAAACTTGATCTTTATTTTGGATTTTTTCAAGTATGAATGCATCATAAAGATGTCTTCAAAACTAGTTTCTCTACGCATTTAGGGCACTATGAATTTCTCGTTATGCCCTTTGGACCCGCTAATGCTCCATCAACATTCCAATCTCTCATGAATTCTGCTTTTGCTTCAGTTAACGGTAAGTTTGTTCTTGCTATTCTATGACATTCTTATTTATAGCAAACTTGGTGTGAACATATGATCACATTACCCGAACCTTGTTTATTATACAAACTAACCATCTTTTTGCCAAGTAATCAAAGTTTTCTTTGAGCCAGCTTTCTATAAAGTACTTAGGTCATATCATCACACAAGAAGGTGTTGATACATATCCTCAAAAAATTTCCAGTATGATCAAGTGGCAGATCCCTAAATAACTAAAGGATTTGCACAAATTCTTGGGGCACAATGGTTATTCTCGTTGCTTTATTCGACATTATCGACTCATTAGTGGGCCTTTAACTCAATTTCTTAAAAGAGATAGCTTCTTATGGATAGGTCAATCCACACATGCTTTCAATTTCCTTAAGTTTGTCACCTCCTCCCCAGTTCTAGCATTGCCATACTTTTCTCAACCCTTCATACTAGAAACAGATGCATGTGATAGTGCGATGGGGTGTGCTCAGGCAATCTGGACGCTCTCTATCTTATTTTTCTAAAGCCTTGGGGGGAAAATTCTGAGGATTTTTTATTTACGAGAAGGAACTAATTGTTGTAGTCCAATCCGTTTTCATGGCGAAATTATCTCATCGGAAAATTGTTTTATATTCGCAGCGATCATCAAAGTTTACAATTCTTAAAGAACCAACGTTTTGGAACTCTATGTGGCCGCAGACGCCCTATCCGGATGTGTCTCACGTTACACCATTTCCACTATGCAACTTGACTGGCTTAAAAAGAAACATGATTCACAAGCCAATGATCCTCACCTTGCACCTATACTTAAGGGCAAGCTTTTGCACCCATCGGCTTTCCCAAAGTACTCCCTCCATGGTGGACTACTATCTTACAAGTCACGACTTTGCATCGCCAATGACTCGAACATCAAGGGTCGAAAATTTCTATCTCTACATGCTATCTTGTTGGTGGGCACTTGGGAATCACTACCACGTACCAACGTATAAAAGCTATTTTCTATTGGCCTAGAATGAAACATGACATTACTTCTTGGATACAATCTTGCGAAATTTGCAACCGTATTCATCTCGATCGCTCCGCATCCCCAAGACTACTTCAACAACTTCCTATCCCTAAAAATATTAGGATAGCATTAGTATGGACGTCATTGAAGGCTACCTTTGTCACAATAAAAAAACTATATCTTTGTGTCGATCGTTTCACTAAGTACGCTCACTTCATGGTTCTCTATAATCCTTATTCAACCAAAGATATAGCGACTATCTTCATAGACAATATTTTCTGACTTCATGGTTTTCCCACATACATTATTTCTGATCATGATGCAATCTTTACAACCACTCTCTGGATAGAATTATGCTGACTCATGGATATCCACCTTTGCCAATCAACTACTTGATGGGAACCGAGGGATTGAGTATGACATAAAGGTCGCAGCCCATATAAGATAGCTGGCCCAAGGTAAAGGAATGGTTCGCTCTTAGTGATTTTGAGATCCAAACCCAATTGAATCGAGATTGCCCAAGGTTGGCACACTGGAGAACCACCATTTCCAAAAACAGTTAGGAAATTAAACCTATAATCAGATCGATAATTCAAGGAAGCTCTGGTACAGGATAAAACCTTGGCTACAAATATATATTCACTATTGAATATACACGAGAAATACATGTTGTGTTGGTGTATTGAAACAAAGGAGATTATCACTCCTTTTATAGGCCAAGGAGAAAGATAAACCTCCCCCAAATCACAACTAGTTTACCACCAACCCATGGTTGGTATGGCCGGTGTTGACCACATGCTATGAAACATGTGGTTATTGATTGTATCTAACAATGTCCCACTTGAAGTCAACACCATCTTCCTCTTGACTTGCATTTGATCTTACTCTCGAGTAGTACTACAACATCTTTTGATGTTGCCATCGAGGATGACCCTTGATCCATAATTCTCGAGAGGGGGACACTTTAGGAAGTTTTTGAGCCAAACCATCTTCTGTGTTGCTTCTGAGACTGCCACATACTCTGTTTCTGTGGTTGAGAGTGCTACGCATTTTTGTAATCTAGACATCTAACTCACAAAAATACCTCTCATCGTGAATAAGTATTCAGAGGTACTCTTTCGAGTATGAAGATCACCGCCGAGATAAGCATTAGTGTATCCTACGAGCTTAATACCTCCTCAACTTAATGATCGATGTCCTTTTCAAGTATCGAATCAGTGACTTAACTGATTCCCAGTGCGTCTCGCCTAGGTTTGACATGAACTTGCTCACAACTCCCACAGCGTAAGCAATGTCTAGTCTTGTACACATCATTGCATACATCAAGCTCCCTACTGCAGAAGCATAAGGGACCCGGGCCATGTGTTCGATCTCCTCAATCGTCTCAAGTTGTGCTTTTGAGAGTTTTATTTGTGCTCCCAAAGATAATCTCCGAGTTTTCGTCTCTCCCACTTGAAATCGATCAACTACTTTCTCGATATACTTTTGTTGTGATAAGAAGAGAACCCCATCCTTTCGGTTTGTAGTGATTTGCATTCCAAGAAATTTTCTTGCAGGCCCCAAGACTTTCATCTCGAATGCCTCTGACAACTCTTCTTTTAAGGGATTGATTACTTTCATGCTCGATCCAGCAATGAGCATGTAGTCCAAATACAACATCAACAATATATATGTGTCATGACTCCTCCTGATGTAGCAACATGTGTCAGTTTCACATATTGTGAAACTAGGATTCCCATGAATTCGTCGAACTTCTTGTACCATTGTATTGGTGCTTGTTTTAGACCATACAAACTCTTGTTTAGTTTGCAGACATAGTCTTCCTTTCATTGAACTTCAAACCCTTCTGGTTGTTTCAAGTAAATCTCCTTCTCCAGATCACCATGGAGAAATGATGTCTTTACATTTATTTGTTCAAGGTGTAAATCCTCAGCTGCTACGATGTCAATTTTTAGTTAGGAAAAATCTCGTTGGTTGACATGAGCTAAATTCAACAAAAATATTCTTCAAATGTCATGCTTAAGGTATGAGCTAGGACTTCAAAGGGTTTCAGCAAAGAAAATTTCGTGCGAAGGAAAGTGGAGAGAAATGAATGAAAGAACACCATGAAAGAGAAGAAAGATAGATTTAGATGTGGAATTTTTATCTAAAGTTCTAGTGGTAGTTTCTCATGATGAGGGTGGTTGCTTTTGATCAGGTTGAGGTTGTATTTCATAGTAAAAGAAAAGAATTTGTCTTGAAGTAAAGAAAGTAGGAGGTAAGTAGGATGAAGGGGAGGAATGCATTAAAACAGTTTTTCATAAGTTCATGTTTTTCTATTGTTTTGTCTAATTTATTGATTTTCATATACATGCTTGTTGATGATGTGCCATACATGTTAGTTTCTTTATGAAATCTAGTTTCATGGAAAAATGATTTTTAAGAAAGAAGTAGTTAGAATATTCATGTTTTCTATGTTTTGTGAGGATGGTCCACAACTGTATAGTTTGTAAAAACTGTATATGTTTTATGTTTTTATGATTTTTCAAGGGCTACAGAGTGCTCAGATGAAAACAATTACTTTTATCCGTTTTTAGCCATGTGAATTGGCTTTTCAAAGAAAGTTGTTTCATGAATTTGGAAGATCATTTGAGGCCTAAAATAGTTGATGGTGTTTTACCTCGACAGATTCCTAAATGTTTTTAGCAAACAATTTTTAAGATTATGTGATGTTATGTGTTTTATGTGAAAATTGAAGGGAGTGTGGACGCACAACCCTGACAACATGTCTCTGACATTGCTTTAGTCAAGTTACATGCTAGCTTGGAAGAAAAGAATGTTAAGGAAGTGATCACAAAAAGGAAAAGATTATTAAGAAGTGTAAGAATTGCCGAAACTTCGGAAGTGTTGATGGTTTGGTCGCACTCGATGTCCACTTATGAAGCTAGGTATCTTATGCAAAGATTCCTTAACCCGAGGTGATGCGTAAACCAAAGGTTAAAGGTAGGAACCAGTACATTGATATTGGTAAAGAAAGATTAAGAAAAGAGTAGCCTGGAGAGTACTTACGTGATTTGTTATTTCTATGCTTTAAATGTGTTTATGCATCTTATTGTACATGATATATTGGATGGTTTTGAATGTCTCTCTATACCAGTTAATTAAACTCATTTCTTATAGAGGATTCTAGTGAGGATTAGGGAAGGTTGACAAGAGAAGGCAAGGAGGTAGAGAGTCATGATTAGTGGTTTGTTTTTATGTATAGTTGTAAAAACATAACGCTGCGTTTTGTTTTGTTGTATGTTTACAAATGATGTTTAGGTTTGTAAGTAAGGTTTATATGAAATAAATAGTTGTACATAGCTCATATTATCAAGTGAAAGAATTAAGTCATGTATGCGAAAGTTAAGAGCCTTGTGTTCATTATCTTGAGTATTGGACACGGCATGTCTTGCCTTCAAATATAGGGCATTATACTTAATAACGGATTGGAGCAATATCAACAGAGGAAATCAACTATCATTCCAATATAAGGAGGAAGGTTCCAAGATCTAAGACACACTCTGTTTTCCACTTCCAAGACGAATTTCTGTTCATATCATCCTACTTTTCCCACAATTATTCTGATTCTTGTTCTTCCCTTTTATCCTGATCACTGTTGTATTGCCCAGTCCATCTTTATTGAATTTGTAGAGAGGATTCATTCTCAACATTGTGGTTTATTCCCTTTTTCTTTGGGGTTTTCCACGTTAAATCGATGTGTCTTCTCGTTCTTTATTTTTATTAAAGTTGTCTTCACAAACAACAAAACTCAAAACCTGATCTTGATAATTTATTACGATCAGAATCCGGTGACTATTGATATCCCTAAAAAGGAACCACAAAAGTTTGGTGCCGTCTGTGAGATCCGATTGTTAGGTACCTGGCCGGCGGAATCCTCCCTGACTAGCCTTCAGAGGCTAGAAAAATTAAGTTTCGATCCAAGAGATATAACATCAAAAGGGGATATCTCTTTAAGAAGAGATTTGAAAAGACCATGGGAGAGAACAATCTACTATCACAATGATGAATACATAGATACAAAACATACACTCCACACCAACACTACTTCTCAAGGAATGTAGCAAGAAATGTGGCAATCCAACATTCACCACAAATACAAACACCCAAAGATTTAATGAAGAAGAAAATACTCAATCTTGCCAGAGATTGAGAACCCATGTGAAGATCCACTCCAATTTTTCTCCTCCAAGCCAAAACCCTTTGTTCTTTGTGAATGTGAAGTTGAAGAGTTTCAAATCCCGTTTGCCCTAGACCCACCTAACTTTGGGTACTTTTGCAAACTAGTCCTTAGTTTGTTATTGATTTTTCTTGATTATGGGTAAATAACATGCTAATTGATTTTTCTCCTTCAAAGTTGATGATATTGGATCAGTATCACAACTTCCTATCTTCCATCTCTTCCTCCCTAACTATCTTAATTTCTCTTCCTCCCCTTGACGATTTAGGATCGTCACACCTGAAGGGGAAAATGCAGATCGGAAGAACACGTTCTTTATTGTGTTGTTGTGAGTTGTTATTCTCACGACAGCAAATGGAAGAACAGAAAAGAAAAACTGTACATCTAAATAAGCTCACATGATAAACATACAGGCGCAGGAGATTTATGGGTTAAAAAAACGATTTTTACCTTTAGATGATGATGTCCCTGCTTTCAAGAGGGCAGCCTTAAGAGCTGAAAATGAAAGAAAATGCATAATAAGATCTGGGTATGATTTGCCGATGCATTGCAGTTTGTAACGAAGGACGAAAGGGAAATGAGCGTTTAGCTGCGTGAACTCTCACGCAGTGACTGTAATTGTAAGTGGGACGGTTTTAGACCAATAAGAAATGAAAACCTATCAAAGAAGTTAAATACTTAAATTACCAGAAACCCTAGTGAACTTACGAAAATCCGAGAATGCGGAGAAGTTTGGGGAAAATCCCGTACCCAGTGATCGGTCGGCCCCCCAACGTTGCTGCTACCTCCGATGCAGCTGCTTTCTCGACCTCATCCTCCGGTGGCGGTAGAGGCCGTGGGATTGTGTCGCCGTTCCAATTCACGGGCGGCGAGCTGCCTAAAGATGATCCATCTAAAAGTGGACAAGCCGATTCCAAGACATCAAGTGCGCCGCCTCCACCGCCGCATGGCCGTGGCCGAGGCCGGGGTCAAGGGCAATCACTTCCTTCGTCTCTCATTTTGCCATCGTTCTCTTCCATCTTCACCAATGATTCAGGGACTCCTCCTATAGGCCGGGGAAGTGGAGACGTAGCCGTAGAGGCGACGAGGGTAGTGGATTCCGGTTCGCAATCTTCTTCGACACCTAAGAGGCGTGTTGGGATTGTTGATTCTGAAGATGTGAAACCAGATAAAGACCTTCCAGGTGAGATTCTAAAAATCTTATCCGGTGCTGGTCGGGGGAGGCCCGCAATTCCACCTGTTGCTGCACCTGGGAAGACGAAAGTTGAGAATAGACACATTAGGCAACAGCAGCCAAGATCATCAGCGATGTCCCCTCAAGAGCAATTGAGTCAGGAAGAGAAGGTATTGAAAGCAGTGGAAATATTATCTAGAGATGATCAAAAGCCAGGCGCTGGCGCACCTGGAGCAGGAGCTACGAGTGGTAGAGGCATGCGTGGGGATATGGGAAGAGGACGAGGAAGAGGTCGTGGGGAAAGAGTTGGAGGAAGAGGTAGAGGTGTTGATAGATTTGCAAAGTCGAATGGAGAAGAAGGCGAAGACCCATTTTTCGGTGATCCAGAAGATGAACAGAGAGTTGCTGAAAAGCTAGGTCCGGAAGTTATGAATCAATTGACAGAAGGAATGGAGGAGATGTCGTGCAGGGTTTTGCCTTCTGCATTCGACGATGCTCTCTTGGAGGCGCAGCACACTAATTTTGCAGTAATGAACCAGTTCTTTCCAAGTCTTTGTCTTTTTTATTGGATTTTTGAGATGTGTTCACTTGGCTACATATTCTGCAGTTTGAATGTGAATCCGAGTGGTTTATGGAAGATTTTGGTACTAACCCTGATATTGATGACAAGCCCCCCATTCCACTCCGTGAAGCACTGGAGAAGACCAGGCCGTTTCTCATGCATTATTTGAACGTTGAAAACCATGAAGAATGGGAGGTAATGGAACCTTTATCAATCAGCATTATCTTTGCTGCTTATTTTCTTTTGGTATTTCAGCTACTAGATTATGAGATCCATTTTCTCGATTCAAGCACATAATGTTAGCATGTTGTTGTTATTGGCTGTTCACTGATGTCTTTTTTTGTTTTCCTTATTTGAAGATATCTTCGCTTGACTTACAACAGTTTTGTTCTCAATTTTATCATTCGATAATCTTTACTTTGTTTTATCCATTGCTTTATCCTTTTGCAAGATCTCTAAGCTCTTTCCCCATTGTGATTTTCCCCCTTTTATTTGTTATATCTCTTGTTTATATGTATTTCAATTTACGTTCCATGGGTCTAAATTCTTTAAATGTCAAGCCTGGAATCTGAATTCACCCGTAACTCCTTTTTTGTTAGTTTTTGCACTCTATTTATGCCAATAGTCTTCCTTAGAAGGAAATTTTGCTTATTATTGACTTGATTGCTGTTACAGAAAATCATTGAAGATGCTATGGAGACAGCTCCGCTCATCAAAGAGATTGTAGACCACTATGGTGGACCAGATAGAATAACTGCGAAGCAACAACAAGCAGAGCTTGAGAGAGTGGCCAAAACACTTCCAGCTAGTGCACCTGATTCTGTGAAGCGCTTCACAGAAACAGCTCTTCTCACATTACAGGTAGCCATCTTTTAATATTCATATGGTTTCTCGAACTATTTTTTTGATAGTCTAAACAAGCTTCTTAAACACCCCAAAGGCCTGTGTTTCTTTACTCCTATGTTGGGAAATTCTTTTGGCCTTTTTTATCTAGAACACATTGTCTGAAACTTACACATCCGTTAAAATACTTTGCCAAAAAATAGTCCTCAGTGATATTTTTTGTCTTATCTCAATGGGACCAAATGTGCAGAGCAACCCTGGTTGGGAGTTTTACAAGAAATGCCAGTTCATGGATAAACTTGTGATGGAGGTGGCTCATCGTTACAAGTGAGCTTAGGGGATCCCTTTACTTAATCGAAGGTCAAGTGGCTCATCAGTCTTAGCCCTTCAACAGCTTGTTTCAACTGATTTTTATGAATGAATCTACAGGTAACATGATAAGTATTTCAGAATACAAGATTTGTTTGTTTCATTTCATGATGGAAAGTCATGTTTGTTTTGTACTTGCCTATTTTATAAAGTGTGTGACTTTTAGATTATCTTTCAATTTTCCAATTTCTAGAAACTTGTCGCAGACTGTACTAAGGAAGTTTACATTTGTCTCAGACTGAGTTGTGAAAAAATTTCAGCAAACAAAATGTATGTTTTTTACCTGAATTCCAAATAAATCATACAAGCAATGGATACGTTGTTTCAACTTTCAAGGTTAACCTTCACAATTTACGGGCTTACGGGTCTGGCCCGACTTGCAACTGTCCGCATGTTGATTGTCGCAATGATGGGAGGCAAGAAAGGGTGTTTTTTCTTAAAATAACCCACTTACAAATCTATTTTACAAAACTAAGACACTTATTAATGTGTTACCTAAAGTAACTCATTTGTTACTTATCAATCAAGTTGCAGGTTAAGTTTGAGTGTCATTTTTAATATCGATCGATACGATAAAAATCGGGTAGTGCCGATATTTCGACGGGTATCACCTGGTACTGGGTTTTCGAATTAGAACATATGTTTTTCCGGGTTGACCCGGGAAAAAAATAAAATAATAATTTTTTTTAAAAAAAAATTTTGCACCGATTGATATAAAAAAAACAACATTGTTCACTAGTCATTTGAACGATTCCCAAGTTGTTTTATCTTATGTTAGACTTTGAATTCATAACGAAACAAAATCGAACCTTAATACAACTTGTTTGATTTGATCAACCGAGTGCATCTGATACGGTATACCTGTTCTAGTCGGTTTTTTGAAATATAGACATTGTTATAAATTTTTTTGTATATCGGATATTTCAGACGTATCCGATTTTAGTCGGTATTTTGAGAAAATACCAACCTGCAGGTGATGAGATCCTACTCATCCCATGCAACGACAACCCTCGACAGCCTTGTCATTAGCTTGGTCTGGCGAATGCGTACGAGCCACCAGTGGTGAGAGAGTGGCCGGATAGTAGCGCCGAAAGGTCTAGCGCCATGCAGCGCTGTTCCGCCTGACATTAGCCGACCTAGCCGCAAAGGACAGACACAAAACGACACCCTATTGTACACAGCACAGTGGGAGTATAAAAAGGACACTTAGAGTGTGAGAAAATGGATCTTCTTCCGTTTTTTCCTCAGAGCTTTCGCATAGAGAAGTCTTGGTCGATTTATTTTCGATTCTTCTCATTCTCTTTGTTGTCTGAAGAACAAACATGACTTGTATTATCATTTACTTGCTTATTGAACCGATTAAGGGCACTTTCTTTGGCCCTTAATCAAGTGGTTTTTTTCTCGTTTTCTAGGTTTTCCACTCTAAAATCCCTGCTCCTTTTCACCTTTGATTTATAATCGTTCTCCACACATCAAATAAATTATAACCGAGTTCGTCTTGCAACAAACCGGTCGAATGTTGACACCCCCGGTTTTCGAACCACAACAGTTTGGCGCCGTCCGTGGGGACGAGTTTCTAATCCCCATTTGAGGTCTTTACCTGGGATAGGATAATCAAAGGCATGGCGACTGGAACTTCGACGATCGATAGTGACACGCTTCCCAGCAGCATTCCAGCTTCAACGTTCTCTTTACATGACCTGGAAGCTGTTGTTAGGAAAGTTATATTGGAAGTTACGTCGGAGAGGAGTGGAACAGAACCACCGGCTATCACAAGCCATGTTCCAGCCAACAGAGGGTACGAAAGCGACCCAGAAGCGCCGAGCTCCGATGAAGAGGAGATTATCAGACGCAGAATAACAATGAGGAGGCCGAGATACCAATCTACTCCGCCTCCTCCAGTTAGAACCCCAACTCCCGTTCCTGGGATAGACCAGGAACAGATGCAGAGACTCATCGATGAGCTTACCAGGTAGTTGGAAACCCTGCGAACGCAGAGGGATTGCGGTCCTAATCTGGAGCACAATCCTGAACTCTTTGATCGGGTCATGGATGCCCCGATCAGGCGGAGCAAGGATGATGACTGGTGGCACAATCTGCATGTGGCCCAGGCGTCATCCTAACAATCTGGAGGCGTCTCCGCCACACTGGAAGATTTGATGCTACCGTTTTCTGAAGAGATATGGGCGGCAGTCCCCGATCGATAGTATCGGAAAAGATGTGTCATTGAACATAGAAAGAGCACAAGGAACAGTTGTTGGAATCATACTTGAGTCATAAACTGGTTTTGGAAGCTCCAAATTCATCTTCCTTTTCATTCATTTGGTAATTTGAGCTTCCACGATTTGCTCGATCCCGGAAGAGAGATGAATTTTCAGCCGGGGTTGATGGATTATCAGATAACACCAAATTTGGAGCTTCCAAAACCAGTTTATGACTCAAGTTTGATTCCAACAACTGTTCCTTGTGCTCTTTCTATGTTCAATGACACATCTTTTCCCCAGGTGAGAATAATTGTCAATTCATGGAACTATCCCGAGACGACGGTGATACGATTGATCACGTCGTGGATTTCGAGCTGAGGATGGGGACCGTTCGGGCCTCTGACTCATTGAAGCGCCGCATCTTCTAGGCAGGGTTGCAGGGCGATGCCCGGACCTGGTTCAAGAACTTGCCGGCCCGATCCATACAGTCGTATGGCGGATTCATCCTGGCTTTCTCGGAGCAGTTCGCTCCAAATGTAGGACCGCATCGTAGCAGGCAGGAACTATATGATATGAAGTATATCCCGGCGAAGATGAGTCTCCGATCTTTTATGGAGAAGTTCAATCGAACTGCCCGGGGTATCAAGTTGGAGCTCCGAGAAAAAATTGATATCTTGCAGCAGGTCTTGGGACCTTGTGGCCTTTCGGCCAGCCTTGTGAAGAGCCCACCATCCACTTTGGGGAAGCTCCTTCAGAAAATAAACAAGTACATCAAGGTGGATGAAGCGCTGGGAGCGGGATATCGAAAGACTGGCGGGAATTCTGATCCCACAGGTGACCATAGGGTATCTTACCCTAAGAGACAGCCGCGGGAAGTTGCGGCTGTTGCTGAAAAGATCGTTCCTCCGAAGAAGGAGGACAATTGGGTTTATTGCGAGTTGCATCACAACCACGATCACCCGACGTTGAAATGCCCACTACTGCGAGAGACAGTAGCGACAATGAACAAGGAAAAGCCCGATCATGACGATCGGAGGGGCAAGCGGGCTGACTCTTCCCGAGCGGGCCATCAAGGTGACGATCGTCACAGACCAAGGGGAGGAGACAATCGGGGTCAGCCCCGACATTACAACGACCGGGCCGGAGACCGAAGATCTCCCCAACCCGAACAGGATAGAGGCCAGCACGATCAAGAGAACCATGGCCAGGGCCGAAGGAGAAGATGGCGGGGCCGTGGCGGCAGGGCCCCGCGAAATGAAGGAGACAGAAGGGAGCAACCAGCTCCCCCACCTGCCGAAGTGGGCACCCAACCTCCCCCAAATGAGGAGGTGCCCAGGGAGAGAGAGGTCGCCGGAGATATTTATGTTATCTCATGCGGAATAGGGATTAATGAGTCGGTCAGGGACCGAAAAAGAGCAGCGCATGAAGAGTTTCCCGAAAGCTCCGAATCTGTGGCGCTGGTTAAGTACGAATCGGCTGAGCGGTCCTCAACCTTTGAGGGAGAAATCATTTTTACCGCAGCCGATCGGGAAGGGGTCACCGATCCATGTGATGATCCTATTATCATCACTGGAATTATCGCCGATCGACGGGTCCATAGGATTCTGGTGGACACCGGGGCTTCATGCAACCTGATAAAACGTGAAGTGGCGGAGATGCTAGGAGCCGCGGCCCATGATCTCCCAATTGCCAATATAACCCTCTGGTCGTTCGACCAGAGAAGTGTTATCCCGTGCGGGAAAATTCTTTTCCCAGTCACACTAGGAGAACCGGGCAGGGACCGATAGGAGACCCTGGAGTTCATAGTCGTTGAAGTCGATCTGGCTTACAACGCTATCATTGGACGAACCGGCCTCAGTAAGTTTGAGGCGGTCCCTTCCACGTACCATATGATGCTCAAGTTCACCTCCACTCATGGAGTGATTTCTGTTAAGGGGAACCATAAAGTAGCAAGACAGTGCTACATGAGCTCGTGCCGAACCTTGGCACCCATCAAGAAAGCTCGGGTGGATTTGCTCGAAGAGCCCCCGCACCCGAGGCAAGCTATGGAACCCGTTGGGTTCAAACTTATCAACTTGGTTGAGGATGACTCAACCAAGACTTCTCGCATCGGGGCACATCTAGCCCCGACCTTCGAAGAAAAGCTGGTCCGCTTGGACCCCGGACGATGTTCCGGGAATTGACCGATCCAAAAGTGAGAATCGGATCAACACCGAACCTGGAACCAAGCCTATAAGGCAAAAGAGGAGACGCTATTCTCCTGAGAAGATTGAGATCATCTAGGTAGAGGTGAACATGTTGCTGCGGTCGGGTTTCATCAGGGAGATTCACTACACTGAGTGGGTTGCAAACCCAGTGGTGGTCTCCAAGGCAGATGGTAAGTGGAGGATGTTCGTGGATTTTACCGACGTTAACAAGAGCTGTGAGTCGGACCCTTTCCCACTGCCGTATATTGACCGATTGGTGGATGCTGTGGCGGGCAGTACCATGATGAGTACCATGGACGCTTACTCCGGGTACCATCAGATCTTCATTGCTAAGGAAGATCAAAAGAAGTCATCATTCATGACAGAAGACGGCGTTTACTGCCACGAAGTTATGCCTTTTGGCTTAAAGAACGCCAGAGCAACATACCAAAGGCTGGTCAACAAGATCTTTAGGGAGTTGATAGGCCATATTATGGAAGTGTATGTTGATGATATGATTGTCAAGTCCATGAATGATGAAGATCACATTCCTTACTTGTCTCGTTGTTTCGAAGTATGCCGTAAATATAAACTCAAACTAAATCCAAACAAGTGTTGCTTCGGGATTCGAAGTGGCAAATTCCTTGGATATTACATTTTTGAGAAAGGTATCGAAGTTAATCCGGAGAAAGTCCAGGCTATTATTGATATGCAACCTCCGAGAAACAAGCGAGAATTTCAAAGGCTGACTGGCCGATTGGCGGCGCTGAGCAGGTTTATTTCTAGGTCCACGGACTGGGCTCTACCTTATTTCCGGACATTGAGCAAAGCTAGCCATCTTGGCTGGACCGAAGAGTGCGATCGGCCATTTTTCGATTTAAAGACTTATTTGAGCACTCCTCATGTCATGGTGAGCCCAACGTGCCACGAACCCCTAGGGGTATATTTGGCCGTGTCAGAAGCCGCAGTCAGCGCAGCCTTGGTGACCATTGGGGATGATATTCACCGACCCGTTTACTACGTTAGCCATTCCCTGGTACCAGCCGAAACCAGATACACAACCTTGGAGAAATATATGTTGGCCTTGCAGAAAGCTATATCAAAGCTTAAGCACTATTTCGAAGGCCGCAAGGTTTATGTGTATACTAATAAGCTTTTGAAGGCGGTTTTGAGTCAGGCGGATTCTAATGATCAGCTCCATGTATCTGGAATTCGTTCCCCAAAGGGCGATCAAAAATCAAGTCCTTGCGGATTTCGTGGTCGAGATGACCCGATCGCTCATATTTCTGAACCAAGAGGACGACCGGTGGGTCATTTATGTTGATGGATCAACCTTCTGGGAAAGGGAGCGGGCATCACCCTTACTACACTTCAAGGCGACGTTATCCATTCCGCGGTCAAGTTCTTGTTTTCTGGAACGAATAACGTGGTGGAATACGAGGCTGTTTTGTCGGGGATGACCTTAGCCCAAAAGATGGGAGTTGCTAAAGTGCGAATGTTCTCGGACTCCAAGTTGGTGGTGGAGCAATTCGCAGGAGGATTCGAAACACATGAGCCAACCATGAAGTTATATCATGCGAAGGTCTTGGAGATGACAAAGAAGTTCCGTGAGTTCTCACTTGACCACGTGCCTAGAGAACAAAACAAGGTGGCCGATGCGTTAGCCAGATTGGCTGCAGGCTTACCAGACGTTGGACCAGACACAGTATCGGTCCATATTCAGGATCGACCTTCGGTCGAAATTTCTGTGACCGAACAGTCGTTTGAGTAGGTGGGAGCTTTATGCCATGAACTCCAAGACTTAAAGATTAATGCCGTTGACTCCCCAGAAGATACCACGTGNTGGGAAGTGGAGGATGTGCGTAGATTTTACCAACGTCAACAAGAGCTGTGAGTCGGACCCTTTTCCACTGCCGCATATTGACCGATTGGTGGATGCTGTGGCGGGCAGCACCATGATGAGTACCATGGACGCTTACTCCGGGTACCATTAGATTTTCCTTGCTATGGAAGATCAAAAGAAGTCATCATTCATGACAGATGACGGCGTTTACTGCTATGAAGTTATGCCTTTTGGATTAAAGAACACCGGAGCAACATACCAAAGGCTGGTCAACAAGATCTTTAGGGAGTTGATAGACCATATTATGGAAGTGTATGTTGATGATATGATTGTCAAGTCCATGAATGATGAAGATCACATTCCTTACTTGTCTCGCTGTTTCGAAGTATGCCGTAAATATAAACTCAAACTATATCCAAACAGGTGTTGCTTCGGGATTCGAAGTGGCAAATTCCTTGGATATTACGTTTATGAGAAAGGCATCGAGGTTAATCCGGAGAAAGTCCAGGCTATTATTGATATGCAACCTTCGAGAAACAAGCGAGAATTTCAAAGGCTGACTGGCCGATTGGCGGCGCTGAGCAGGTTTATTTCTAGGTCCACAGACCAGACTCTAATTTTTTTCAGGACATTGAGAAAAGCTAGCCATCTTGGCTGGACCGAAGAGTGCGATCGGACATTTTCCGACTTAAAGACTTATTTGAGCACTCCTCCTGTCATGGTGAGCCCAACGTGCCACGAACCCTTAAGGTTATATTTGGCCGTATCAGAAGCGCAGTCAGCGCAGCCCTGGTGACCATTGGGGATGATATTCACCGACATGTTTACTACGTGAGCCATTCCCTGGTACCAGCCGAAACCAGATACACAACCTTGGAGAAATTCTTGTTGGCCTTGCAGAAAGCTATATCAAAGCTTAAACATTATTTCGAAGGCCGCAAGGTTTATGTGTATACTGATCAGTCTTTGAAGGCGGTTTTGAGTCAGAAGGATTCTAATGAGAGGTTGGCCAAGTGGAAAATCAAGATCAGCTCCATGTATCTGGAATTCGTTCCCCGAAGGGCGATCAAAGCTCAAGTCCTCGCGGATTTCGTGGTCGAGATGACCCGATCGCTCATATTTCTGAACCAAGAGGACGACCGGTGGGTCATTTATGTAGATGGATCAACCTTCGGGGGAAAGGGAGCGGGCATCACCCTTACTACACTTCAAGGCGACGTTATCCATTATGCGGTCAAGTTCTTGTTTTCTGGAACGAATAACGTGGTGGAATACGAGGCCGTTTTGTCGGGGATGACCTTAGCTCAAAAGATGGGAGTTGCTAAAGTGCGAATGTTCTCGGACTCCAAATTGGTGGTGGAGCAATTCGCAGGACGATTCGAAACACATGAGCCAACCATGAATCTATATCATGCGAAGGTCTTGGAGATGGCAAAGAAGTTCCGTGAGTTCTCACTTGACCACGTGCCTAGAGAACAAAACAAGGTGGCCGATGCGTTAGCTAGATTGGCTGCAGGCTTACCAGACGTTGGACCAGACACAGTATCGGTCCATATTTAGGATCAACCTTCGGTCGAAATTTCTGTGACCGAACAATCGTTTGAGGAGGTGGGAGCTTTATGCCATGAACTCCAAGACTAAAGATTAACGCCGTTGACTCCCCAGAAGATACCACGTGGATGGCCCCTTTTGTCAAGTATCTGACCAACGACCATCTACCGGAAAACGCATCAGAGGCCAGGAAAATTGAAACCCGTGCGACACGATATGTGCTGAATGACGGGCACTTATTCTAGAAAAGCTTTGAGGAACCGCTCCTACGATGCTTATCCCCTTTAGAGGATGATGTCGTCATGAGGGGATGTGCGGGATACATTCTGGGGCCCGATCGCTATATCATCGCGTCGTTAGAGCCGGTTATTTCTGGTCAATGCTCCTTGAGGATGCTAAGAAGTACACAAGACTCTTCGCTGCTTGCCAACACCATTCTCCAGTCCCCCAATTGCCAGGGTCATCTTTGTCGATGACCCCACTTCCTTGTCCATTTGACAGATGAGAGATTGATATCTTGGGACTGTTTCCTCGATCGGTTCAGCAGCGGAAGTTTTGCATAGTGGCGGTTGAGTATTATACAAAGTTGATCGAGGCTGAAGTGGTGGCTATTATTTCCGAAAAGGTGGTAAAACACTTCCTATGGAGGAACATCATAAGCCGCTTTGGAGTACCTCGAGCTTTTGTATCTGATAATGGACTTCAATTCCGCAGAAAGGCCGTTCGGAATCTTTGCGTCAAATTGGGTATCACTCAACACTTCTCATCAGTGGCTCATCCCCAAACCAACGGATTGACGGAGGTCTCCAACAAAGTTATCCTGAAGGGATTAAAAACTAAGTTGGAAGATTTGGGGGGAAAGTGACCCGATCACATCTACGAGGTGCTTTGGGCTTACCGCACCACTCCCCGTTCAACGACCTAGGAATCTCCTTTCTCTTTGGTATATGGGTCCGAAGCGGTCAGTCCAGTGGAGGTAGCCATAAGATCACCTAGGATAACCCAGTATGACGAACATCTGAATAATGAACGAAGATTCTTGAATTTGGAGATGATTGAAGAAAAAAGAAACGACATCTATGCACGCATGTGTGCTTATCAAATAACAATGGAGCGAGCTCATAACAAACGAGTTGTGCCCAGGGAATTCTCAGAAGGCGACCTGGTTCTCATGAATGTAAGAGTTCAGAGAAATGTTGGGAAGCTGGACAGAAATTGGGAAGGGCCCTATCGGGTCATGAAGAACCTGGGTGCTAGGGCTTATAAGCTAGAAAATCTGGATGGAAGTGAGATCCCCCGAACTTGGAATGTTATGAACTTAAGACATTATTTTATATAAAGAATTTGACATATTTGGTAACTATGAACTTTAAAACGTTTCTTATGCATGAATAAGTTACAATGGATGCAATACAAATTATTTCTAGCTAGGTGAGTGATCGATCTTGGAGTTGGATTTTCTGGACGAGTTTGGACTGGTGACTGTAGCCATCATCCATAAGGCTCCCAAGTAGTGTGACCGCTCTGACGAGTTAGTTGCTTCTACGCTTGCTGAGTACTTAGATGAATCGCATACTCGCAGAAATTACTACGAACTCAATTTCCCCCTTCAAACGGCACTCATCACCTAGAGGTAGCCCTTGCTCCATTATGCTTAGTCCATGAGCAAGATACTAGGACATAGTTAACCTGTCAAATAGCAAGGCAAAGCCCGTCATGGGACTATTTTAAGAACCGGGGCTTCGGCTAAAAATTTGTCATGGGACTCATGGAGAACCATGACAACGCCGCCAAAGTCATGATATTTTATTGGACGGATTCAAGTGTGATCTCTTGGTATAGTTGGGATTCCCTAACTTACTAAACTTAGCATGATTCAAAGTTAATTGGTGAAGACCGTTCGGTCCAGATTTGGCTTAACAAATGCAAGTTTTGCAAAAAGATGAAATCTTATTCAAAATGGAGTTTACAAATGCAGAAAGGAAAGGACTGAGAAATTAAATCCTAATCTATTTGTCCTTCTTCTTTATCTGCTGCGCCAGACTTCTCTGCAATCCATACCTTGAGATCTTCCATTTTCTTTCCCCTTTCCTCAACTATTTCGTTGACCGATTTCTCCATCAGGTCAAAGAGTGGATAGTTGGGATCATTCTCCAACGGGGGCTCATCTAATTCGGGGATCTCACGGAAGTTTCCATCCTTGGTTAAAGGGTCAAGCGTCTCCCAACGATCATCTTCGGGATCCAGACCAAACTTGCTGACTATTTGGTCCTTCATATTGTCCATATATTGGGAGACGTTCGGTCCGTAAACGTTTGCCGCTAAGGCAAACATCAGGGCGATCGGGCAAAACCCAAAAGGGCTTCTCGAACCGCACTCTCAGTTGATCCTTGGACCATAACCAAGTCTTCTTTAAGCGCTTCCCGCTCTTCCTTCAAGGCATTCTTTTCCTCCTGGGACTGCAGGAGAAGTCTGTTGCTTTTGTCAGATATCTCTTGTATATGACGCTCCAATTCCAAAACTCGGGCCGTGGCGGAGTTTGCTGCTGCTTGGGCCTCTCCTACCTTAGAAGCAGCTAAGGATAACTCAGTGCCTGCTCCAAGAAGCTCTCCGTTCAGACGGTCCCGATCGGCTCTAACCGATTCCAGCTCTTTCTGTTTAATCTCAACTTGTCGCTGAGCTAAGGCAAGTTGACCTTCTAGATCTTCAGACGCCGAGGAGATGCTTCGGCTGAGCTGGACGGCGGAAGTGAGGTCTAAGGCCCTTCTATGTGCCTGCAAGAGTCAGGTTGAATTAAGAATGTATACCCGAGCGGGGCAGCATGAGCTGAATACAACTTACCACAGCTTGGAACTCCAGATATGCTGACACCAAGCTGGGCAGCGCGCCATCAATACCGGGCAGGTTTTTCTTCATCAAGAGCCGGTATTCTTCAAGGGCGGCATCCTTCCATGAAGGGGGGACTCTTTTCGGTCCCCGGGCCTTAAAAATAGATACCACCATCTCCTGGATAGCCCCGCGAACAGCCTCGGGGTTAGACGAAGACGAGGCTGGTTTCTCCCCGATTGTGACCCCTTTCGTCGGGATCGGGACTGCGGGCCTGCTCACAGTTGACCGCATCCTCTTATATTGCTTCGGGGCTTCCTCTTCGGGGCCCCGCTTGCTCGTTGACGCAGAGACTGAAGGTCTCTACGCCCTATCTCCTAAACTGGATGAGGGGAGGACGTCTTCCACCCGCATTGACCCCTACAGAAATAACCGCACGACGTTAAGATCCAGAGAGGAATTATTCCCTATTCTGTACATGGCAGGAAGGCTTAATGAGTGTATCCTCTTAGAGATAACCTCATCCACCTCGTCCATTGATCGGGGCTCTAGCCTGTGGCTGCTGGAGCTCCCCGATGATCGTGAAGGCCCAGCCGCATCGCTGGGCTTAAGTTTTGATGACTGCAGCTGAGCCTCCTTCTTGGCTTTTGAAGCAGCAGCCACTTCTGCAAGTCGGTTCCCAGACATTGTATCAGTGGAATCTGCAAAAGGAAAATAATAAGGATCAAGAAATATGAATTAAAATAAGCTAAGTCGTACCCGATCCTTCTGACTCAGAAGAGTCAGAACTGGAGAAGATACCCTTCAGGGCAGGGGCTCCTTTTCTTCCTGCTACCCCGATCTCTAACAGCTTCTTCTCCCGAAGATGCCAATTCTTTTCAGACGCCCTTCGGGAGGAGGAAGTATTACCAAGGTGTTGGCAATATCAGGGTGGGATGGGTTAAACCGGCTTCGGTTGAACTTCCCGATGTCTGGGTGTGTTGTTAGGAAGGTAACATTCAGCAAGTCCTCCCTCGGGATGTCTATCGAGACATAGCAAGATTCTCATTCATGAAGGGAATCTTCCTTGTCTACGATAATACACTCATTCCTTCGGGTAGCTATATAATATAGCTTGCGACCCCCTAACAACCTTCTTCCCCTATGGGATCCTACCAGGAACAGGTTGAAAAAATGCCTGAGGGTTGGCTCTATCCTCTGTTTGTGGCAATCATAAATAAAAGCGATAATATAAACATAACTGCCCGGAAAAAGAGCAAAAGTAGGGCAGTGAATCTCCCAAAGAACAGCCTCGACAAAAGGGTGATGAGGAAATCGCATGCCTAATCTTAGGGAGCATAGCTAACGGGTATGGCGTTAGCCGGAACGTTCATCTCGGAGGGAAGGAAGCACGGAACGTCTTCCTTCCCTCTCCAGATGGGATAATGGGCTGGAATGGAAAACTTGACCCGAAATGCTTCAAGGTCCATTGTGGTTATATCAGAATACCTAGGCTTACGAGGTGCCATGGATGGTTACCTTAGAGTTTGCAAGAAATTTGAAGTTGAGGAACGGTTGAGCAAAATCGCCGGAGGATTCTGAAACTGGAGCAATCTGTCGCAAAGTGTGATAATGGCTGCACAAAGCAAAAATCCCGACTTTTATACCGCGTATTGCTCAATCACAGGATGACACGTCATCACTGCAGGCGGCTGCAGTCTGACAGTCTGTCCCCCCTTTGGAATACGGAAAGACGTTAGCTATCACAGAGCCTCGAATTATGCTTTTACCCTCAACCGCTATGGATTTCAAATTTGAAAATTCACGTCATGAAATTTCTAAG